>CM068382.1:82769607-83296542 GCA_034770075.1 Aralia elata
TTTTGCTCTCCAACTTCTTATCAACCCCTAGGTTTTATTTAATATTTTTTAATTGCACACACATGGTGTGTGTTAGGAACACTAGTAAAACATAAAAACAAACGAAGTAGAATTAGATTCATTTTACTTTCTCGGACTGATAAAATATTTGGTAATGTAACATGAGTTAGGTTTGAGAAATAGTAATGTTGCCAGATATAATTCATAATAATTTGAAAAATGTCTCATAAGAAAGTTAAAATAGTATTTTAGTTACATAATTGTAAAGATACTTATAAAAACTAATGACAAGCTTATAACAAAAATGTGTGGAGGAGTTCTTAATTTTTATTCAACAAATGAAGCACAAAATTATAAATTTTGGGAAATTATTTTGGCTCATTGCAGACTTTACCTTTTTAAAGCACATGTTTTATGGATTTGGCTCTCCTCCAGTACAACATTTTCTTCCATTCTATTTTCAATACATCAATTATTTGATCTTAATAATATTGTTAGTAATAATCAAAATAATTTTAAATTTATGTAAAACTTCTAAATAATAAAGACTTAAATTTATTTGAACTTTACTTTTAGAGTAAACTGGATATCTTAGGTTGGCCCGAATATATCCAATTTAACAACAAAATTTTCTCTAGTCTAATTTCCTCCCATTTTCTGTTCTCTCTTAAGAATTATTGAACCTCTCCCTTCCGATTCTATTTCATACATCATCAAATGCCACTATCACCATAGCGCCCACTACCATCACAACTACCGACATTCGCCACTATCCACCATGGACCACCTCGTTTAGGGCATTAATTTATTGGGCCCGAATGATTATGATGGGTCGTAGTCCACGTGGAGGAAGGTTTTCCGCGTAAAAGTCTATTTTAGCAGTTGGCGCACCTTTTAAGGAATCTAAAAATTCCTAAAACTATAATTTAATTTTAATTTTCTTGAGGAAAGAGGTCAGACTTTTTTATCTTTAAGGATATTCACTTCTATCCCATTATGGTATGTACCATAAAGAGGTAATTCTATTCCAATTCAGAACGAGGCGTTTGAAGGAGGCTGGTGATCACTATGGTGTAGGGCATGATTTATTGGGCCCGGATGATATGGTGGGTCGTAGTCCACGTGGAGGAAGTCTCTCCACGTAGGAGTCTATTTTAGCAGTTGGAAAGCACTTTTTAAATATCCTAAAGTTTCCTAAAAACTATATTTATTTTCCAGTTCTTGAGAAAAGAGTCATACTTGCTTTCTGTAGGGATATTCACTTCTATCCCATTATGGTATCCTTACCATAAAGAGGAGGAATTTTATTTCAATTCGGAATGGGGCGTTTGAAGGAAGGTGTGATCACTATAAATACAAGGCTACACTTATATTATTCAGGTGATCACTTTATTCTCAGCACTAAAGCGTTAAGGCAAACGTGGTTTAAACTTTATTCAGCTTGTACTTATTCTCACAACTGGAAGCTATCCACCCTCCGACGGCGGAAATACCGTCAACTCTCTGAGTGTGGGTTTCGTTTCTTGTACAGGATTGGACGCCCGCAGTTTGGTGATTGGGCACGTGGAAGAAATCTTGGCAGTTTTTACATTAGCGCTAGGAAGAAGGGCTCTTTAGTGCTTGATAGCTTTCAAACACTTAGTATTTTTTGATCAAAAATAATGGTGTCAAGTTAGGCAAAGACGGTGTCGGCGCTTGGTGAATCTACGGCTGGTCCTTCCCAACCCAGAGGCTCGGTCAAAGATAGGTTGGTGTAACAGTCCAGGAGTGTCTTCTAAACAGGCAGGGTCCTCAGAGTAAATCAATGAGCCCTGCCGATACTGAACGAACGATAATTGTTAGGAAGTAGACTGTTTTAGAAAACTTAGAAGCCGGTGGCTATGATGGTCGTACCGAAGACCAAAACTTCTAGGCCTTATTCAGGATCGGGAACGAAGGGATAGACGGATCTTAGGCAAAAAGATGCAACTGAACAAAGACGCCATGGGGGCCTTACGCCTTCAACAGATAGAGTTGGATAAGAGATGGCGTCACTGTTAGACGGAGAGGAAGGTCTCTTCCAGTCAATACCGATATCGAGGAGTATCGTCAGGGAAACTGATCCTAATACACCTCGTTCGGACGGCTCTCGGCATGAAAGGAGCAGGCATAGGAGGCGCTCTACGGGAAGGATTTAGGCGACAAAGTCTGATCTCGTGATAGGAGTTGGCATCAGAGTCATTCTCAAAAAGCAAGCAGTGAAAGTAGAAGTGGATTCCGAAACAGAGAAGGCGGGATGGCCTTTCACGGGTCATTGGGGAAATTTTTTCGGGAATGATTAGTGAAAAGTCATCCCCTCGAAAAAGAAGATCCCGAGGCACTTGCCTGGAGGTTTGCAGAGCAGGTAGAAGATGCTCGCAGAGGTCAATCAGGAGAAGGAGGCTTTCGATTGGACTCAACTTCACCTTTCTCCCCGGAAATTAATCGGGTTCAGTCTGATCCTAATAAGAAAATTCCACGCATGGAGAATTGATGATGGAACGGGCGATTCCGTATGGACCACAGCCAGGCGTACGAACCGGCTGAAGAATTATTATGACTACTCTTAATGACGCTAAGTGTCAGATGTTCATTACTACATTGAAGGAGTGGGTGGGGGACTCAACAATGTATGACGTTGTTGGCACCGAACTCAATCTCATCTTGGAAGGGGCTTTGTGATAAATTTCATGCCCGGTTCGGGAGCAATAAAAGAAGGGGCAAGCCAACAGCCTCTTTGAAAGCCGATAAGGCATAATATTCAAACGAAACATTAGGCCAGTACGTGTGAAAACAGTTCTGGAAGGCGAGTTGGAGCAGTGATAGATTTGATCGGTCCTCAGGCCCTCGGTTACTTCTACTACGTGGTTGGATGTGGTAAAATCAATAAATTTGGTGAAGGATAGGATGTTCAACACCTTGAAGGATCTGGCGGAGGCATATGACCAGGCAGAAGGGTTTATTACAGTTGAAGAGGGCCTTAGGAAGCCTGAGGTTCGAAATGCGTCATCGTCAAAAAAAGCCCAAAGTCGGGATTAGGAAAAATCATCCCAGGTCAGATGATTAACAATAGGGTAGACAGTCAAACGAAGGGGTAACTTCAACAATGGGGGTTCGGGAGGAGGCGGACCACCCTTTTCGAACCGTGGAGGTTAACATAGTATATATTCTTCTCAATACGAATCGGGCAGAAATATTAGAAGAGATTGAAGGATAAAACCCTATTTTGAGCCTTGTTCGAAATAACACTTCGTCCAGAGAGAGGAAATCATAACCTATCTATAATGTAATTATCACCGAGACATCCGGACACTTTACAGGAGATTATAGGAGATTTGAAGGATTTTAATTGAGAAGAATGTTTGGAATGGGGAGTAGAGTTAGTTCAGTATGTTGCAGCACGTGTGCGGGAAGGATCGGAGTAGCAGACAGATTAATAATAATCTGGGGCTGGGAATCTTCAGGCCATTATCCCAAACAAGTGCAAACAGCTCGACGAGTGGTGGACTGATTAAACAGGTTAGCTCGGTCGGGAAGGTGACCAAAAGGCGTCGGTAAAAATTCGCTGGGGATCTTGACTTAGCATGGATATGTTATCAAACAGCTTTAATCTCTTCGGGTGTAGAGGATAACAAGCAGAGAAGTCAAGCAAAGGAGGTTCGAGGTTGAAATGTTTAAAAAGCAAGAAGAATGTTACCGGCTATGGTCCGAGGCGATAGTAGGTATATGAAATCGAAAGCACTTGACTCAATGTTAGGGAAGATCACCAAGTTATTTTCTTTTATGACTCTGTAAATTTTTTCAAGTTTTTAATGGGGAATAAAACATTTTTCATCTATAGTTGATATTTTGTAAGTCGGAAAGAATATAAAGGTCGGATGTCATTTATCAGGTCACAATTAAACTTTCTTCGGGACGTACTAAGTTCCTCCCAAAAAAAGTTCTAAAACGTCCTTCGGGAAGGTATTACCTCCTGAAAGGGACACAAAACGTCTTTCGGAAGGATTACCTCCGAAAGGATAATTGTCCTTAGGGAAAGATTATCCTCACTGAAAAGAACACCAAAAATATCCTTTCGGGAAGGATTAACCTCCCGAAAGGGAATAACGTCCTTCGGGAAAGGATTACCTCCCGAAAGGGACCCCAATAGACGTTTGTTTCGGGAAGGGATGACCTCCAGAAAGGAATAAACGTCCTTCGGGAAGGAATTACCTCCCGAACAGGGAATAACGTTCTTTCGGGAAGGATTACCTCCCAGAAAGGACAATACATCATTTCGGGAAGGATTACCTCCGAAAGGAATTTTATATAAACGTCCTTCGGGATGGATTACCTCCCCGATAAGGACAAATATCCTTCGGGAAGGAATAAATCCTCCTGAAAGGAACCAATGGGAAGGAAAAAACCTCCCGAAGAGGAAAGAGACCAATGTCCCTCATGGACTATTTGATATTACTCTCTTATTTTATGTTCCTTATAAACAGAAGAGGTGAGGAGGCAATTGTTAGGGCATGATTTATTGGGCCCGGGAATGATGGGATGATTATGGTGGGTCGTAGACGTAGAGGAAAGTCATCCCATCGTAGGAGTCTATTTTAGCAGTTGAAACACTTTTAAGGAAATCTAAAGATTCCTAACTATATTTAATTTCTAATTCTTTGAGGAAAGAGTCCATACTTTCTTTCTTTAGAGGAATATTCACTTCTATCCCATTTATGGTATCTACCATAAAGAGGAATTACTATTCCAATTCGGAATAGGGCATTTGAAGGAGGTGTGATTCACTATAAATACAAGGTTTACAACCCCTAATATTTCAGGTATCGACTTTTATTTCTCGGCCACTAAAGCGGTTTAAGCCTTCGTTGTGTATACCTTATTCAGCATGTACTTATTTTCACTCACGGAAGCTATCCCTCCGGCGGCGAAAAGTCGTCAAACTCTCTGAGTGGTGATTTTCGTTTCTGCGATAGAATTGGACGCCACAATTTGGGTGGATTGGCGCCGCGTAGGACGAATGCTTGGCGGGTTTAACAACACATCCATCCACCATCACTACCACAATTCAAATTAGTAACCTTATATCTTGTCCACCACCATACAAATTACACATACCACCAGTATCCACTATAATTGTCACCCTTACATAACACCAAAAATGCTCCTCATAACCACCATATTCTCTTCCGCCAGCTAAGATTTTGAGATATAATTTTGTTGGTTTGAAATTGGCATAATCGAAGGATCTCGATAAAGCATGCTGTCAATTGAGAGATGGAAGAGTTGTTATGGTGTAATTTAATTTAAAGTTTGAAGTTTGCTGACGATGTCATTTCCAATGTGCTGCAAAAAATAAGATATATTTGGTTTCCCAATATAACACAATTTTCCCGTTACTTTTATTGTTATTTTTTATATTCTAATAAAGGTATAAATAAGAGTATATATTTATTAAAAGTATCAAAACGTGACAAAAAGGATATATTAAAAAATCTGGCCCCGAAAAGTCCGGTAAGAACTTGTTCTGTTCCCTTAGGCTCTGCCAGAAAGGCCTAAAATCAGGCCAACTTTTAGCACAAAAAGTCTAAGCCTTAGTAGCCCAGCTTGCTATGATCAGGCTTCAGACCTTGTATGGTCAAACCAGGTCCAACTCGGTTTACTGCCTAGCTTGGCCCAGGCAAATTAATTATCCGGCCCTGCCCAGGCATTGTGCATACCTAATATTTACCGTTCCAAAGCACAAGTTTACACTCCGTTACACCTTTCTTTTAATTATATTCAATACATTAAATTATTTGATCTTAAATAATATTGTTAATAGTGATCAAGGTATTGTAATAGATAGTTAATGATATTAAAATCAATCTTACAAAAAATTAGAATCATAAAAAATATTTTTTACCGTTAAAAGTTTAAAAGAATTTTCAATCATTTAAAATTTTAAATGAAAAATTCACATATTCAGCAAAATGATAAAAAAAACATCAGTTTACTTTCGTTTTTGAAATAATTATGTTGTTCAATATAATAAATTAGTTTACCGGTGTTGATTTCAATTATACTATTCACAACTATAAAAATATGATGTATTAGATAAAATTAGAGGAAAGATATAATGAAGGGGATCTAAGTTCAAATTTTATGCTTCAAAATTATTTTGGAGCACAAATCTCAACCAATAAAAGTGTTTTCGAAGAACTACAAAACACTAACAAAAATTAATATTAATTTAAAAATAATTTAAGTAATGTTATAGACACAAACTATACACAAAAATTTATGTTCAAACAGTACAAAAAAGAGAGAAAGTAGGAAGTAGAATTTACCATTAAATATTTTACACATTTTCATTAGTGTATACTACATGGGTCCTACTTTTTATGCGTAATTTTTTGTGTATAACTTGTACAAATAATATCATTCAAGTACTTTTAATCCACGTCGTGGTTGTGCCAATTAGACTCCAAGAACTAGCAGCCTGGAGACATGCATAACAAAAATCTAAAAGATCCACTATTCAAGATATTGACCCCATGCCCATGGTCTCTACATTATTTTCATGAACCTAATCTCTTTGAGACAGTATTGTATCTTCCAAATAGCTTGTGCCGAAAGTGCAGGTACGAAAATTAAGGTTAGGCTACGCCAGTCAAAACATGGTACAGTATCCCAAACACTGTTATCATGATCTCAATCATTTCCCTAATTTCTTGTTTCAGGTTTTATTTTAAAGTCTTTTGACTAGCAAACATAATGAGGATTAGTTGTAAAGTTACGTCTTAATCCATGCCTTTTGGATTAAGGTCGGAAATAAAATGGTTTGTTGCCTTCCTCCCCCCCCCCCCCCCCCCCCCCCCCCCCCCCCCCCCCCCCCCCCCCCCCCCCCAAAAAAAAAAAATTAAAAATATGGAAGAAATTAGAATAACAAGAAAATAAAGTTTTGCCCCTGTAATTTCATTCAAATTGATAGTGAAACAGAATAAACATCATATTTATTATAATAATATCAAAATAAAATAAAAAAGAATTAAAAATTTTTAAATTCTTAATATCTTGATTAAAACTAAAAAACAACTAAAATTTCAATTTGTGATTTGTGAAATAATAAAAATTCAAAATTGCGATTAGAAAATGTATTTAAATTTCAAAATAATAAAATCAAATGGAGAACTGATGGGATATATAATGGAGAAAGAAATGGAGAACCTTTGCTATAGAAACAATATAAAGAAAAGGAATATACTGTGGCAAAAAGGGGATGAGAGTTACTTCATACTTTTACGCGAGGTAACTTCAAAACGATGTCATTTTTACATAATTGAATACATAACTTCAAAATGACGTCATTTTATTATTATAAAAAAATATTTTATACAAGAACGTAAAGTAACCCTCACCTCCTCTGCGCTCGTATATTATTTGGTCAGCAATCAACCAAATGTGTTCACAGCCTGTCCATAATTATCAGTGCATGATCCTAAAATTTTGTACATAATTCATTATCTTGCCCATCTTTCAAATTGACTCAATCCTCCAAACACCACCTGCCAAAAAATAAAAATGTGCATTGAAACATTTGCATGATAGGAAATAACAAAACACCAACATCTCTATTATTTACCACTCATGATAATAATAATAATAATAATATTAATAATTTTAATTAGTTTCAAGAGTTGTAGGGGACGCCCAATGAGAGCTTCAATGGACGACACGTGGCCGATTAAATATCACAAACTATTTTAGCAAAATATGGATTTTGTTATTCTTCAAATATATACCCCTTAACATTTTTACTTGTCTGTGCACATAAGGAGAGAAAAAAGATTTCAAATTTATGTGATAAGGGACTTTTGAAGATGCTTCCTTGCATGTGCATTAATCTGGAAAATGCGCAGCCGAATCGATCTTTGTAAGTTTAATTGTTTCCATTTTTCTTAATTTCTTTTTTACTTGGGTACAAATTTTATATATTATCAAAAATGATAAAACGGAAACGTTATATTAGTAAAAATCGTTATATAGATGAACAAAATTACAAGCATATAAAAAAAATTATAAAAAGATTACGGATGTAATTTTTTCTTATATAGTTTACAAAAAATTGACTAAAAAGAGCAATGCAACTATTTTTCAAATTAATTATATATAATCACCTCTCGTTAAAATAAATTATTGCACTTGATCGCTTTTTCTTTTACTAATACCTTATATATTAAGATTTGTCAAAACATTAAGGATGTGTTTGGCCGCAAATTAAAGTTATATGCAAACTCATAGGTGGTACTAGCTCTAGCTTGGAACTACTTGAGGTTAATTTGTTCGGTTGCTAATATTTGTGTCAGTAACGTTTAGTGTGTTTGAGTTATAAATGTTATGTTTCTGAGTTAAATAGTTAACTAAATTGTATTTGAAATAAATTGATTTTAAATTAACAAGGTTTTTAATGTTTTCAAACTTCTAAACGCTCCGAACGCATTAAATTAATATTTCAAAGATGCACTTAATATAAAAATATGAGCTAATTCATAGCATAGAGGCAATGTGTTTGGAAAAGGTTGAGACTCCAAACATTACATCTGCCAGTTAATTACTAACTTAAAAAATCAATGATTCATGTGAATAACCAAAAAAATCTAGAGGGATATGAAATATCCAAAAATATTGTAACTTTATAATTATTTCTTCTTCTCTCCTACATATGCATGCATCAGGACATATTGCTAGTGCATGAAATCTTATATGAAGAAAGTTGATATTATTGATCCATTTAGTTCATTCCCCCCCACCAATACTTTTAGTATAGAAACAACAAATATACAGCCATATATGAATATAAATGCAGCTGCTTTGAGAAGTACATATATTGTATTTTCTTTTTTGTTTTTTTCTCTCTGATGTGCCTATTTTTTATCAAGGTTAGGTTTGATTGAGTTTATAGCTAAATTGGAGCACTATTTATTTTTGTAATTTAGTTGCCTCATGTTATCCAAATGTTTGGCCAAAGTAGACCACATGGGTTATCTTGATTTGTTAAGGGATTGATTAAGTTAGCATTTTCTTTTTTGGTATATCTTTGTTGGAGTATTCTTTGTGTGTGACTCAAGAAAAATCATTAATATGATAGTAATTTTTTTTTATTTTTTTTACTTAGAAGGTAATAAGTGTAGTCTAATTTTTTTTTTGTTGGATTTCAAGGTTAAAAATGAAATGAAATTTATTCTACAATAAAGCTCAAATTGATAAAATTTGGAGTGCTTTAATTTTATCATTTACCTTTTTATTTATTTACTTATTCTCCCCTGCATTTTTTAATAAATCAGTACCTAAAGTAGTTAGGGATTTAAGTCTGTCTCTTAATAAAACATGACTAGTGATTAAACTAACCCAAATTACAAAAAAAAAAGTCATTTTTCCTTACCATTTTTATTTGTTTGCTACTGGTTTTTTTTTTCTTTGGTACAAATTTTACACAAAAGGAGAAAACAAATTTCGTATAAACGAATAAATAATCGAATACCTAAGTGTCTCCATACGAAACAATGTAATTTTGAGAATTTTATCATTGTACAAACTTGTCATTTCATCTATTTCATTAACGATATTTTATCATTATACTATTTTATTTGTCAAAATTACATAGTTTTGAATTGACAATCACAATTTACATCTATAATATGTATATATAATTTATTTTTTTGTTTTTTTTTGGACATGAATATAAGTATTGGATATCATATTTATATATGAACGTCTTATAACTAATAATATTCATTGCAAGAGCTTCATGTTTTTCAAAATGGCTATAAATACTTGAAAATACTTAGGGCATATGACATCCCATGCACCAAATCTCTCTCACTCTCTCTCTCTCTTTCTCTCTCATAGCTCAACTATCTTCTTATTATTTCCCAGCAAGGACATAGAGACCATCTGAGAAAATATGTTGCCAAATATATTACTCTCTCCCTACCAACATGACAACAATTCAAGGTATTTCTAAAAACTCTCATTCATTTTATCTTTACTTTTCTTTTTTCTCTTTTTTTCCTTTTTTTTACTTGAACATTTAAAAAAATTTCATCCAGCACCAAGTTGAAGTATATTTCATGAGCCAAGCTTAATTACCTGATCTTATTCAAAGCTAACCAACCCTAATCGAGTTTGATGTCCTAGAGTCTTGTGAATGTTGACATGAAATTTTTACAATTTTTTTTTCTAATCTCAAAAGTACTATTATATATTGAAATTAAGTTAAGTTAGTTTACAAATCAAATGAAAATTTGCTTGATATTCTACACAATCGCAATGAATATACATGCTATAAAAGAATATCATTATTCAAGGATTCTTTAAAAATAGGACTATCGTTTGTATTCTCATTTCCAACACAAATATTTTTTTCGTTCTAAATTATAAGATCAATATTAATTTTTGAAAAGTCAATTTCATACATTTTCAAGCTCAAAAGTAACATGAATTCAGTTAATTTATGTCCATACAATTATAAATATTATAAACAACCTAAAAAGTATTACTAGCTATTATTTTAAAAACTTAAATGAATCATGTAAATTTTAAATTTGAATATATATATATTATATTATATATATATATATATATACACACTATATTACAATATTCTTACGGTACTCCTTTATGGAACCGATCTACAAAGAAATATTATAGTCTTTTTAAAGTCAATGTAATTGCAATATCTTAAAAATATTAGATTGTTGGATCCGCTGGACCTTAAAATGTAATCGTGATTATTGTGGCTAGTAAATTATTTTGCTAATTAATTTTTTTTTGTATTTTTAAAAATTACATAAATTAGATCAATCTTAAATTTAAGGATTTCACGAGTAATTGTCTTTATAAAGTTATTAATTTTTTTTGTGAAATAAAGATTGAAGTATAATATATCATAAACAAAAACTGTTGTTCATGAGCTTTGAAATACATAAGTTCAGTTTATTTACTACAAAAAATATGAATTTGAGTTAAAACTCATCTAGTTTAATTTGCATTAAAAAACAAATTTCATAGTATTTAAGTAGGGAGTTGTTCCAAAATTAAAATAATTGCATAGAGCATGTTTGTAAACTATATTAAGAAATCTTGAATACTTGTATTTTATAACTTCAACTTCACACACAAAAAAAAAAAGTAAATTATCTCTCACACTTTATATTTTATTCTGCCCGTTTTCTTCAAATTTACAACAGGTTCTCTCTTTTTGTATTAAAAAAAAAACAAAAACTTAAGTACATTTTTCATACAAAAATAATTTTATTTGATTTTATGTTTCTAGTTGATTTAGATCTTAAAATTCAAAACTTATTTAATTTTAATTATTATGATAATTAATATTGTGAACGACATAAAAAATATTAATAAGTACTATAAAATTGTACTCCCTCCGTCCCAAATTAATTGCTCAGTTTTGATTTTTTTAAGTCAAATTAACTATTTTTAGAATTAATAATTAAGCATATATAAATATATTTTTAAAATTATAAAAATTGGAGTTAGTAATAAATTGTATATACTTTCTTTTGGTTATAATCTTTTCACCTATATTTTAGCAAAAATAGTAAAAAGATTAGTTTTAAAAATGATCAATTTGACTTTAAAAAATTAAAATTGAACAATTAATTTGGGACGGAGAGAGTATTCGATCGGATCGGGTTAACCTTATACTCTAAAACGATGAGAGTATTATTTAATATTTGTTTTGAACTGGTTTTTTTGCAGGACAACAAAGAAGAAAACAAACCGGATCAACATGGAAGCGCAACGGAACATGCAGCACCACCACCTCCGATACTCCACTCCCTTCTTTGGAGATCCTGTTGTCAAACAACCCCCTATCACCAGGTCGTCTCACCTATTACTAATTTCTTTCATATATATATATATATATATATATATATATATATATAATAAATTAATATAATATATAGTTTCTTTTCTATTTAAATTTTTTAAATTAACTTCATTTCATATTAAATAATAACAATATTGAGTGAAAAGCATAATTAATACTAGCTCCATATCTTTGAAAAAGCCATAAACATTTTGTAAATATAGAAATGAAAATGCTAGAACGTCAATGTTACATCTAATTAATAATCAATAATTAATCATTAATAATTGAATAACTTTTCATAATTAATTATATATAGTCACGAAATTATGCTCATTCCATAGGTGACAGTTAACAAGTCTAATATTTAATAATCAATTAGAGATATTTTTAAATTTTAAATAATACGATTATAAAAATTATAAACTACCGTAAAAGTATTACTAGCTATAAGATTTATTATTTCAAAAATTAAAAAAAATTGCGTTAATTTCAAACTTAAAAATGTCTCAAAATAACTTTAAAAAATAAAGTTATTATTATATTTCATACCATAGACGGTACATTTTAGGTAAAAAAAATAATATTATTACTTAGAAAAAGGAAAATTCTAATTATATACTTATATATAGTTTATTTAACCAACTTAATAACCATCAAGTCAATGTTAGACACATATTCATATATGATTTCCGTGTTCATTAATTTTGAGTCAAGAACAAGCAAAAGAAATACAGTCTACTATGGTTAAAAATAAATCAAAATTTTATATATTTATATCTTTATATTTATGTCCTTTTTGTTTTTTTTAACACAAACATATCTTTTAGTTCAAAACGATGTTAAACGTGTTTTTAATGTCTAAACATTATACTAAAGGATTGATTTTTTTTTTTCTTTTTTTTTCTTTTTTTTTCTTTTTTTTTTTTTGTGGTTCATTAGTTAGGTATGCTTTTGACAGAGCGATGCAATGTGGTCACCTTAAATTTAATTTTTTTGCCAAAAAGATTTTTTAAAAAAAATAATTAAAATAGTGTTTGTAAATAGGAGTATAAAATAGTATAACTAATTACAATATTTATTCTTTTCAAAAGTTAAATAAATTTAATGAATTTTAAAATATCACTTATTAATTTTCAAAAAAAAATCAAATTTAAACATAAGAAATAAAATAAAAGAAAGAGTCAAACTTAAACATATAAAATAAATAAATAAATATTTGAAACTCTTAAAACAACAATAATCCTATATTGTATTGATCTTTCCTTCTTTTTTTATTAACAGAGATTATAGTATTTAGTGTGTTTGGAACTTTTTAAAATTTTTATTTATATAAAATTAATATTTTTAAAATACAATTTATTTAAATTATAAATTTAATTTATTTAAATTACAAGGGCAACTTATTTAAATTTTTAGACGTAAGAAATTATGTTCTCATAAGCCCTTGTGGTACCCATTCTTATCGTACGTATCCTCTCTCTCTTCAAGAAATAGAATATCAGTAGTTGTAAAATACAGTCCACCATTAATAAACTAACTCTTTTGGCATACTCACTAACACTCACTACTTCCTACTTGACAGAAAAAACACAGGAATCAAGAAAATGGCAATTAACAAAGTCTCCAATTTCTCCGATCTGATCCACCGCGTCACCGCTTCCTGCTTTCTCCACCCTCTCGCCGCCGACCGCCACCAGTCCGACGAAATCTCCGCCAGTGACGACTCCGATTATGACGGCGTACAGAAAACCCAATCGGAAGGTGAAGAGGAAGAGGAGAAGAGAGAAAGGGGGTTTAGGGTTTGGGAGGAATCCGAGGCCCAGGCCGGGGCAATTGAAGATCCGAAGGGGGTCATGGGAATGGAAATGGAGATGTTGATTGGGGAAGTTTTCGAGGCGGTGTCGGCTATGAAGAGGGCGTACGTTAGCCTGCAGGAGGCGCATTGTCCCTGGGATCCGGATAAGATGAGGGTTTGTGACGTGGCCGTGGTGGCGGAGCTGAGGCGACTAGGGGTGTTGCGGGAGAGGTTCCGGCGGAGGAGCAACGTAGACGGTTGGGGGAGGGAGAGGGAGAGGAGGGTGGTGGGGGCGACGCTGAGGGAGGTGGTGGCGCCTTACGAGGCAGCGGTAGAGGAGCTGAAGAGAGGGATGAAGGTGAAGGAAGTGGAGGTGGAGAATTTGAGGGAGAAGCTGAGGACAGCGGCAAATATTAGCGGCGGCGGCGGGAGTGGTGGTGGGAAGAAAGGGAGGTCTCATCATCAGTCAAAGAGGAGAGTTAGCTGCAGTAGTCAAGCTCCTCCCGGTAAATTCTCCCTTCCCTCTTTTCATGTCAAATTACAGAAATAGTCATAGTGGAAATGTAGCTGACTTATTGACCACCATTACTGTCCTTGTATAAATTCTCTTTATAATCATGTGGACGACATATTGTAGAAATATTATTCTTTTTATAAAAATAATAATTTCCTAAAGAAATTATACAATGTAGTAGAATTAGGACGACTAACAAAGCCCGGACCAAGGAAAAAAAAGAAGAAGAAGCTTTTTTTAAAGCCTGAATTTGAATATATTCTTCACCGAACAATTTATGTATGAATATGTATGGGCAAACTTTAATATGGGATAAAATAAGTAAAACTAATAAATGGATTCTAAAGGTTATATTTGTAATAGTTTTGATTTCTATCTGTATGTAGATTTAGACGGACACAAATGTACCTAATTATTATCAACTTTTTATGAGTTTGTTATCTCTGTGTAGTCGGTATAATTTGTGAAGGCATATTAATGTGTTTTTTTACTAGTAATTCAGATACTATTTGTACTTTGTTGTTGTCGGTTGAAGTTTACTTTCAAAATTTCACATTAAATATCTTTATATTTAACCAAGTTATTACTTTGAATTTTCTTTTTGGAACTTGAATGTTGTAGATCCAGTCATAGTTGGTGCCTATTAACCCCCGACCCTAGCTTAATCTCATTATAACATATGATGCATCAATTAATGCTGGTGGTGAGACTCAAGCCCAGACTCATTTGGAAATAATGTTTTGTTAGAGAGCTCTTCTATGCAGACATGATAATTGGACATGAGCTCTTTACAATTTCACCTAGTTAAATGTTGAAAGTTCAAGTCAATCTTTTCTTAAATTTAAAATATATTGGAGAATTTTAAAATACATATAATATCTATACTAAATTAACCATCATCAAACATCAAAAGCCCCTAAATGAAGTATTAATATGTCTACGTCTGACCACTGATTGCCAATGACAGTTGCGCTGTCGCCAGCGCCGGAGATATTTGAAGCCACAATGAGCATGGTGAGAGAAGCATCAAAGTCATTCACAGCTCTTCTACTATCACTCATGAAATCTGCCCACTGGGACATAGCAGCTGCTGTAAGATCCATCGAAGCCGCTGCAGGGACCACCACTGCAGCCACCATGGACTCCATTGTGGGACCCAACCACGCGAAGTACGCAATGGAATCATACGTGAACCGTAAAGTCTTCCAAGGTTTCGACCACGAGACGTTTTACATGGACGGCAGCCTCTCCTCTCTCCTCCACCCCGATCAGTTCCGTCGCGACTGCTTCACTCAGTATCGCGACATGAAAGCGATGGACCCCATTGAACTCCTTGGCATCCTGCCCACATGCGACTTTGGCAAATTCTGCTCTAAAAAGTATCTCTCCATTATTCATCCCAAAATGGAGGAGTCTTTGTTTGGTGACTTGGAGCAGCGCTGCCAAGTTTTGGCCGGAAACCACCCCAGGAGTCGGTTTTATGGCGAATTTCTGGGGCTCGCCAAGGCAATTTGGCTGCTGCATTTGCTGGCATTCTCGTTGGAGCCACCACCAAGTTATTTTGAGGGTAGTAGCGGAGCAGAGTTTCATTCGCAGTATATGGAGAGTGTGGTGAGGTTTCCTGGCGGAAGGGTGGTGGTGGGTCAGGTCGTGGGTTTTCCAGTGAGCCCTGGGTTTAAGCTTGCGAATGGATCCGTTATCAAGGCTAGAGTTTATCTTGTTCCCAAAAATGGATTCTAGGCAGAAGAAAGTATGACTATATGAGCTACTAGTTCAGAGTTTAATTTTTGGATTTTCTGTGATGTAAACGGTTGGTAGATTGAAGATATGAATGGAATTTGCCAGAAAAAATTCGGAGTTGTTAATAAGTCTGTTTATAGCTTTAAAGTGAAGAGCTCTCAATCTTTCATGTTTGAGTTCTACAAAGTAGTACAAACATATGATCTAGGTTAGATTCCTCATAGTAGAGACCAAAGACAGTAAAACGGTACGCAGCCTACATTAGCTATACCTTAATAATGAAGTGCAAAGAGTTTATTCCAATTCAGTTCAGCAATCCAATCTTAATTCTTGAAAGGAGATTTTTTAGTTTAGAGAAAACAAAAATATAATAGAGAGTCTAACTTAATAGGAAGAGATTTAAGTATGTTCTACCCGCAAGTCCGATTACTAAGTTCGAATCAAACTCAACTTGAGCTGGTTCAATGAGTCAAGTTCAAAAATTTCTTTACCTATTTTAATTGAACCAAACAATGAGGTGTTCGGCTCGAGTAAATCCGCCTCGTTAACATTTAATTAATTTATTCTTCTTATTTTTATAATAAAAGAGTTATGACTCAAGCTTAAATTGGATTAAGTTAAACTCACTTAATTCGAGCTTGACTTGTTTATCAAAGGGACCAAGTTAATAATAAACCAAATCTCAAACTCATATAAAATTCGACTTGACTAAAATTATTTAACTTTTAAACGAGTTTGAACTCAACAAATACCAACTTGACTTGGCTTGTATAGATTGTTCCATTATTATATAATTATAAATAGAACTAACCCATACACACTTTTGAACAGTTTTTTTTTTCAATCAATCTGAATTATATTCAATAGCAAGCATGTGACAAAAAAGAAAATATCATATCTTCTAAATTGAAACAAAGATTTAAAGAAAAAACTAAAAAAAAAAGGCTAAAAGGATTTCTAGGCCTCTTGCCAAACAAGAGGTCCTAATTTCGATTCCCCAAATTAGCCCCCAAAAAAACAAGAGGATTACTCACATCTTTTTAATCTAAATAAAGAAAGTTGTGTGCTTGTTAACGTTTCCAGATTACAACTGTGTAACAATGGTGAAGTTTGATTTGAACCGAGATTAGATTGATGTTAGAGCCATGATATTACGTCTCAACTATAAAAGTTAACTTTATATTTGTTCTCATCTTATTGGTTACAAAGTTTTTGCTTTTACATTTTCTTTAATTTCTAATATAGTGTAATAATAAGATGTACTAGTGAGAATATTAGTCTATATAGGTAAGCTACATATATTACCATTCTAATAATTAATGGAACTTTTAAAGCGCGGAGGAAAAGAAAGGAAAAGGAAAGAGAATAAATGTAAAAAAGGATAAAATCTATCTCAACGAAACCAATTTAGAACTTCCGATTATTTTCATAAAAAATAATTATAAATAATTTTAAAATAAAGTTATCAAATACTCCCTCCGTCCCAAATTAATTGTCCAGTTTTGACTTTTTTAAGTCAAATTGACTATTTTTAGAATTAATAATTAAGCATATATAAATATATTTCTAAAATTATAAAAATTGGGGTTAGTAATAAATTGTATATACTTTCTTTTGGTTATAATCTCTTCACCTATATTTTAGCAAAAATAGTAAAAAGATTAGTTTTAAAAATGGTCAATTTGACTTTAAAAGGTCAAAATTGAGCAATTAATTTGAGACGGAGGGAGTACTTTTTACTTCTTAAAACTGATTATAAGCAGGTTTGATTGCTTATAAACAGATTTGTGTGCTTATAAGCAATCCCAAACACCCTTGAACACAAATCTAACCATCTGTACTTTTTTTAAAAATTAATATTAGGAACAATGCTAAAACACAATGTAAAAGATGAATTAAAGAGCTACCACGAAATTTTAGATTTCATTTTTTATACTTCCTTTTCCCTCGAGTTTTTCAAGTTCCAAACAAAAAGTAATAATCATCTGAGAGTTACTAGTGTTATTTGTCCGCCAGAGACAAAATTGGGTTAGAAATATTAATTATTAAAGCATCTAACTGTAGTATACTTCCTTTTCCAGGAGAATGAAAAAAGCCTCACCTTTACGTTTCCAAAAGGCTGGAGGGAAAGAGTGACCTTGAAGGGAAAAAGCTTTCCAGACCTGTTCCGGTACAGTATCTATTTATCAGAATACTTTTGGAAGCTACTACATTCCATACCTGTCCGAGACATGAATATTTTTCTTCTACATATTTCTGAAAGCTACTATAGTGAGAACAGAAAACTTAACCCCCAAAGAATAGAAATTAGAAATAAATGAAAGAAAAAACACGACAGCAAGCACACACGACACGACAATGAAAACAACAAAAAAGGTGTGAATAGCTTACGACACAATGAGAGATGAGTGCATTTATTCACATTCTAAAAACTGAAATAGTAATGAGACAGGAAAACAGGGTTGTCTTCATAATATAATTCTAATTTTATAATCTGCATTTAGAGCTCAACAACAATGTTCAAATATGATACTCAAATCTCACGATAGATGATAATGTTTATATATCAAACATCTCATTTCCTATAATGATCGTATATAATCAATATTACATAGATGAATACATGATACGAGTAGATATTGTTATATATCCATGCTACCTAAGAACACCAAACAAATACGATTGAGTTTCTGCACTCATATCTTTATACAACTCATCCAATGTCTTCTATTTCCAGCCTATTAAATCTCGCAAAATATTATCATGTGCCTTGTTTAAACTTTAATGTATCCACTGTCCCAATGCCACATTAATTGTAGGATTGGACAGGAGAAAAGGCAGTATGCCATCTCATGTATCTACCTTCCTTCAAAGTAATCAAGTTTTTAAGTTGATTCCATTATCTCAAAGAATAGACTAGCATATAAATTTTATACGGAGAGGATCGAGCTTAGGGGACCTCCTTACTTTCCGATAAAAGAATTCTCGTAACTTGAGGCAAATTCCAAGAAAAAAACTAACAGTCTTCCTGTATGCCCATGATAAGAGATAATGTATACTTCCTGGTGATGTAGTCTACAGTTCCCTGACAAAAAATTTCTTCACCTGTCATGACAATAAATAAAAAAACTTTTTTAGTGCCGTTGCTAATCTGTTACAAGCCCAAGAACGTTAAAACAAGGCTCTTTCAAGATTCAGACATAATTGTGCCACGTAAACAGGCTACTAAATTTCCGAATCTATTGACACGTGGGGGAAAAGTGGGAAGATGTATTATCAAACGTAATAGTGACTCAAAACCAATCTACAAAGTTTACCACAATACACTAATGAGAGACAAAAGAGGGGAACTCGTGATCAGAACAAAGTAGATATAAGATTTGTGGAATAGCTTCTAGAACCTCAAAACAAATCATAAGACTCAGCTTAGCGGTATTTGGATTTAGTACATAACAATGAGAGAGAAATTGTATTATTGTGAAACAACGAAATGCACAAGTACATGGATGCAGTCCTGAGAAATGGAAACCCCAAAATGGAAGTAGGAAAGACAGGTGGGAGGGACTAATCTGTGTCATGAAACAAGCTAAGTTTTATAATAGAGGTATGACCAATGGGAAGGAGCATGAAAATGAAGTGTCCTACCCCTTCTATATCAGGATGGGTTGGAAGGCTTTCAGGCAGGATGATAAAAGGTTTAGATGGGCTGTAATAAGTTTACATTGAACAAAAACATTTTTGGTAACACTGGGTTAAAAGTTAACCATTTGAGTAATTTAGGGTGCAGAGATATCCCAAAGTTCCTATCGAGAAGAAAAATGCCGTAGAAAGAAAACATGTAGGCTTACTTGTTCAAACATCAAAAACATGATAACGTTCCAGGATCCTAGACGACCAAAATTTGGGAGGAATCCTTTATAGAATGCAAAGGGACCCTGCAAAAAGTAATCACAGTAAGTACTTGATAAATTGATGGTTTTTATACCAATTTATCCTCTTTTAATAACAACTTAGATTCAATATAAAATACCTACATCCCTGCACCATCAAAGATCGTAATGCAACCAAAAATAAAGAATGAGAAGACAGCCAGAATGCAGCATTACTTCAAGTAAATATATACAAGAAACGAAACAGCTCAAAAAAATCCGGAACCGTAAAACTAGTATATAAAAGAAAAAACACAGAATATAAGGAAAAGAATAATAGTGAATGGAAAAGAAGTAAGTCAAAGAGAAATTATTCTGTTCTTTTTGTTGACTAAATACTATCTCACTTAAAAAAAATCTTGGTATCCCTATTTACTTATTTTGTGCATTTGTAAGCAAATAGACATAATAAATTCAAATTCACCTCACCAGAAATACTCTTCTTAAATAAGCAATGAAAAAGGGGATGAAAGATTTGAATCATTCACTTATAAAAAAAAGCCTAATCACTTGGAAATGAGTATAAGTCCAGGAGGATTAAACTCTACCCATTAAACTAATGAAACTACATCACTTTAACACAACCAGTCATAACTTTAAAAGCTCACTATACTGAAACTGTGCCCTCCAATTCCAAATAGCAAGATAAACAATAACAACAACGAATTATCAACTGAATACTAAAAACTATATAATTTGAAAATAAGTATACCTCATTTCTCAAAGTTTTTATCAAACAATCTAGGGTGCTTTTGTAGATTGTTTCCCCCATCATTCTAGATTTCACCTGAAACATAATGAGCAGCACATTTACGGGGTTAGTGAAAGCTCTAATCATAATTCTGTAAAATTAGGTATAAATCTTACATGAAACAAATAGAATAAAAAATTCTTTTCTCTTCTTTAACTTTTGATCTTGTAAAGATTCTTTGCCAATAATATGTAATCTATACATATATATATATATATATATATATGAATAATACGTGAAAAATGAAATGGACTTTATGAGAATTATTCTTTTGAAAGAAAAAAGACCGTTATCAATAAAAGAAGAGAGTAATGCTATGGGTATTCTCTCGACCAAAAACACGTCATTACTACACTGGTTGCTTAATATCTATATCTGTTATGTATGGTCCACTATGAGAGCAAGCAATATAATAATGACACGTGTATTTGAGACACAAACTTCGAGATCCCATTTGGGACCCCTTGCATTACTCATAAAAATAGACAAATAATTAAAAACAAGAAATTTTAATACATAACTACTATATTCATACAGTTCAATAATATTTTGTACAGATTATTTTATGATTTTATAGTTGCCCCACTATGTCCGAATTATGAAATATATTCACCTTGGCACCTCAGCTAATTCAGATCCTCCCTACTGTTACACATTTCAGTTTCGTACCATTTCCCAATCATTTTCTCAATAACACTAAATCTGTTTTGTAAAAACACTATGTAACTAATAAAGCGCAAAAAGGTATAGTTTAGTACACCTGCTTAATATCAGAGGGCATATCTGGACAAAGCAAATTACTATTGATGCAATAAACTACCTTTGAAAATCATAATCGAAACGTTTGCAGAAAGCAAAGAGGAGTAATATATCTTTGCATCATTCTGACTCATTCCCTTAAAGAGGTTTAAAACTTAAAAGCAGGTCATCAATGACAATTAGATAGTAGATTTAGCAGGTACAAATGTTGATACATATATATATATATATATATATATATATATATATATATAGCATGTAAAATGATGATGCCTTAAAATGAAGAGGCCACCTAGGCGACTAAAATCAAAGAGTCAATGTTTTATACAGCTCTACTACAGATTAGATTCAGGTGAGGGAACCTTACCACCTTCAATTTAACTGCTCTGGCTTTACAAAGAGACATCTACAGAAGTAGGATCCATCGAGCTGAATTAGATACTGAGTAATTCCGGAGTTCTAAAGTTGTGCACTTGAGCCGTTGAGCGCACCAAGCTAAGTAAATCTCAAGTTGTTAATAAAAACCTAACATATGTACCGTCTCTGTAGGAGTGAAAAATATATTTCCTCAATTTCTACAAAGCAAAGTATCGGTATTAAGAGAGTACTTGTAGCTTTATTTGCTAATAGACGCGTCCATCAATTTAAATGGCCACTAGGACATGATGCTCACTTCATAAGTTTAGTCCTAAATTTAATTCTCAAAAATGTCCCGGTCTGTTCTGTAAGCAGATATCTACTGCATATTTGTTAGTATACTATAGTTGGGGCATAGTGGTGCTTCATGCATACACTTCTGCTCTCTTCAAATTGCAGTTCTGCTATAAACAATTTTTCAAATCAATCCCAAACCATAGGGAGCAGAGTCCATAAAAGTAGAATTTTTTAACAGGAGTTTTAGAGATGGATGACAAAACAGACTACACAATATGATTTATATTTCAGCTTCACTTTTAAAAAATTCTAAGAAGTGATTCAAGTACAAAAGGTAAAATTTACCACATCAAGAGGAGATCCGATGCAGACTGCAAAGAACCCTGCCCCTAAACCGGCTAGTAGATGAGTTAAAATACTGTCTGTGAACCCTAGAATTTGCATAATTGTCTGCGTAGCACAAACAAAATTTAGGATCATAGTTGATAAACACAGAACATAAAGCAAGTAAATGACAGTTTAACACGAGTATTCCAAGCAATAAACTCATGATCATGATTACCTGTTTCACCTGATCATAACTAGCGAGTTCAGCGGCATTAATAACTGCATTTCGTGCAATATTGGGGCCCAGCCCAGTCCACAAAGCAGCCAGTCCTTCCTGTTTTTATTATTGTAAAGCTCTAAGCAGCAAAACAAAAGATAAAATCATATTAGCCAATCTTACTGAACTCACCTGTTGCACTATGGTGTAATAAGCACTTAGCGCACTGGAATAACGCTTAGGCACTTCAGCAGGCAATTTGCCTTCAGCTTGAAGGCGAACTTTCACAAGATCAGTTGGATTAGCCACTGCAATCGCTATGGCACCTGCTCAATAAGATAAGCATCCACTCAAAAACATAGAGGTAAACAGATCACAATTTTAGCACATTTATATGAGGAAACAAGAGGCCGGTGCAAATTCTAAACCAAATTCTGAAGACATTTGATTTGACGACATAAAAAAAGATAATAAGGGCGATAGTTAACAAATTTGCTTACCAGTAATCAGAGCAGCAAGTATTTTTGGGAACAAAGAAACATCTCCAGCAAAATCACTGCCAACAAAAAAGGCCTTGACCTGTATCATAGGTAGTTTATATAGAGAACATGCATAAGAGTGTAACACTAAAATCAAGTAGGCGTGGAGTTTAACACTTACAGGCTCATACAAGCCAATCCTTAGACCCCCATATATAAACTGGCGATGTAATCCAGGTATAATGCCTTTCCATAGAGCTGATAAACCTTCTTCTCTAGCAATAGTAGCAACTGTACCCAACATACCCCTGTACTTAGGTGCACCAGTTCCTTCTCCTAAGACTGTTCGTTTTTGGAGCTGAAGCCTGACTTTAGCAGTGTCTAGGGGAATGGTACACAGCTAGACAGATCCAGAGCATGAAAGGTTATAATACCACCATGATAATTTTGTTATCTTTTAAGTTTTAAACTGCAGTAGCTAAAGATAGAAATATTCTTTCACAAAAGGAAAAGGGCACATATAAAAGCTTATGTAGCTCTACGAATGTCAAAAACCCTCAATTCTTAAAAATTAATCTATTACGCCAGGTTACACGTAACCGTAATAATAGGTAGTAGATCAAATGCAGTTATTGTTGGGGGTTTATCTGAAATTAGCCATTTGAATTTGGATTCAAACTACAAATTCTAAATAATTAAGTTATGTAAAGCTGAGGAATCCACCGACATAATGTGTTGAACTCAGCTGTAAGAGGAATCTTTCGTAACATTAACAATGCATGGATACTTTTCAGTTCAGTTGTACCACAAAACAAAGAAAAGGTAAAAATTAATAAAGAAAGAGCATCAATATTTTCGAATAACATGCACTCAAATAGATATCTACCAAGTAGAAATTTGGAGTATTAGTAAGCAGCTCACATATCAATTTCTCAGGGTTTAATCCATTTTAATGAATTGATTGGTTCAAAGCAGATGAAATCGATCTAAAACCCCCTAGCAAACTCACTTTTGATTAAAAGATAGAATATCGCAATTCCTCATTGCTGAAGCCTGAATGTTATTCCGGATCCCAGAGTGAACAAAAACAGAAAAAGTATAGCTCTTTTCTCACATAGTACAATACCAAAATTCAGCTTGGTTCTGGTGATGACGATATCAACCATCATTATTTACTTGAAGGAACTTTTGATTTCATGATCACACACTATAATGTATTGGGTCAGAGTTTATCCAATCAATATGCATTAGTCGTAAATAAAAAATTAAACTAAACCCTGAAAATCTAAGTACTACTAAAATGATCTCAATTAATGAGGTTAACCGTAAGCAAATTAAAGGAACTGGAGAGGACTGTAAATCGAAATTGAAGAAGTAATTATGATATTGATAGTGCATTGATGTAGTAATTGATGATGAAGAACATTAACAATACCTCGGCAAAACAAGCGGCGAAGGCGCTGCTGAAGAAGGTTCCGGCGAAAGAGATCACTGTCCTACGACTGAGATCCGCCATTGGCGGTGGCAGATATCGATAAATTAACTGATAAAGTTCCGATTTATACCGAAATTGAAGGTTATAGGTATTACTCTTTCAGTACTATTATATAGAGATTTGGAGATGAAGAAGAGTGATGATGAAGTATAGAAGGCACAATTAGAAGGTAATTTTCACTTACTGTATTTCTATAGTTTAAAAATGGATTTGATCGTTAAAATAGTTTTGGCTTCGATTTTGTTATTTTGTTTTTTAATTGTTGTGTAATTTTCTTTATACTTATTTATTTATTTATTTTGAGACTTTATTTTTTTTCTATTGTGAAGTTTTTATTTTTACTCATAGAAGTTTTTATTTCCATTCATATAGAAAAGGTTTATTTACACTATGTTACTAGATTTTAAAATGGATGGGGAAAAAAATGGACAGAAAATTTAAGTTATTTGTTTAATTCTTTGTTACTAAGTTTTTTAATGAACGAAAATTAAAAAAAAAAATTGGATGAAAAACGTAGTCACTTTCATGTCAAAATTTTTTCATAAAAAATGAACGAATTTGAACGAAAAATTAAATAACATAAGACTATTTTTTATAATCTCTATTATACCATTTAGATTATAATCATAATAAAATTAATATAAAAATTTAGTAACTTAAATGTGAAACTAAAATTTTCTTTCTTTTTCTCTATAAACTTATTAACAACATGAAAGAAAATATACAAGTTTCCTATTGTATATTTTTCTATTTTTTTCTTTTCCTTTATAACTTAATGAAGTTTTTCATTTCTTTTTCCTTTTTTGTCCCATGCTCAGAAACAGAAACAAGTGTTAATACTGTACATGAGATTGTTAAAATTTCTCTCCAAAGGGGACAATCAAAATATTGAGTAAATTCCAAATTAGATCCTAAACTATAATCATAAAATCGATTTATACCCTAAATTTTATTTTAAATTAAATGCACCCTAAACTTTGAGTTTCAATCAAGGTTTTCGCACCTGGACCAGTCATTGTAGACACCCAAATTTTGCACTTCGTACACTAACCCTGGCAGGAGGGCATAATCGTCCATTGAACTGGCTTACGAGAGCGAATGATGGGCGCAAGTGCGAGCAATCGACGCCACCGCGACGATTTGCAAATCAGAACCGACGTGACAACACGGCCGTCCGAAATGTGCATTCCCGAGTGATGTGGCACGTCTCCCGGTGATTCCCGGACTACAAAATACAAGTCTGTCGGCAAAAACCGACGTCACGACACGAGAATCGAGGTGCGGCCCGAAAATCGAGAAAATCAGCCCACCCAGCCGCGGATTGATCTGCGGCCAATGATTAAAATAATTGAAGTGCGCGGCGGGCGACTGAGCGGCTGAAGTGCGCGGCGGGCGCGGAGTAACCGAGGTCAGCCGCAGATCAATCTGCGGCTGCCTCTAGATGGCTTTATCAGTCCAGTTCTTCATCCAGCAGCGAGAGGGTAGCAGTTTTGGGAGAGAAAGAAGGGAAAAACAGCAACAAAAATAGCTCGGGAAAGGAGAGAAAAGAGAGAAAAAAGAGAGGAATTAAACTCTTTTGATTAGATTGTATAACATACAACTCCTACACTATTCAATATACGAATTTTATACGCATCGTGGTGTCATTTGCAAGGTGAAAAATCTTCTTTTATAGCATTTTTGTTATATCATTTTGTTAAGCTTTTTGTCATTTGGGATACATTAAATGTAATCTTTCTTGTATATTATGGTGAATCCATGGATTGAGGACTATTAGTGAGGATTCCAAATGGAACGAATTTCTTCCTAATGGCCCGATGATATTCATGTGGTGATTTTTAGCTCGTTTAATTGTTGTAATATCCATTTTGTGGGTGTATAGAAAGTGTGGATGTGAGCCTAGGAATGCGACCCCGTGGTCCAAATCCGATGATGGACAATTTTGGTGTATGTAATAGGATCGATTATCCTTTATTGTAAATATGTAATTGTCGGGCCTTAAAACGATATCAAGTCGAAAATCGGGTTTAAGGCCCCGTGATAGTGAAATATGTGATTGTAGGCATTGGGGTTATTCGGATGGCTTACATGCCCATGAATAGCCCCCACGCATTTTAATGCTTGATTTGATTTATGACACGAAATTGATTTCAAAGCTAAATGATAAGATTTTCATAAAATCAATCAAACTAGGCTATTAGCACCACGAGGCTAAAATTTGGAAATGCTAATGAATGTCGATTCCTATTTGACGAGAAGGCTAAAAGAAAAATCGTTTTCAAACATCACAAAAATGATTTTATAGAAATAAGTAACGTTTTATTAAATCTTTGTGCATAGGGTTAAAGAGATCCTAGAAATTGCCCACCGTGCTATTTACGAAAGCAACGTATAGATCTCGATTCCTATTTTGACGAAGGTTTAGAAAACTCTTGTTTTTGCCAAAACGACACCTAATGAAAATCTCATAAGTTTTTGACAATTAAAATCAAACCTTTCTCATAGAGCTTTCTCGTTAAGCCAATTGACATTCTAAAGCATTCTCAAAAGAAAGCACAACTTTTCATCAAAACCCAAAAGGTTTCTTCATGCAAACTCACCACGACATTCACATAGGCACACACACACATGCGCACATACACACACACATTCAAGAATTAAAGGATAGGAAAAGCATCAAGATTGCGGTAACCGTGTTTCACGGAAGTCGGGGGGTGCCTAACACCTTCCCCTCGTTTAAGCAAGCCCCCGAACTCTACGAATCTCGGTTAGCAGACCAATTAATTCGGAGTCACATATGAGCCAGCGATTTACAAAAAATGAAATTCGGATGAGTTGGTACATCTATTTCAAATATACCAACTGGCGACTCTGATTAATGGGCTCATCACAAAAAAACGATATTTCAAAACCCCGTCGACATTAATGCCGACCTTTTCCAAAAAATCATCTAATCAAAAGGCTAAAATTGGAAAGGGTAACAATCACGAAAGAAAGCGATTCCTCCCGGCGTCGACAGTCATCGAACCGAAAAAAGTACCGGGTAGATGGATCACTGATTCAACCAATGGTCGAACCGTTATTAACCAATGACGTCATTAATATATAATGAATAATAAATATATTAATTATTATTATATATTATATATAATATTTACTTATTTAGTAAATATGTAAAATTAATCAATTTATCTATAAAGATATTAAATCATGCTCATAAGTAATAACTCAAAAGTGATAAAATCAAACACAAATGAACATAAACATCTCTAGGATACATTCAAATTCAAAAATTCAACCACAACACCTTAGGTTAGTTGTCAATCTCTTAAGCCCTCTTCACTCCAATATTAACATAACTAAGAATGAACTTCTGTTCAATATAAGTTTGATTGCTCGTGCTTAGTGTGAAAATACTATACATATATATATATATATATATCTTATATATATATATATACTAGTTTGTAGTATTTATTTTATTATATGTATGATATATATATATATATATGTGTATAATTTTATTGATTCATAAATATTTTTTTTTTTGTGATAATGTGTGATTGATTTTTTTTGTGTGTGATTAAAATCATAATAACAATAAAGCATATGACCATGTGGTATTATCATTCAATACAGTAGCAAAAAATAGGGGGACAATAAAGAAGGGAAAAAAAGTTAGGAACCTGCAAAACTTAACACCATTCCTTTAGACACTTGGTCACTGTTAACACCATTTATTTACCCTCCTTGAGATTCCCAAGACAGAAAAATTGATTTCACCTTATCACCTCTTTATGGTCTATCTATAAATAACTATCGTATGCAAAACTTCACTATCTCCAAATAACTATCTTTTCTTTTTTTCCTCTCTCTCCTCATCTTTGAACGTTCGCATTTTTTTTGTAGGCAAGGGGGCAGCAAGGAGGGTTAGGGCATGGTTGGGGCCGCGAGCGATTGGGCTGCGTGAGAGAGAGATGATGGCGATTGGTCTTTTGGTGGTGACTGGTGAGCCGTGCGAGAGAGATGATAGCGATGGCCGATGAGAGAGATTTGATTTTGGACCCAACAGAGAAGAAGCAAAAGTGCAGAGCTAATGGCTGAAGGCAGAAGGGTTGAATCCCTAATTTTTTTTTAATTTTTTTTAATCTATGTAAGTAAATAGGGAATTGGTCCAACTCGCGAACCAGTCACCGGTTCACTAGGTCAAGCGGTTCAACCGCCAGTTCACCAGGTTTGAACGGTTTTTGGCTTAAAATGAGTCATTGGTCCAAACCAGATAGGAGTGTAGACCGGTTTCAATTTTTACCGGTTCGACCGTCGGTCCGGTCTGGGTCTAAAAACCATGGTTTCAATACAATTTGCAGTTTTTACACTAAAATTTAAGGTGTAAATTATTTTGATGTAGAGTGTGCGGAGGGTGCAAATTATTTTGAAACTCAAAATTTTAGGATGCATTTAATTCAAAATAAAATTTATGGTGCAAAACAATTTTAGAGTTAAAGTTTAGGGTGTAAATTGGAGATTAGTCCAAAATATTCAGTAGAAAAAAAAGAGTTAAACTTTAGGTCAAATTGGCGTTTAGTTTAAAAAACTCTTACATTATATTTGTGAGTTTTGGGTAGAATATAAACAAATATAAATTATTTTTAATTAGGATGCATAGAGAAGGGAAAAACCTTAATTTTTAAATATTAATTATCACTTTACTTTTATATTAAATCTTCTTGTATTTGTAAAAAAAAAGGGTAATGTAAGGAAATAATTGCATACTTTCAAAAGTTCAGGTGGCTTATTTGATCAAATTATCAGTTGTGTAGACACGAAGGCGAGTGATATTATCTTACAATGGACAGAGAACTGCAGGTGGAGACACGAAGGTCACTCGTGTTAACATACAATGACTAGTGAGACCTAGGCTATGTGGCTATGTGTTCGACTTGACGAGGACATCGTGATTTTAACTGAGAAATTTGTAACACCTCAGTCACACATCAAAACATGTGGAAGATACCATTCATAATAACTTTAGTTATAACCTATTGAATGAACCTATAATGTCTTAAGATGACACAAAAATATACTAATAAAATAGTAGATTAGGTCCTAACACTTTATGATTTAATTTGTCATGGATTGTTATATAATGTTTAGTTATTCTTTAATTTTACAGTAGAAACCCCTCTCAGGTTATTGTAAAATATTGTCAAGTTAATTGTAATTTTTACAATAGAAAACCCATTCATGTTCTTTTAAAAATTCTTGCAAGTTGATTGCATAAAAATAAAGTGGTAATCAGTTTTTAAAAATTCTTTGGTAAAATATTATCAAGTTAATTATAATTACTTCATTAATTAAAGTAATTTTAAAGTAGAACTCTCTGAAATTATTTTTAAACTTTCTTTTTTTTAAAAAGAGTAATTTTATTTGTATAAATTGTACACAAACATTTATGCATAAACACTATTATAAGTAGGACTGAACAAAAAATGAATAAAACTGAATAACCGAACAGAACCGTATTTTTTTAACCGAATTATTTCGGTTATTCGGGTATATTCGGTTATAACCGTTTTATATTTCAATATTCGGTTTCGATTTCGGATATAGAAATTAGACTGTTTGGATAACCGATTAACCGAATTAATTAGAATTTGATAGACTTTGTCATATTGATTATGTACTTATGTATTGTTAATTTTAAATTATTAAACTAGTTTATGAATTGTTATGATTGTACATTGTGGTTAAATATTATTTGGAAACTTTAGTATGAAATTTGAAATGATTTTTTTTGTTTTGTAAAATTAAGTTCATATTTCAGTTATTAACCGAATAACTGAATAATATAATTCGGTGATTCGGTTAGTACTAATTTCGGATATTTTTTTGAATAGTAAAATTGTATAAAATTTGGTATTCGGTTATAACTAAATAAACTATTCAATTTGGTTATAACCGAATACTAACCCCTAATTATAGGTGTGCATAAAGATCAAACTAGTCCTAAATAATCTCGGTTTAATCCTTGTCAAACCAAACCAGTCCAGGGGTGATTTGTGCCCCAAAAATTGGACTGAAAGAGGCCCCCAAGCTAAGCACACAGGCAAAGGCTTTGTAGGCCTACCCCCTTTTCTCCCTCCAAATTTTTATTGCTTTAAAGAAAGTTATATTCCTATTTTACTTCAAAAAATATATAAATAACATAATATTATTTCAAATTAAAAAAACACATTACATAAATTGATGAAAATCTAAGAATTGTAATATAAACAAATGTATAACTTAATTAAATTACAAACAAATGTGTAAATTGTAGTACAAAGAAAAATATTAAAAAGTAATTACATGAAAAAGTCTATGTGTAATTCAAATAAATTAAATAAAGTAATTATCAATAAATATGTAAATTTATTTACTAATAAACATGTTATTGAATTATTTATATTGTCTTATAGTCGATGTAATATCTAATAACTTTGAAATTCTTTTAGTGAATCTTCTATATTGAGATCGCTAGAACCATATTCATTTAGCACTTTATCATGTACTCAAGTCATTGCATTCATATAATCCCTGTAGCAAATGCAAATTTATATAGACATACTTGATTAAGGCTACTCCTTTTACCAACTATCAGTTGTGTAGTGATAGAATGGTTATTTATCAATGTTTGAGTTCGATTCTCACCCACAACCGATGGTTTATAGCAATTCTACGTCTTGCACATTATTTATGGAGAATTCTAGAGTTTTGACCTTGATATAAGTGCGCTAGGGGTTGCTTAATATATGTGTGATTGTTTTAGGTGTAATGTGTCCCGTTGTCAATAGCTTAGGACATGTTACCTACCTCTCATTTTTGCATTAAAAAAGTCTACTCCTTTTCTCGTCTAATATCCTAAATAGAAGAGGAAAAAAAGATTTTTGTTGTAAAACTTACTAAGTATATAATAATAAAATTATATAATTATAATCATACCATATACTTAATAAAGAGAGTAATAAGAACAATAATAAGTAAAGGAAAATAAAAGAGCATTCAATATATGTGTATTTCATTCTCTTCATCATGCTTCTATATATAGGCACATATACGTAATGGTTTTAAAGAACAAATGTGGAAGGTGAAAGCATTCCACCATCATATTGGAGGGTGCATTAATACTATTAAGTATCATAGTTGGAGGTGCATTAATGTATCATAGACATCCACTATGTATCATATTTTATAACAGGAGCCCTTGAATGTCTACGGTATAGCCATACGCGTTAAGAATTGCTTCATTAAAAACCTTACCAAGAAAAACCCAATGGAAAAAAAAACTTGGTTAAGGAAAAAAGAGTGCAGTGCGTATTTGCCCCCCCTTATGAATGCATCACCTTTAGACATTAAGTTGTCGTATTCCAATATTGCGTCGCAATCTTTCAAACGTTGTAGTTGACAATTCTTTGGTGAACAAATCTGCTAGAGCGAATTTGTCAATGTCACCACACTTATCAAGGTCATGTGTGAAAAAGAATTTCAATGAGATGTGCTTCGTTCTATCTCCTTTGATGTATCCTCCCTTTAATTGAGCTATGCATACAGCATTGTCTTCATATAGAATGGTTGGAGTTCCTTTGTCGGAGGATAAACCACATGTTTCACTAATATGTTGAGTCATTGATCTCAACCACATACATTCTCGGCTTGCTTCATGGATTGCAATTATTTCAGCATGATTAGATGAAGTGGCGACTAATGTTTACTTTGTAGATCTCTATGATATAGCAGTATTACCACACATAAAGAGATAACCTGTTTGAGATCGACCTTTATGTGGATCAAATAAATATCCCGCATCAACATATTTGACTAATTCATGATTATCATTATTCGAATAAAATAACCACATATCCATAGTTCCTCGTAGGTAACGAAAAATATGTTTAACTCCATTCCAATATCTCTGGGTAGGAGAAGAACTATATCTTACTAGCAAATTCACAGAGAATGCTATATCAGGTCGTGTATTATTAGCAAGATACATTAACGCACCAATTGTACTGAGGTATGGTACTTCAGGACCAAGTAATTCTTTGTTATCCTCACGAGGTCTAAAATGGTCTTTTTTCACATCAAGTGATTGAACAACCATTGGGGTACTTAATGGATGTGCTTTATCCATATAAAATCTTTTAAGGACTCTATCTGTGTAAGTTGATTGATGAATGAGAATTCCATCTGCTAAATACTCGATTTGCAGGCCGAGACAAAATTTTATTTTTCCTAAATCTTTCATCTCAAATTCTTTATTTAAATAATTTATTGTTTTTGGTATCTCTCCATGAGTTCCAATAATATTTAAATCATCAACATACACAACAATAATGACAAAATCGGATTCTGACTTCTTTATAAAAACACATGGGCATATAGGATCATTATTATACCCTTCTTTCAATAAATATTCACTAAGACGATTATACCACTTGCGTCCAAATTGTTTTAACCCATATAGGGAATTCTGCAACTTGATTGAGTAAACTTCCCGGGGATTTGAATTATATGCTTTAAGCATTTTAAATCCTTCAAGAATTTTCATATAAATATCATTATCAATTGACTCATATAAATAAGCTGTAACAACATCCATTAGACACATATCTAATTTTTCATGAGTTGTCAGGCTAATAAGATACCGAAATGTAATTGCATCTACCACGGGAGAATATGTTTCATCGTAATCAATGTCAGGTCTTTGTGAGAATCCTTGTGCCACAAGTCGTGCCTTATATCTTATGATTTCATTTTTCTCATTTCGTTTTCGCACAAATACCCATTTATACCCGATTGGTTTTACTTCTTCAGGAGTTTGGACTACAGGTCCAAAAACTTCACGTTTTGCAAGTGAATTTAATTCTGTCTGGATTGCTTCTTTCCATTTTTGCCAATCATTTCTGCGTCTACATTCTTCGACATATTTGGGTTCAAAATCCTTGTTTTCATTAATAATATTCAAGCGATATATTATATGAAAAAATATTATCTACAATTATCTCATTTCGGTTCCATCTTTTCCTTGTAGAGACATAACTTATTGAGATCTCCTTATTTTCACTGTTTTCTGGTGCCTGAACCTCTTCTGGGTTTTTGATCCTCTTCTGGGGTTTTATGCTTAGCGATGTCTATATCCTCATGAATATTTTCCTCCTCAATAATGATAACTTGATTATTTACTCCTTTTCTTTTTCGAGGATTTTTGTCTTTTGAACCGGTTGGTCTACCACGCTTCTAGCGTGCCTTAGACTCATTTGCTATAATTTTTGCGGATTGTCCTATTAGGACTTCAATCCGGGTTGGAGCATTTACAGCTGGTATATGAGATTTGGTTACTCCTTTTGAGTCAGTGAATGTATTCGGTAGCTGATTTATTATATCTTGCAAACGAAGTATATTTTGAACTTCTTGTTCATATTGTTTTGTGCGAGGATCAAAGTTCAATAGTGACAATGCATTCCATGTAATATCTTTATCCAGCTGTTTAATTTCTCCCCCTAATGTTGAAAACATGGTCTCATCAAAATGACAATCGGCAAATCGTGCCGTAAATGAATCACCTGTTAAGGGTTCAAGATATTTAATTATCGATGGGGACTCAAACCCAATATATATTCCCAACCTCCTTTGAGGGCCCATTTTTGTACGTTGTGGCGAATAAATTAGAACATATACCGCGCAACCAAATATCTTTAGATGGAAAATATTTGGCTCATGACCAAAAAATAATTGTAATGGGGAGAATTTGTGATATGTTGTTGGCCTAATGCGTATAAGTATTGCTGCATTTAAAATAGCGTGCCCCCAAACAGAGATAGGAAGTTTTGTTCTCATGAGCAAAAGTCTTGCAATTAACTGGAGGCATTTAATAAATGATTCAGCAAGACCATTCTGAGTATGAACATGAGCAACAGGATGTTCATTGTTTATCCCAAGTGACATGCAATAATCATTAAATGCTTGAGATGTGTATTCATAAGCATTATCAAGACGAATATTCTTGATTATATGATCTAGAAATTATGCTCGTAATCTAATAATTCGAGCCAGTAATCTCGCAAATGTCAGGCTGCGAGTTGATAATAAACACACATGTGACCATCTTGTAAATGTATCTATTAAAATCATAAAATATCTAAATGGTCCACATGGTGGGTGAATAGACCCACAAATATCTCCTTGAATACGTTTTAGAAATCTTGGGGATTCAATCCCAATTTTAACTGGAGATGGTCTAATGACTAATTTGCCTTGAGAATAAGCAACACATGAGAATTCCTTAAATTGAAGAATCTTATGGTTCTTTAATGGATGACCGTGTGAATTCTCAATAATTCTTCGCATTATTATTGATCCGGGATGGCCCAACCGGTAATGCCAAATAATAAAATTATTTGGTTCATTGAACTTTTGGTTCGTTATTACATTGACTTCAATTGTACTAATATTTGTGTAGTACAAACCTGAAGATAAAACAGGTAATTTTTCGAATATTTATTTTCCAGTACAGACATTTGATATAATGTAAATGTATTCTATACCATTGTCATTGGCAGTCTCGATATGGTATCTGTTAAGACGTATATCTTTGAAACTTAGCAAATTTCTCCTTGACTTAGTAGAGAACAAAGCATTATTAATAATAAATTTTGTTCTGCAAGGAAGCATTATATTGGCTCTTCCAGAGCCTTCTATCAAGTGAACCTGATATTGTATTCACTTTTGCTTTCATCATTCTTAGATTTGAAAAATATTGCTTATGCCTGAGAATGGTATGTGTCGCTGCACTATCTACTAAACATATATTTTCACCACTGATAATGGTCTCATTTATACCATGATGCAAGTCCATATTTTCTTCACGAAAAAGAATATATAATAAGTTCATAATAAGATATTATTATAACACAATCTTTTACATTAAACAAGCCAACATGAAAAGAAGAAAATAAAATACATAGAAATATATTAGCATAAAAGAAACAAACTTATAGGATTGACAGAATTCTAAACTAATTATTATCATTACAAGAAATATCAACTTTCTCATTATTTTACTCAAAGAAATCTGCAACGTCAAGGTGCGTCATATCAAAAGGGTCAGAATAAATATCATTATTATCTTGATGTGGGTGAGAAAAATTTATTTCTATGATTTTCTCCTTTCCTTTCAATGAGGACTGATATAAATTAACAAGATGTTTAGCCGTACGACAGGTACGAGACCAATGTCCTTTCATTCCACACCGATAACAAATATTTTCTTCCTTCTTATGATCTCTGTTATATATATTCTTCCCACTTTCTTGTTTCTCTTCATTTTGTGAAGATTTGTTAAAATTTGATGAATTACGAACATCATAGTTATGGCAATTAAACCGTCTTCGCCCATGGCCATGTCAACGACCTCTATTATGACCACGACCACGACCATAATTATTATTATATCTCGTAACATTCACTTCAGGGAATGGAGCTGAGCCAGTTGGTCGTGATTCATGATTTTTCATTAAAAGCTCATTATTTTGTTCAGCCACAAGTAGACATAAAATCAGTTCAGAGTATTTCTTAAAACCTTGTTCTCTATATTGCTGCTGCAGGAGCACATTTGAGGCATGAAAAGTGGAGAATATTTTTTCTAACATATCTTCATCAGTGATATTATCTCCACATAATTTTAATTTAGAACTGATTTTAAACATTGCAGAATTATATTCACTTACTGATTTAAAATTCTGCTCTCATAACGAGCTTTTGGGAGAATAACTGTCTTTTGATGGTCATATCTTTCTTTCAAATTTTTTCAAAGAACAAGAGGATCTTTTATTGTGAGATATTCTAACTTCAACTCCTCATGAAGATGATGACGTAAGAAAATCATGGCTTTTGCCTTGTTTAGACTAGATGTTTCAGCACCATCTTTAATGGTATCTCCAAGACTCATGACATCTAGATGAATTTCGGCGTCGAGGATCCATGACAAATAATTCTTTCCCGTAATATCAAGTGCCACAAACTCAAGTTTGGCAAGATTTGTCATTGTAACTTCATAAAAATATCAAAAACAATTATTAAAAATTTAGTTTATTATAATAAATATTAAATAAACATTCAGACAAATATTAAATGATTAGTACGTAGCTAAACAATACTTTGCTTGGATGTGCAATTAAACATTCTACTATTTTTTTTATTATTATATAAATATACTGCATGCAAATAACAAGTGATTTTATTATTTAAATAAACTCATCTCTATAATATTTGTTTATATATAAACATACCTTATGCTTCTTATCAACTAACCAAATATAATTATCTGCTTTAAGACGAAAATGAGGAGCAAGTCGTGCTGATAACGTATTGTACAAAAGGGGGTGTATTCAATTAAGACTTTTAAAGACTTTTTTTAAGTGATAAATTTTTGTAGAGTTTGTGAATTTTAATGACTTTTAAAGACTTTAAAGACTTTTTTATAAAGACTCCATGAAATAAGTGACAGACTTTTATAGACTTTTTACCAAGACTTTGGTAGACTTTTGTATAGTTCTAATATATCTTGCGGCTTATATTAATTGTTTTTTCATAATTAAATGACTAAAAAGTACATAAATATACTATTTATTTTGAATTTGTTTTAGAATAAATTTTATAGTAATAGTAATATATATATACACACACACACACACACACAAACATATACACATTTAAATTAGTTTAAGCATAATATAATACCTCCGTTCAAAAATATAATATTAATAATAATTTTTAAAAGTCAATTTAAAACTTTTTAAAATTTAAAGTTTGTATGATTCGTTTAAATTTTGATAGCAATAAATCTCATAATTAGTATATTTTTTAGATAATTTATAATAATTATAATTGCATTAACAAAAATTATATAGATTCATATTAATTTTAAAATTAAATATATTTAAAATTAATTTTTAAAAGATCAATACTTATCTTATATTTTTTTTTATGAAGGGAGTATATTAACTAGTTTAGTAATAATAAGTTTATTAACAATGGTGATAATTAATATTTTATTCCATAATAGTTCTAGCAGTAATTAGTTTTAAAAAAAATTATGCAATACCTACCTTCTTCTCCGTCTAAGCTCTCATTGGTTTCCTCGGTCTCGCATCACGCAGAGCATACATCTTGCTTTCAAAAGGTTATTCCTTTTTTCATAAAAAAAAATAAAAAATCAATGAATGTGTTTTCGTTGTTCTTTCTGTGCTTCCCCAATTTCTCTTTTCCTCTTTCTATTTTTTCAATCTTTATGCCAATTCGTTACAGTTGTTTTTATCTAAAAATAATACTTTATCCGTCGCATAAATCACAAACCTAAACAGTAGACTTACATGACTGGATGCATATATTAGAAAAGTCTACCAAATATTTCATGTTCTCCCTTTCTCAAATATTTAGAAGTCTTTGAAAGTCTTTAGAGATGAAGTCATACTTTGGATATGAGTATCTCTTCTTCTAAATTCTGTCAAACTCTATCATTTGATATAAATCTGAAAAATTTATGACATTTTGAATACCAAAATACTTTTATAGACTTTGTAAAAGTCTCAATTCAATACCACATAACTTTTAAAGACATTACAAAAGTTATAATTGAATACCAGTAAACTTTTATAAACTCTTTAAATATCTTGATTGAATACAACCAAACTTTAAAAGTCTTTAAATGTCTTAATTGAATACACCCTCTAAGTATACAATAATAAAATTATATAATTATAATCATACCATATACTTAATAAAGAGAGTAATAAGAACAATAATAAATAAAGGAAAATAAGATAACATTCAATATATGTGTATTTCATTCTTTTCATTATACTTCTATATATAGGCACATGTACGTAATGATTTTGAAGAACAAATGTGGAAAGTGAAAACAGTTCACCATCATATTGGAGGGTGCATTAATACTATTAAGTATTATAGTTGGTGTGACACCCCCAAATTCAGGTACCAATACCTCGAATTTGGTGCTCACGATAAAATGCATTCATACACCTCCAAACAACATAAATCAACTAATGCGGAATAAAATAAACATATGTTGTTCATTACAAAAGGTTCACTACGGTCCCAAGGTCTACAACCTTAAATAAATACATCGCAGAATACATTAATAATACAAAACTATTCCACGATTACACAACGGGATAGTATATATAACTATTCCTTAAGCTTTCCTTTGCCTTTGTCCGCTTTGGAACTCCCCGGCTTAACTGCAATAGGTTCATGATATAGCAAGGGTGAGCAACTACTTTGCTCAGCAAGTTTAAAAGCAAGAATGAAGATATATCATGAATGAATAAGAATAATAGCTGCATCGATCAACAATTTATGAACATTAATGAAATAGCTGAAATAACATAATCAAAGTCCAAATGAATCAATGAATGATGATTATTTACTGCTGAGTGGTCCAACCGACCATGAACTTTTGGCCAAAGAGTCAATCATTCGACTAACTCTTTTAAAACCTGGCCCCGTCAGTTGTACTCGAGGGGATCAGCCTCTCGTACACCATGTATATGCATAACATTTAACTCTGACTGCATCGAATAACCGACACATTATAGTCCCCTAATAAGGGTTGCTCTCTCAGTCCAAGAATCCGCACCGACAATCGGTTTGGATAGCTTTTAAAATAATAACCTGTACATGTCTAGCCGAAACGAATGGCATAGACTATTTCCCTAAACAGTTCATGAATGAAGAACTTAAACGTTTCACAATCCAACAACAAATAATGAATTCAAATGCATAAGCTGCGAATATCAATAATTATCTTGGAGGTGGAGTAATTGACAATAATTAATCCACTAATATGATTCAAAAGTAATAACTCCATTTGAGTCATGAAACTTGCAACAATATACAACACCTGTATAAAATATGAAACCTGCCCGAATGTTAATTTAAGCTAGGGTAAGGAAGCTTGCATTCAATATATAAAAAGAATGAAGTTTGGGAACTTGCCCAACACAAGGGTTAGACAAGCGTTAGGAAACTTGCATAACATACGCCTGTTTGCACGAAATAAAAAGAATAGTGCATAAGGTTTAGAAACTTTCCCAACACAAGGGTTAGACAAGGGATAGGAAACTTGCCTGAAGCACTGCTACAATATTACAACACACGCTCCTTAATATCCTACACAATTAGGTACATATTCACATACAATTAGTCACATACGGAATACCAAATATTTGCTTACACAACTGTATAATGTCCCATTCAAATAAGAAACAAAATATTAAACAAGGTTATACCCACTAGTTACGGCGTTACGACGCTTGCACGTCTATACGCCCAACTTGCCTATTCGAATGCCCAAGCGACACGTAATTGTGTACACCTAACACGCCCATTCGATTCATCTAATACTCATTGGTTAATGTTAAGTATCATTATAAATCATAATAATCATGTTTTAGAACTTAGAACATCATTTAACAATGTCGGGAGCATTATACTATGCACACACGCATGACCGACGCCTACCGTTTGCACAATAACCCTAAAAACGGTTAATTTCAAAATTTTTCCAGGTAATAAATTTCAATTCTAATTAATGGATGTTGTAGGTCTATCTCTAAGCTTTCCGGATCATCTTGAATCGCCTAAATCTGAGTCCGTATGAGAAAGTTATGGCCATTTTTCCAACGGACGTCGAAGCTGAGTCGGGCAGCGCACACGCGGGCGGGCGGCACCAGGCGCTCGGCGTGCGGCAGCGCGCGCGCGCGCGGGGCCTTGGTGCGGGCGCGCGCGGCTGGCCTGGTGGCCCATGTCAGACATCGCGGTTTTGACCCTCCTTCACTCCAATCCTCATAACTTCTTCTCTAGACCTTCAAATTGGTCCGTTCCAGACTCTATGGACTCCTAAGACATAGAGCTACAACATATCAAAAATTTAGAGCTATTCATTAACATTAACATGTTGAAATCTGTGACCAAAGTATCAAATCATGTTTTATTTTCGTGTTCTTTGTGTTCTTTACAAAAATTATCACCAAATCTTTGTTTTAATCCCTTTTTACTCCATTCCAACTGGGTTAAACTCATAACCCATGGAAGTACAATATCATAACAACAAACACATTAAACAAACACGAAATCATAGCTACAAGGTCCTCTAAATCGTCCAACAGTCCAAAGTCCATGTTTTGTCCATTGTTCTTGCTCCATTAAGCCAAGGTAAGGATTTCTTGCGTTTTTGTTCCACTTTGAGATTATTAATAGCTTACATAACCTCTTAACAATCACAACAAACAAAAACACTAAGAATCGCCACAAATCCGACCCACAAGCTTAAGAGCTCAAAACTAAGAAAAACTTGAAAAACTCAACAAGAAATCGAATGGAAAGGATTTGGTTGGTGTTTACCTCTGTAAATCCTTCCTAGATGATTAAGAAGCTTGGCTAGGATTGATTTTAAAGGTTCTCCTTGCTTGGTTCCTCTCCTCGTTGCTCCCGTGCCTTCTTCTTCCTCCTTCCTTTTTCCGGCGAACTTCCGGCGACCTCTTTCTCTTCCTTCTTGGCAGCTCTCACTCTCTTTCTCTCTCTCTATCAGTTGATGTGAAATGGGAGGAATGTGTAATGCAAGATAGAAATGGAATGGTTGCATTATTTGGGAGAAGTGGAGTAAATTAGGGGGAAGTGGAAGAAAAATGGGAAAGGTGGCCAATTTTCTATTGGCTAACAATTGTTTATTTGTTCCCACTTATTCAACATGCAATTCTACTCATTTGGCCTCTCCCTCACCATGTTACCCGCATACTCCCTCATTAAAACACCAAAATGCTGATTTTTGTGCCCATATCCCACATGGGTCAAGTCTTGGGTCATGGGTTGGGTCATGGGTTTGGGTCATGGGTTTGGGTCACCCTTAAAACCACTTGGGCTTCTAATTTAATTCCCATTGGGCTCCCATAAATCCTACACTTGGATTAATATCTCATTGCCTAAATGGGTTGACAATAATTAGGAAAATCGAAGTTATCCGAGAAGACGTCTCTAGATGAATATTCCCAACGTGAATACTAACTCGTGAATAGAGATTTAACGATGCTACGCGAAATTAAATATTCACTTAAACAAAAACTATAACACGAAAAATTTCATGCATTCACATAATCCAGATTGTCACACAACCTTTAAACATGCAACACAAAATAATATTAATAAAATAATAAGTATTCAGAAATTCGAATTACAAGGCAAATTCCAGAATTCCCGGTCGTTACATCCTCCCCTCCTTATAAGAATTCTGTCCCCAGAATTTCAACCTAGGGGCGGAAAAATCTTAACAGAGGTTCACTCAAAAAGATGCGGATAATTCTTCCTCATCTTCTCTTCTAGCTCCCACGTAGCTTCTTCAGCTGCGTGGTTCCTCCAAAGTACTTTGACCGAATGGATGACCTTATTTCTTAACGTCTGTTCTTTCCTATCTAATATCTGGACAGGAATCTCTTCATATGACAAATCTCGTTCAACTTGAATCGGTTCATAGGATATCACATGTTTGTAGTCGGGTTTATATGGCCGCAACACAGAAACGTGAAACACATTATGAATATGCTCCAGTTCAGGAGGTAAAGCTACCTCATATGCCACCTCACCTACCCTCTTTAAAACTTCAAAAGGTCCTACGAACCTGGGACTCAATTTTCCCTTCTTTCCAAATCTGATCTTCCCCTTCCAGGGAGATACCTTCAAAAACACAAAGCTGCCCACTTCAAAGTCTCGTTTTCTGACGATGTAAATCGGCGTATTTCTTTTGTCGATCCTGAGCCGCTACCAATCGAGCTCTTATCACTTTGACGACATCCACAGTCTGTTGCACCAATTCAGGTCCCAACAGTCTCCGTTCACCGACTTCGTCCCAACACAGAGGTGTTCGACACTTCCTTCCGTATAATGCTTCGTATGGCGGCATGCCAATACTTGCATGATAACTGTTATTGTAGGCAAACTCCACCAGTGGTAGGTGATTGTCCCAACTGCCTTTAAAATCCATCACACATGCTCTAAGCATGTCCTCCAGCGTCTGAATCGTTCGTTCGCTTTGCCCATCCGTTTGAGGATGGTATGCCGTACTCAACCTCAACTGGGTTCCCAACCTTTCTTGTAAGCTCTTCCAGAAATTCGACGTGAAGCGCGGATCTCTGTCAGATACAATAGATACCGGTACTCCATGTCGTGACACAATCTCTTTCACATATAACTTTGCTAGCTGCTCCAAATTATACCTTATCTTGATCGGTAGAAAATGTGCAGATTTAGTTAAACGGTCCACGATCACCCAGATCGCGTCGTAACCCTTCTGAGTTGGTGGAAGCCCCGTCACAAAATCCATCGTGATATGCTCCCACTTCCACTCCGGAATATCCAGTGGTTGTAGCAGTCCACCCGGTTTTTGATGTTCTGCTTTTACCCTTTGACATGTCAAACATCGTCCAACACATTCCGCAACCTCACTCTTCATGTTCGGCCACCACCAATGTTGACGCAAATCCTGATACATCTTGGTACTACCAGGGTGTATCGAATACTTTGTAGAATGAGCTTCCTGCAGAATCTCTTCTCTCAACTCCGGAACCATCGGTATCCAGATTCTCCCTTCAAACCTTAGTAGTTCCGTGCTATCAGACTTGTACTTTAATTCCTCTCCTTCTGAGATCCGCTTCTTTATGGCGATACATTCATCATCCATTTCTTGAGCCTCCTTTATCTTGTCTAATAAAGTCGGACTCGCCTCCACTGCAAATAGTTTCTCATCTGCATTCGTCGGATATTTGACTTCCAATTTCAGTCTTTCCATATCTTTGATCAGTTCCTCTTGAGTTGTCAACATCATCAACTTATCTCTGCCCTTCCTACTTAGCGCATCAGCTACTACATTGGCCTTACTGGGATGGTATAAAATTTCACAATCGTAGTCCTTGATCAACTCCAACCATCGTCGCTGCCTCATGTTTAGTTCCTTTTGAGTGAAAATATACTTCAAACTTTTGTGGTCTGTGTATATTTCACACTTCTCCCCATACAGATAGTGCCTCCAAATCTTTAGAGCAAACACTACTGCCGCTAGTTCCAGGTCATGAGTCGGATATCCCTTCTCATAATCCTTCAGCTGCCGTGACGCGTATGCAATGACCTTCCCATGCTGCATCAATACGCACCCAAGACCTTTGTGTGACGCGTCACTGTACACCACAAACCCCCCTGTATTATCTGGCAGTGATAACACAGGTGCTTCACTAAGTTTCTTCTTCAACTCCAAGAAACTCTCTTCGCACTTATCCGTCCACACAAACTTCACTGTCTTCCTTGTCAAATTTGTCAACGGTGTCGCTATCTTTGAAAAGTTCTGAATAAATCTCCGGTCGTAACTTGCTAATCCCAAGAAACTTCGAACTTCTGTCGGCGTCCTTGGCTGCTCCCAGTTTATTACTGCTTCTACCTTCGCAGGATCCACCGATACACCATCCTTGTCAATTACGTGCCCCAAAAACTGCACCCTTTGTAGCCAAAATTCATACTTGGAAAACTTTGCATATAGCTTCTCCCTTCTTAGTGTTTCCAGGGCTATTCTCAAATGTTCGACGTGTTCCTCCTCCGTCTTTGAGTAGACAAGAATGTCATCTATGAAAACGACGACAAATTTATCTAGGTATTGCTTGAACACTCTGTTCATCATGTCCATAAATGCTGCTGGCGCATTCGTCAACCCAAATGACATCACCAAAAACTCAAAGTGTCCATATCGAGTTCTGAATGCTGTCTTTGGAATATCCTCTTGCCTCACTTTCAGTTGGTGATATCCCGTCCTTAAGTCAATCTTCGAAAAGTATTTCGCTCCCTTCAATTGATCAAACAAATCATCAATTCTGGGCAACGGGTACTTGTTCTTAATCGTGACTTTGTTCAACTCCCGATAGTCAATACAAAGCCTAAGCGATCCGTCTTTCTTCTTTACAAACAGTACCGGCGCTCCCCATGGAGAAACACTCGGACGAATATACCCCTTATCTAGTAACTCCTGCAGTTGGACCATCAGTTCTTTCATTTCCACTGGTGCCATCCTGTACGGTGCCTTTGAGATCGGTGGGGTTCCCGGTACTAAGTCGATCACAAATTCCACTTCTCTATCCGGCGGCAACCCCGGTATCTCATCTGGGAAAACATCTGGGAATTCCCTTACTACAGGTATCTGACCCAGCTCACCCTCTACTCTTCGGGTATCAACCACGTGAGCCAGATAACCTATACAACCTTTCTTTAGCAATTTCTTCGCTTGCATTATCGTCAGACAACAAGATTGTCTCGGTAATTTACTACCGTAAAATACGACCTTCGACTTATTCGGAGTCTTCAGGTGTATACTTTTCTTCTGACAATCAATCATAGCCCCGTGACTAGACAACCAGTCCATCCCAAGAATTACATCAAATTCTCCTAGTCGTATTGGAATCAAATCCACGCTCAGTTTATACCCGTTTATCTCAGCACAACAATTTCTATGGATGTATTCCACAGGAATAACTTCTTTATTAGCTACTTCCACATTCATTGGATTCTCTAATTTCTCACGAGGTAAGTTTAGCCGTTTAGCAAATTCATCCGACACAAATGAGCAGGTAGCTCCCGAATCAAATAATACATATGCATTAATATTATTGATCGAAATAATACCTGACACCACATCCTTTGATTCCATCGCATCCTGCACTGTCATGTTGAAGATGCGTGCTACTGGTCTGTTCTGCTGTGTTGGTCCTCCGATAGTCAGCTTACTGTTGTTCCCTTGGTTAGCACTGCCTGCATCACTCTTTCTCTTTGGGCAATCCTTCTTCTGATGATCTGAAGCGCCACAAGAAAAACAACTTCCTGCCTTCGCCTTTGGGCATTGTGGGGCAATGTGCCCCGGTTGACCACAGTTGAAACAAACTCCTTTTCCTTTCATGCATTCTCCAAAGTGATTCCTTCCACATTTCTCGCATTTATTTCCCTTCTTTGCATCCCCTCCGGACTTGCTTCCTGTCGTCTGACTGTCGTTCCATTTTCTCTTATTTGGGTTACTTCCCCCGCTGCTACCTTCCTTATGCCCATCATGACTCTTTTTCTTTTTCTGATCTTGGTTGTGCCTGGCCAAAGCTTCGCTTCCTCCCTCAGCAATGATTGCTTTCTCAAGTAATGTAGAAAATGTGTTGATCTGCAAAACCGCAACCTTACTATACACCCAAGGTTTCAGTCCTTGTTCAAATCTCTTTGCTCGCCTAGCTTCGGTGTCCACCTGATGTGGAGCAAACCTAGCTAATTCGTTAAATTTTGCAGCATACTCCGCAACTGACATGCTTCCTTGTTTTAGTTCCAGGAACTTTATCTCCATGCTTGCCTGCATACTTGCTGGAAAGTAATTTTCAAAAAACAGCTCCTTGAAACGAGCCCATGCAATCGTGCCTTCCCCAGCTCGACCTTTGTTCGCCTTCCACCAGTAATTTGCCTCACCTTTCATCATGAAAGTGGCAAACGATGTCATCTGTTCTTCGGCCACCCTTGCGACCTCAAAAACTTTCTCCATTTATTCTACCCATGTCTGGGCTTCAATCGGATCCGTAGTCCCACGAAATTCTGGCGATCCTACCAATTTGAAATCCTTAAAGTTCGCCATGTGACTTCCTGGCTGATCAACTGCAGCGGCTTGTCTGCCCTGCATTGCTTCTGCTAATAAGTTAACAAAAGCCCTCATAGGGTCTGCCTGACCCCCTTCGTTATTCACCGACTCCTCAACCCTTTGGTTACGCGGTCGTCCTCTTGGCGCCATGATCTGCTAAAAGAAAACCATCGGCTATTACTAATAGATCTAGGCCTCATGCAACAAGTCATTTAAGTCAACAATTAAAAGTAAAAGCATCTATCAAACACGTTTGATTTAAATAAAACAACTGCATTTATAACCATATGTCATTGTCTCAACATGTGGCGTACTTCTATAAATGCTAAATGACATAGCCTGCCAACCATTAACTATCCCCTACAAACACAAGTGGGGAATAATAACCTTCCACCCCTATACTAGAAGCAAAATTGGGGTTCAACTACTATCCCACGCACGCTACAAGCAGAGGGATTTACAACATAAGTAAGCCCCTAATACAACAAAAGTGGGACCTACTGCAAACATAATGCTAAAAATAACACATCACCGCCTGCTGCGACAGAGTGCAACTCGGAGCTCCCGTCGAGCCAGCCTGTCGACCACTCGACGCCTAATCACGCGCCTGCTACTCCCCTCATCCCTGGGGTACCTCCTCACCCTGTCCCTCAGTCTGCCGATGGAAGTGGTTAAGCCTAAACGGAGGGAATCAATCTCTGCAGTCCGGGCTGCCAACTGCCCTATAGCCTCATCTCGCTCCAGACGAGTAGTCTCTAGCTGATCTTCTACCCGCTCTATCTGTCCTACCAGCATCACATTCCTCTCTAAGAGGTCATAAACCATCACACCAAGTTGAACAGAAACCCCACGCCGACCGTGAGCCACTGCCTCTAGCTCGGCAATCCGCTGGTCCTTTTCCTGCAGCTTCTCGGTTAACTCAGTCTTTTCTCCTAAAGTCTGATATGCCAATGATCTGTACTGCTCCTCTCGGTCCTGGTGATCCTGATTCTGCTCCTCTAAGTGTGCTACTCGATTCTCGAGCTCTTCGTTCTTATTTGTTAGCTCTTCTATGATGTCACTAGCAGTAGTGCCCATGCCATCTGCATACTCAGGCGGCTCCTCATCCTCCGTCATTGGGTCCTCCTCGGGGTCCTCCTCAGAACCATACTCGGCCTCAGACTCAGCCCTAGTGTTCATCATCTCTGGGTCACTCGGCTGTACCTCCACTAACTGCCCTGCGTCCACATGAATGTCTGTGAACTCTACCTCTCCAGCAGGACTGTACTCTCCCGTCTCAGACCTCCTACAGCCACAAACAGAAACAAATAGACAGCAAGATGTCAGTGCTACAATAAAATATATTCATTGATAAAATGAAATGATATTTTATCATGCACAACTCGGCTCGATGGATTTCCACAATCCACCTCCAGACATGACCATCAAATGAATCTCCTCGATCCATCACCTAACGTACTCAATACGAGTTTAATACTAAGGTTATAACTTAGGTTTCGCAAATCCTAAAGTTTATAACCTAAAGCTCTGATACCAACCTGTGACACCCCCAAATTCAGGTACCAATACCTCGAATTTGGTGCTCACGATAAAATGCATTCATACACCTCCAAACAACATAAATCAACTAATTCGGAATAAAATAAACATATGTTGTTCATTACAAAAGGTTCACTACGGTCCCAAGGTCTACAACCTTAAATAAATACATCGCAGAATACATTAATAATACAAAACTATTCCACGATTACACAACGGGATAGTATATATAACTATTCCTTAAGCTTTCCTTTGCCTTTGTCCGCTTTGGAACTCCCCGGCTTAACTGCAATAGGTTCATGATATAGCAAGGGTGAGCAACTACTTTGCTCAGCAAGTTTAAAAGCAAGAATGAAGATATATCATGAATGAATAAGAATAATAGCTGCATCGATCAACAATTTATGAACATTAATGAAATAGCTGAAATAACATAATCAAAGTCCAAATGAATCAATGAATAATGATTATTTACTGCTGAGTGGTCCAACCGACCATGAAATTTTGGCCAAAGAGTCAATCATTCGACTAACTCTTTTAAAACCTGGCCCCGTCAGTTGTACTCGAGGGGATCAGCCTCTCGTACACCATGTATATGCATAACATTTAACTCTGACTGCATCGAATAACCGACACATTATAGTCCCCTAATAAGGGTTGCTCTCTCAGTCCAAGAATCCGCACCGACAATCGGTTTGGATAGCTTTTAAAATAATAACCTGTACATGTCTAGCCGAAACGAATGGCATAGACTATTTCCCTAAACAGTTCATGAATGAAGAACTTAAACGTTTCACAATCCAACAACAAATAATGAATTCAAATGCATAAGCTGCGAATATCAATAATTATCTTGGAGGTGGAGTAATTGACAATAATTAATCCACTAATATGATTCAAAAGTAATAACTCCATTTGAGTCATGAAACTTGCAACAATATACAACACCTGTATAAAATATGAAACCTGCCCGAATGTTAATTTGAGCTAGGGTAAGGAAGCTTGCATTCAATATATAAAAAGAATGAAGTTTGGGAACTTGCCCAACACAAGGGTTAGACAAGCGTTAGGAAACTTGCATAACATACGCCTGTTTGCACGAAATAAAAAGAATAGTGCATAAGGTTTAGAAACTTGCCCAACACAAGGGTTAGACAAGGGATAGGAAACTTGCCTGAAGCACTGCTACAATATTACAACACACGCTCCTTAATATCCTACACAATTAGGTACATATTCACATACAATTAGTCACATACGGAATACCAAATATTTGCTTACACAACTCTATAATGTCCCATTCAAATAAGAAACAAAATATTAAACAAGGTTATACCCACTAGTTACGGCGTTACGACGTTTGCACGTCTATACGCCCAACTTGCCTATTCGAATGCCCAAGCGACACGTAATTGTGTACACCTAACACGCCCATTCGATTCATCTAATACTCATTGGTTAATGTTAAGTATCATTATAAATCATAATAATCATGTTTTAGAACTTAGAACATCATTTAACAATGTCGGGAGCATTATACTATGCACACACGCATGACCGACGCCTACCGTTTGCACAATAACCCTAAAAACGGTTAATTTCAAAATTGTTCCAGGTAATAAATTTCAATTCTAATTAATGGATATTGTAGGTCTATCTCTAAGCTTTCCGGATCATCTTGAATCGCCTAAATCCGAGTCCGTATGAGAAAGTTATGGCCATTTTCCCAACGGACGTCGAAGCTGAGTCGGGCAGCGCACACGCGGGCGGGCGGCACCAGGCGCACGGCGTGCGGCAGCGCGCGCGCGCGGGGCCTTGGTGCGGGCGCGCGGCTGGCCTGGTGGCCCATGTCAGACATCGCGGTTTTGACCCTCCTTCACTCCAATCCTCATAACTTCTTCTCTAGACCTTCAAATTGGTCCGTTCCAGACTCTATGGACTCCTAAGACATAGAGCTACAACATATCAAAAATTTAGAGCTATTCATTAACATTAACATGTTGAAATCCGTGACCAAAGTATCAAATCATGTTTTATTTTCGTGTTCTTTGTGTTCTTTACAAAAATTATCACCAAATCTTTGTTTTAATCCCTTTTTACTCCATTCCAACTGGGTTAAACTTATAACCCATGGAAGTACAATATCATAACAACAAACACATTAAACAAACACGAAATCATAGCTACAAGGTCCTCTAAATCATCCAACAGTCCAAAGTCCATGTTTTGTCCATTGTTCTTGCTCCATTAAGCCAAGGTAAGGATTTCTTGCGTTTTTGTTCCACTTTGAGATTATTAATAGCTTACATAACCTCTTAACAATCACAACAAACAAAAACACTAAGAATCGCCACAAATCCGACCCACAAGCTTAAGAGCTCAAAACTAAGAAAAACTTGAAAAACTCAACAAGAAATCGAATGGAAAGGATTTGGTTGGTGTTTACCTCTGTAAATCCTTCCTAGATGATTAAGAAGCTTGGCTAGGATTGATTTTAAAGGTTCTCCTTGCTTGGTTCCTCTCCTCGTTCCTCCCGTGCCTTCTTCTTCCTCCTTCCTTTTTCCGACGAACTTCCGGCGACCTCTTTCTCTTCCTTCTTGGCAGCTCTCACTCTCTTTCTCTCTCTCTATCAGTTGATGGGAAATGGGAGGAATGTGTAATGCAAGATAGAAATGGAATGGTTGCATTATTTGGGAGAAGTGGAGTAAATTAGGGGGAAGTGGAAGAAAAATGGGAAAGGTGGCCAATTTTCTATTGGCTAACAATTGTTTATTTGTTCCCACTTATTCAACATGAAATTCTACTCATTTGGCCTCTCCCTCACCATGTTACCCGCATACTCCCTCATTAAAACACCAAAATGCTGATTTTTGTGCCCATATCCCACATGGGTCAAGTCTTGGGTCATGGGTTGGGTCATGGGTTTGGGTCATGGGTTTGGGTCACCCTTAAAACCACTTGGGCTTCTAATTTAATTCCCATTGGGCTCCCATAAATCCTACACTTGGATTAATATCTCATTGCCTAAATGGGTTGACAATAATTAGGAAAATCGAAGTTATCCGAGAAGACGTCTCTAGATGAATATTCCCAACGTGAATACTAACTCGTGAATAGAGATTTAACGATGCTACGCGAAATTAAATATTCACTTAAACAAAACTATAACACGAAAAATTTCATGCATTCACATAATCCAGATTGTCACACAACCTTTAAACATGCAACACAAAATAATATTAATAAAATAATAAGTATTCAGAAATTCGAATTACAAGGCAAATTCCAGAATTCCCGGTCGTTACAGTTGGAGGTGCATTAATATATCATAGTTAGAGGGTTAAATGCTTTTTTGGTCACTGAACTTTAGGTCAACTTACAAATGGATAACTGAACTATTTTTTCTTACAGTCAACTCATTGAACTGTTATTTACTTACAAAAGTTTGAATTTTTCGTTAAATGGGATGACTATAGACGGAAAAGAACAAATAAGCTGCAGACGTGTAAATATTTTCTGATGTGGCACGGATCAATCCATGTGGCCAACATTATGTGGATATGGAGGGAAAATCTCCCACCCAAATACCAGTTGATGGACCCACATGTCTATTAGAAGCCAAGTGAATCGTCATTTGTTCCAAATCTGATCGTTTAAACTAAATGAGCCCTAAGCCAACCCTTCCAAAGTTATCGATCAATTGAAAAGCTAAGCAAAGAACGAAAAGTTGTTCGATTGAAGTATGTTTCTAAACAAAATCGATTATTTGGTGAATCTTGGTGTGATTCACGTTGGTTAAAACTCGTTTGATGCTCGATATCAAGTAACGGTCGACAGGTATGTCACTTTCTGGTGGTCCCCTTTTGTCCCCTTATCTGACCGACAGTGAATTTGTTTTTTGGGGCTTGTTGTCGTGTTGTCCTTTTGTTTATAAACCCTAGATTGTGCATGTATTATTCATTGTTCTTCTTTGTCTTTTTCTTGACTGATTCTTGTTTTAAGATTTATAAAATCCTTCTTTACTAAATTTTGCTCCCCTTTTGTCCCCACATGTATGCTATGTATTTATTTTCATTCTTTCAAAAGTTTATTACTTATGCTCTGTTTTGCATGTGATTTATTTATTAATTTTTTACAGATGAATACTGTTGTTCAATTTAATGTACACTATGGTGGAAAGTTCATATATGCTCCTTTATGTGAGTATGTGGGAGGTAATGTTTATCATATGCCACGCTTGGATATTGATTTTATTTGTATGAGTGCTATTAATGAGTTAGCTACTGAACTTAGGTATCATCCCAAATCAAGTGTTTATTTTAAAAATGATGGAGTAGATATTAAAAATGGGGTTAGACTTATTTATGATGATGCTAGTATAAGAGATATGGTTAATATCTGTTTGCCATATGGTGTAATTGATGTCTATGTAGACCATGTATTACCATATAACACTGATCAAACCTCCATATGTGATAATGTGGCTTCCATTGTGGATGAAACTGTGGTTGATAATGTGGTTGAAAATATGGCTGATAATGTGGTTGAAACTGTGGCTGATAATGTGGTTGAAAATGTGGGTGAGGGTGAGGGTGGGGGTGTGGGTCAGGATGAGGGTGAGAGGGATGCTTTGTTGGATAATGATGGTGATAATGAGGACAATGTGCCAGTTGAAAATATTACAGATCGAAAACAAACTAAAAAAAATGAGAGTGTGACAAGGAGGGGTAAAATGAGGTCCAAGAGGGTAGTTGAGGATGATAGTTCTGACCAAGAGAATAGTACTGATGAGGACATCAATGATGAAGAGTGCAGTGATGATGAATTGGTAGAGGCTAGGAGGAAATGTATTAAATTTAAGAAGGATATGACAAAGAATGTAGATGGGGATGAGGAAAATGGAACTGAGGGAGAGGAAGGAGGTAGTGAGACAGAGGAAGGAGGAAATCAAGTAGAGATAGGAGGAAATGAGACAGATGCAGAGGATGTGAGAAAGGAAACTGAAAATGAGGGAAAGGAACCTAAAACTGTGGGAAAAGAAATTGGTAGTGGCAATGACAAAGAAGATAGTGAACGAACAAGTGCAGACAGTGATTCAGATGATGCAGAATAGCATAGTGAGTATGAAAATAGTGATGTTCTAAGGTCACTATCTCAGAGCAGTGAAGAAGAAGAGGATGTGTGCTATGTAGGGCCTCTCCCTAGTACGAAAAAAGAGAAAACAGTTGAGGCTTACAACCCTAAGATAAAAAAGAAGTTGATTAAGTTCGAGCAGTACATGACATTTTGCAGCATTAGAGAGTTTAAAGATGCCATAAGAGACTACTCTATTGCTAGTGGGAGGAAGTTGTGGTATTCAGTTAATGACTCGCAAAGATGTCAAGTGAGGTGTGAGAAAGGATGTCCTTGGAAACTGTGGGCTAGTTACATGCAAGGGTGTGATACATGGAAAGTGAAATCTATTTTGGACAGTCACAATTGCTGCAGGAACTTCAAAAACAAGCTGGCTACAGATAAGTACTTGGCTGAGTACTATGGCAATAGGATTTGCTTTCTGAAAACAGTGTGTGGTGGTCACCTTTTATCTGCAGTTGGTAGAGATGGAAACAATAAGATGTTTCCAATAGCTATGGGGGTGGTGGAAAGTGAAAATTTGAATAGCTGGAATTGGTTCCTCCAATTGTTGGTGATTGACTTGGCTTTGGGGGATGGGTATGGGATCAGTCTAATATCTGATCAACAAAAGGTCAGGACTGTTAATGTTTAATATATGTTTCTTCCTTTTTGTTTTGTTGTTGGCATTTTTTAACTAACTTATGTGTGTTGCAGGGACTAAAAGCAGCTATTCAGGACCTACTTCCTCATGCAGAGCATAGAAACTGCGCAAGGCACATTTATGCAAATTGGAGAAAGAAATATTCCTCACAAGCACTAAAAGGAGCATTTTGGGAGGCATCCATGGCTACACACCCTGTGGCTTATAAAAGGGCAATGAGGGAGCTAAAAAGGTTGTCCACTCCTGCACATGACAAGTTGGCAGAGCAAGATCCAAAGGTATGGTCCAAAGCATTCTTTGAGACTCATTCTAAAACTGACAGTGTAGAGAACAACATGTCAGAGTGCTTTAATGCATGGATAATTAAGGCAAGATATATGCCAGTTCTTCAAATGTTATCTGAAATTCATGATCAAATAATGGTGAGGTTACACCAGAAGAGAGATGCAATGCTAAAGACTGAGGAGTTAATATGCCCAAGGATTAAAAAGAAACTAGATGCAGCAGTTTTAGACTCTGCACACTGTGAAGCTCTATGGGATGGACAATCAAAATTCCAAGTGAAGGAGAGAGGGAAAGGAGGGTACACTGTAAACCTAGAGCAGAGAAGTTGTGCATGTAGGGTTTGGGATTTAACAGGAATCCCTTGTTCTCATGCAGTTAGAGCCATTCATTCCATCTATGGAGACCCTATAGAATATGTAGCTCAGTGGTACACTAGGGATACATATATTAAGACTTATTCCCACACACTAGAAGTACTAAATGGGGAAGACTTTTGGGATTTTACTGAGTGTGATATCATGCTGCCACCACCAATGAAGAAAAAGTTGAAGGGAAGGCCACAAAGATTAAGAAGGAAGGAGCAGTGGTAAGATGGGACAACTAGCAACAAGGTGGCTAGGGTGTCAAGAAAAGGGAGCAAGATGCATTGCAGCATATGCAAGGAAGAGGGTCACAACCGAAGCAGATGTCCAAAGCACCCGACTCTACCTGGACACAAAAAGGACAAACACAAGGTCATTGAGACTATTAACTCTATTTCTAAAGTGTTTAGTATGTTAATTGTATGACATATTAACTATGTGTCTGAACTTTTTTTTATAGGCTAATGCCATTGGAAGGGGAAAAGACAAGGTAATTGGCACTGCCAAGGGCAAGGAGAAAGTGGTTGACACTGCTAAGGGAATTGAGAAAGATGTTAGGGGCAATGTAAGTTTTTCTAAATATATGCTTGATACATATAATTTTATGACATATTAACTCTGTTTCTCAACTGTTATTTTATAGGCACATGGCATTGGTAAGGGAAAAGATAAGTTTATTGACACTGCCAAAGGCAAAAAGATAGTGGTTGACTGTGTTCAAGAAAAGGAAAAATGTATATTTGTAAGTATCATTTCACTCATTCAAAAACTTTATTAATTTCATTAATGGTAACTACATATATTTGTTTTGGAGGTTATTGTAAGTATATATATTTGTTGTTCTGAACATTAGATGCCAACTCCAAGACTTGTAAGGAAGAAGCAGTCTTCACAATCAACTGTCCAAGGATGCACTCCACCTGCTTCTACACCACCAACCCAGGTGAATATAAGGAAAAGGCAAACAAGAAGTGAAACTTCACAGAATTCAACATGCAGGCCATTTAAAGCACCAAGGAAGAAGGGTGGAAGGACTACCACATAGTAGAATTTAGGTTATTTTATTTAACTAGTAGTTCATGGGAGGGTAGTTTATGTGGCATTTGGTATAACTATGTTTTGGTATAGCTTATTCTGGTATAAGCAGATGAATATTTGTAACCTTTTGGTATAGCTTCTGATTTGGTGTAGCTTGAGCACTGGTATAACTTGAATACTTTTGGGGCAGGATAAATATGGTATATCTTGGTACAATTTTTGGATTACTGTGGCAAGCAATACAATGATTATGTGAATTGTATTGGTACTATGGAAGTTATGTTATAACAAGGATGATTTGCTTTTTGGGGCTACTGATTTCAGTTTCATACATTTACAAATGGATATTTATTGTTAGTTGATATTTTTGGGTTTAGGAATCATAACTGATTGCATTAATACAGCATGTCATTTATGTTATAACAAGGATGCAAATGCAGGTTTTGGGTTTGTGCATGATAAATGGAACTTGTCTCTGTTTTTTGACATTCTATTTTCATTTCAAATACACAACTCACAAAGTCCAACAATAACTAGTGAATGCATAGTTTTGTGTTTTGTGAATGATAAATGGTACTTCTGTGTGAATGATAAATGGTAATATACACTGTCTTACACCATTCTTAGCTCACAAATACCAAACTTCCATCGTTGCAATAAAAGAACATCAACCATCCAAATACAACAAAAGAGCAAAATGCTCTGTTTTTCCATTTCATTCATTAAAATCATAACCAAACTTCCATAATTACAATAAAAAAACTATCATAACCTTCAAACACCAAACTTCCATAGTTACAATAAAAAAAACATCAATCATCCATCCCAAAAAATTACATTCATGTTGCCGAATGGTGTTTTACACCACTATTACTAAAAAAATTAAAAACATCAACCATGAACAAATTAGAACAATCCACATCCTTCTGAGATTTTTTATTTTTTGGGCATTTTTCCTCTTCAATTCTTTGATCACACTTGATTCATTTCCATTCTCAAAAAAATTCAGCCTTTGTATTTCGTCGTTCGCAGAGCAATGTTCATCCCTCAATTTTTTTATCACTTCCCTTGATCTTTCAGTGAATGGAAGATCACACCACTTGAAAAATCCACAATACTTATTTTTATCCTTGTCAACAGAACAATTAAACAAGATTTGTGAGGGAAAATGAGCTACAACTAACGAATCTTGTTAGGGAAAATTAGCTTAAACCAACGAATCTTGTGAGGGAAAATATATTACAAATTAAAATACCTTGTATCTGCTACAACTAACGAATCTTCTACCTGGATCTAGGGTTCCTTCTTTCCAAGCTTCCCACATGGGTGCAACGATTCCACAGCAGCAAAGGATTGGAGAAGAAAACGAGGACTCGCGCTCAGAATCTGAAGATTTACTCACCGATTTCCTTTTGTAAGAAATGTCTACTCCACTTGAGGTACTCATCTCAAGAAACTCAGCAACGGATTGTTAGTAGCAATTGAAGAAGTAGTCGACTGAATGTAACGACCACCATGAACCCTTAATTTTCTCCCCTATTGAGTTCTGTACGTTATTTAAAAGGAAAAATTTGTTGGGTGGATCGGATCTTTGTTGGGTAGGTTTGTTTTTCATGGGTGGGTTATAGCTTAGGTGTTAAAATCATTTACAGCTTGGCTCCAACTTGGATTAAGTGGGACATGCCGCTATACACGTCACTCTCCAGTTAAAATAATTAACGCCTGTTAGGAAAATTCAAACTTTTGTAAGTAAATAACAGTTCAATGAGTTGACTGTAAGAAAAAATAGTTCAGTTATCCATTTGTAAGTTGACCTAAAGTTCAGTGACCAAAAAAACATTTAACCCCATAGTTAGAGGTGCATTAATGTATCATAGACATCTACTATGTATCATAGACATAACAATTTTGAAATTATTGTACGAGCTCGGACAATTAATAGATCATGGGTCACTTCTACCATTATTTTTGCACCAACTTAGTAAAATTAAGATCTTGTATATCTTTCTCAGCCATTAAACATGCAAACTATTTTGAGTATATGAACCAAGTTCATTTAAATAGGCAGATGTTCTTCCTTTTTTATTTCTTGAATAAAAATAAAGGCTTTTTAGAAGATAAAAAAGCGCTAACAATGTTCCTTTACGAGTTTACCATAAATTAAATCATAATATGTATAAAAATCTTGAAAAACTTTATTTTAAGTTTGAATGGAGTTAGAAGAATCCTAAATTTCTAACAAGTTTTAATCTTCATCAGTAATGTCATGATATAAATTATAAAATTTATAATAAGGGTTTTATGTTTTAAAGTATACTTTAACATTAAATATGTAGAGTTCCACCTAAATTGTACATCAAATTCAGGTTTTATAAATTTTGTACTTTGCCTATGACAAAATATTTAAAATCTTGTCTTCTTCGGACTATAAACAAAGTACACATATTTTTAATTTTAACTATTATTATATAACTAAAATACATAACATGACAAACACATCTACTACGAAAAATTGTATCATTTAAAATTAAGTTTAATTTTTTTTTGGAAAATAATATATATTGCGACTTTACATGTAAATTTTTTTATTGCGAGTTACGTAGATAAATCTAATTGGTAATACTTTTACGATGTATTTGATAAAGTAGACTAATTTTATAATCCTATTTCATCTCATGTATCGCAATCATAATTCGGCTGAAATTTTTCGCAATATATAACAAGACTCAATTTTTTTTCATCTCATGTATTGATATACGTCGCAATCGTAATTCAGCTGAAATTTTTCGCAATATATAGCAGGACTCAATTTCTTTTTCTTTACATAACAATTGCCACCGTATTATTTGTTTTATTATAAAAAATAATAATCATTATATTATTTTATCTTTAAGTTTGACTTCACAAATAATTTTTATAAGAGTTGTAGAAACCGGTATGTGATACTTGAAATAATTCAAACAATAATTATTTTTCTCATTATTCTAGTTTGTGAATCAACTCAATGAGCAGTAAGAAAATGTAAGAAACACTATTTTAATTAGCAGACCAAACATCACACCTTAAACGAACTCTACCGTCAAATTAGAAAAACATGCAATCATTTTTTTAACACTTAAATATAATTTCAGAGTATCATGTTTGATAGTAGTTTTACTTGTTTATATTTCGATTGTAAGTCGTGGTTGATATAAGTTGTAACGATAGCCTCACTATTACAATATCAAGAACCAATTAAATCTCATCAAGGGAGAAAAAAATAAACTTACAAATAAACCTCACATAAAGAGGAAAAATAAACTCACAAATAAACTTCTCATAATAGAAGAAATAAACTCACCTAAGTAAAAATCGAATCTGAAACCTAAAGGTCACTGTACCACAGTTTTAACTATTAGACTAAGACATCATCAGCACAATAGATGCACTTAAACTTTCTAATACCATCCACCAAAATTTGATCAATTAATTCTTCTCAAATTTTAGCTCTACGATTTGATGGTCTAAAAGACAAAGGAGTTGATGAAATAATTAAATTAGGGGTTGAGAATCTTGAAGATGCCATAATTTAAAGAATGGTAAGAAATGAAATTGAAAATACGTAAGATTTCAAATAGGTTAGAAAAAAAATTAAAAAGATAATAACACTTTTGAATTTTGGTTAGTAAGAGAGAGTAAATATTGATAGTAGGAAAGCGTGAAAATGAATTGTGAAAAAATTATAATGAATCATTAAGTATTTATAGGTGTACAAATACAACTGTTAGCGTGTTAAATTATATTGGACTAAAATACCTTTAAAACATGTGAAATTAATTGTAATTATTAGTTATCATATTAAATATAATAATAATTGTTCGAGTTAACTAATCAATTAAAATGAATTAACTCATTTTAGTTGATGAGTTAACTCGGATTTTCATTTAATTGATCTTCTTTCCTGTTTTTTGTATATAAAGTATTGATAAGTGTACAAATATAGTTGTTAAATTATATTAGACTAAAATACTCTCAAAACAAGCCGTTTTATAATTGGCGAGGAGAGTAAAATGGTCCAAAGCACAAAAAAGTGTGGTTATAACGGCATGCCTGAAAAACTTGAATTTTTGGTCCAAAATCTTGTATTTTCAAACCCAAAAGACTGATTTCCAAGCCCAAAAACACCTGAACAGGTCGGCCCAGGCTTTAGTTTATGTAGGTCTTTTAAGTCGATTTAAGTTTGGGCTTCTCTCTTTAATTTTAAGGATTCTTTACAGAAATATACAACAATTAGAAAGTAATTACATCATTAGTGCATTCACAAAATAATTATAAAAATAAGACAATAAATTCAAACCATTCAATTTTACATTAATAAAGAACTCTAAAATCAAGGAGAAAATAACTTCCATAATTAATAATTCAAATTCAAATATTTGGGATCTAACAACAAAAATAAATCCATAATTCAAAATTCAAATCAAAAGGAGGAAAAACAAAAAAAATATTTTCTCGTCAACCTTCTCCCTCGTCATCTTCCTCCGCCGCCGCCGCGATCTACACCAGAATCTTACTAGGCTATTAGTCTCTAAAATTCTTCATGGTTGTTTCCCCCCCAAACTCAATTGGCAGGTTTTCGGCATCAAAAAAGGACTTCATGACACTCCCTTTTGTTATTGTAGTTTTGGCTACCAACTGCATGAAGGGTTGACTACCAACTGCATAAAGGGTTGGCTACCAACTGCATCACATTCAAAATAAATTGGTAACATAATAAAACTGAATTGGTTACTTGGTATGAAGGTTTGGCTACCAACTGCACTATGCAAAAACTGGAAGTGTGGATGTAGATTGGTTAAATTGGTATGAAGGTTTGGTTACCTTAATATGAATGTTTGGTTACCTTGGTATGAAGGTTTGGTTACCAACTGCACTATGAAAAAACTGCAGGTGTGGAGGTGGATTGGTTACTTTAGTATGAAGGTTTGGTTACCTTGGTGTGAATGTTTGGTTACCAATTGCACTATGAAAAAACTACAGATGTTGAGGTAGATTGGTTACCTTGGTATGAAGGTTTGGTTACCTTGATATGAAGGTTTGGTTACCTTGGTATGAAAGTTTGGTTATCAACTGCACTATGAAAAAACCACCAAGCATGACATAGTCTGACCAAGGATATGAAGCACATGCCTTTATCAAAATATATATACTCATGTACTCTACTACTAGACTAGCTTTATCATGTACTACTACTACTAGACTAGCTTTGCTTTACATTGCAACTTGCTATCCTCTGTAAAAGCGTAAAACGTAGCCATCCCTTCCACCAATGGAAATATTTCTGTAAACAAGATAGATAGATAGATGCACACCATAAGAGTTTAAAAACCGAATCCACCCCGGAGAATTGAAGGTAACCAAACACGTATATGAAGGTAACCAAACATGTATATGAAGATAACCAAACACGTATATGCGTTCAACGAGGTGTTTGACGGCGTTGATAACCGCCTCAGAAGCTTTCTGAAACGCCGACATAGCCGGAGATGAGGTTGCTGATTTTGATCGCCAACCGGTCAATAATTGATGATATGACTTGTTCTTTTTAGTGAGATCGATTTCGAGAAAAAATCGAACGGATGTGGTGCAAACAGAGAAAGTAATAGAAATGAAGATGAAGATTTAGATGAAAATGATGAGGAAGAAGAAAAAAAGTGTTTGGAAATGAAGAAAGGGGAGAAAATTAAAGATCGGAAATGGAGATTCAAAAAAGTATTTCTTCTCCTTCTCTCTCCTCATCTTCACCTACCATTTGAAAAATTCATTTGCCACATCAGCAACTTATTAAAACACTCAACTAAATTAAAGGGATAAGAATGCACTAATTTTGTAAATAAAATATTGCATATGCACTAATTTTGTAAATATTTTATGTATGCACTTTTGTTGTAATTTATTATTAAAATGTACTAATAAATATAAATGTTCCTAATTTTAAAGGATGATGATATATGCACACCTAAACTACTAGTTGCACTCTTAAGTATAAGCGAATGACTAATTTGTCCTTAATAAATGATACCGCAATTCACTTATTTACCATTTTTTAAATTTACCCTTTATCTTATTGTACATAATAACTATAAAACAAAATAAACAAGTATAACCAAAAATGGTTAAATACTATATAATGCCTACCAAAAGATAAAAAACAAACTTAACATCATAATTGTCTACTAAATAAACTATTATTATCGAAAAATTGAATGCTTTTTTTTTTGTTGCTAAATTTCTTTTAGGATATGAATATTTTAATTTTCCGAAAGAGACACTTATGATGTTAAGTTTGTCTATCTTTTGGTTGGCATTATGTACGTAGTATTTAACCATTTTACATAATTACTATACTTGTTTAAGTTATTTTTTGTTTTATATTTATTATGTATAATAGGATAAAGGGCAAAATTAGAAGATAATAAATAGGTGAATTAAGGTCTCATTTAGTAAGGATAAATTAGTCACATACTATATTTGGATGTGCAACTAGTAATTTAGGGTGTGCATATATCATCATTTCAAAACCTCTTTTGAGCCCCCAAATATAGGCCGATCCAAGTGAGTCTCAAACCGGTCTGTCTTTTTTAAATCTTTTTTAGGTTGGATCGTTTTGATCATTTCGACCCAATGTGCACTCCACTATTATTATATGAGTTTTGCTATACATTGCGAAGGTTTTCAACCAAATTATGATTGTGAAATATGTGCATACATGTGATATGTATGAATTAAGAAGGGTCACACTTTAATTTATTCTATCTTATCACATACATTTTTACGTTGGTTGCATTCCAACTTCGTCAAATATTTGTCGACATGTATATCATTTTTCTTATTACATCAATACAACAATATAAAAAGACAAGTACCGAGTCGTTTTTGTTGATCCCGAGTCGACTTACCAAAATGACTCAGTAGCTTAAGGATATATTTAGCTTAAGAATATATTTTGGTGACTCAGGAATCTAAGATTTTTTAATTTTTCTATTTTAATGTGTCATATATTTATTTATAGTGACTTCTCAAATTTAAATATAAATACATTATATCTTTTTTTATTTATTCTTATTTTAATATATCTGGTTTGGAGTTGTTATATAATATATCATATATAGCATGCATATCACACAAATAGCTGGATACAGTAATTTTAAGACATACTCTTTCCCAAGATGTGAAAAAATTTAAAATTTCTATAGTAATCTATAATATTCGTTTTCATTCATATGAATCAGAAACACGTATTCATTACTTACTATATAACCAAAATTCAATTAAGTAAATTATACTATACACAATAATTATCATTTTTATTATATGTAGATCTTGTTCGATTATGTTATGAATTAATTAAATAAATTATATTATTCGTGATTTGATAAAAAATCACTAAGTAGTTTTTAAATTTACCCGTGCTTTGCACGGGTTATCAAGCTTGTGTATTAAATAGTTAAAATTGATATAAAAAGTTAAAAAAATCTTATCAATAATTCAAATAGTAGGACCATATATACCTTTCTCTTTATTTGTATACAACAAGCTTAATAACCCGTGCAAAGCACGGATAAATTTAAAAATAACTCATTGAATAAATTTTAAATATGACATATTTGAACGATAATATTTATCTTGTACTTTGTGTATACATAAATGTGTATATATATATATATGTATGTATATATAAATATATACACAAAGTACAATCTACAAAAACAGGACTGTTGATAATTTTTAAGTTCCGAACACTGAGCCGCCTAACTTGCATCCAAGAATTTTAAAAAAGAAATTGGTGGACTAGTTATATATAGTATTTCCTTGTTCCAAAGATAATCATATAGTTTTTGAATGTTTAGCAAAAGAAATAAAATGTGAGAAATTATAGTTTTTGCACTATCATGAAATAAAAATTATTAAGGTTCTTTTAACAATTAATGTTCCTTTTAAAAATCTTTGAAGGAACCTCAAACAATCTTTCAAGGTCAAAATCTCTATTAGCATTAATACCAAAAATAAATCAAAGAAAAAGGAAAGAACTGTTTTTAGTAATCTTTTTTTTCCAGGTAAGTAACTAATTAGTTGTAGTTGAGTTTTTGATGTAGGATGTAAAAGCCATTGCTAAATCCAGCCGTCACAACCTATCAGGGGCGGATTTTGGTTTTAGAGCGGATTTGGCGGGGGTTCGGGGGCTGAGCCCCGAGCCAATTTTTTTGGATAATTTTGTGTTTTCCGGCCAGTTGCGTATATAAAACATGTATTTGGTTACAATATTGTTAATATAATATGTAATAACAATATATATATATATATATATATATATATATATATATATATATGTGTGTGTGTGTGTGTGTGTGTGTGTGTGTGTGTGACGCCCCCAAAAGCGGGTCCACACAACCCAATTTTGAGTCGCCAAAATACATACTACACATACAAATTTTGTCACCAAAATCAATTGTTAAAAATGCCGAATAACAATTTACATAAAGGTACAATCAATAACTGTTTTAGGAATCAAAACCTTTGAAAAATGATCGAGAAAACCTTCGTACATTGGAGGCCATGCCTCTAAGTTATAATAAATATCATAGGACTTGAGAATTAGCCTTGGTTGATCCCTTAGACCCCAAAGAAACACAAGAAGATTATTGTCATGTTCATCACAATGGTGTGTATTTTTTTGCCATATAATTATCTCCATCTTATTCGACTGAGAATCATACTTTAACCATACTCCAAGATTATAAAGGTAGTGCTTGAAAATATAGTCAGAGAGCGGATACGCACAACCATATCTTATAATAAAAGGATTTTGTACGTGGTTAGACATACGACAATGTTGTGCAAAATACGACAACACACATACTGTGAGTTTCAATACAAATATTATACCGTATATAGTACGACAATATCCAGACCTAAATTATGTCCTCAATACAATCATTGTCGCACTATTTTGTAATAGACTGAGGATTTCTATAATTACCAACTCGGACCATTATTCCATTCCCCTGTTTTCCTCGTTAGACCGAGCTACGTACATTCTTATTGTCTGAAAGGAATTGTGAAACAAAAGGGTGAGCACAAATAGCCCAATAAAGAATATCATAATAAAGACAGTTTATTATTAGTCTTCCATAGTGATAAATCTAATAGAATATCATAGACAACAAGTTTTAGATCAACAACTACAACGAAACAAGCAATCTATTAGAAGAATCAGATAGAGCATTATGTCTATTATCTTCTCTCATTTGAAAAATTCACTATTAATAATTTATCCCTGTAACACCAATCAATATTTTCTCAAGCCAAAACTAACTTTCACCACCTACCTTTGCTTGTAACATCAAAGATCGTGAGTTTAGGTCATGTTCATAATCATACAAATTAACAGTTTATCTTTGCACTACGGGCCAAAGATATTTAATTGTAACACCAATGGTCATGCCAATCAACAATCCATTTTTGAACTACAGGCCAAAGATATTTAGCTGTAACACCAATGGTCATGCCAATCAACAGTCCATCTTTATACTACCGGCCAAAGATATTCAACTGTAACACTAATGGTCATGCCAATCAACAGTCCATTTTTGCACTACGGGCTAAAGATATTCAACTGTAACACCAATGGTCATGTCAATTAACAGTCCATCTTTGCACTACGGGCCAAAAATATTCAACCGTAACACCAATAGTCATGCCAATCAACAGTCCATCTTTGCACTATGGGCCAAAGATATTCGACTGTATCACCTTTGGTCATAATCATACCAGTCAACACCTCTCTTTGCACTCAGGCCAAAGAGAAAATTCACCACAATGATTATAACAATGATATAATGAATAGACAGAATAATCATAATAATAAAATAAAGATAAAACATTAGAGATTTGCAATTTAATTTTACCAGAGTCCAATAATGTCCAAATTGTCAACACGATATCTAGAAAATCGAGTTGAGTTCTTGATTGAATATAAAATTCAAGAAAATATAAACTTCACATTTCTAAAATTACAATTAAAATTTAATAGTAAGATTTAGGTAAAAATATTAGATGAAGCATAAACTATTAAAGATATTTTAATCATTTTCAAAAATTTCACCATTTAATGATAAGGCTGAAAACGACTAATAACATCTTACCATAAATTGAGGAGTATGAAAGAAAATGATATCCCTTATGAGTATGAAGAAAATGATATCACTTACGAGTATCAAAGAATGATCACCCTTTACCTCAATATTGTGAAACACAGAATTAATAGCCGAACAATTCGTTCCTTGTTCGTCTTTACAGCAGTAAAGAATCTGATTTTTGATTTTTCTAGAGTTTTAAAAATCTTTTTATGTGTCAAAAATTGTAGCTCTCAAAAATATACACGAAATAGACTCAAGAATCACTCTATTCGGAGTTAATATGACTAAGTTATAAATTTTCAAAACTAGGGCTGAAAATAGTGACAAAAATCAGGACATGTTATGGTTTTTAGCATTTTAAGGCATGAAGATGACCTTAGATGACTTTTCTTTCTTTTCAAAGTTGTAGAGCACGAAAAACTAATGAAAACAGGCTTTGGAGTCACTCAATTCTGATAAAGGCTGATTTTATTACGATTTTTCTAAAGTGCTGTTGTACATAAGAAAATTCCACTCGGAAATTCAAAGAAGAATGCAATAAAGACTTAGCTTGGAATGACTTGGAATACAAATATAATACTCTAGATGATATTTACTAATACTTGAGGTAGTTTAGCATACTTAGAGAGAAACTTACAATAAAAAAATTTTAGAGAGTGAAAGAAAATGTAAGTAAAGAAGTTGTGAATTTCTTATTCTAAGCCCCACCTATTTGTAGTAAAATGTAATCAATATCTACCACACATCAATTATCACACTTTTTCTATATCATCCATCCATTTTTTCTTCAATCTATATCATCCATCCATTTTTTCTTCAATCTATATCATCCATCTATTTTTTCTTCAATCTATATCATCTATCTATTTTTTCTTTAATCTATATCATCCATCCATTTTTTCTTCAATCTATATCATCTATCCATTATAAAAAAATAAATCCATTATAAAAAGATAACTCCATTATTAAAAAAAAGAATCCATTATCAAAAAGATAAATCCATTATCAAAAATTATTATTATTAATATATTTATTTCTTGTATTATTGTAATAATGTATTAATATCACATATATTATAGATGATAAACACATAATTCATTCATTTTATTATCCCTAATTTTGTCATTTTTATTAAATTAGTTTATTTAATTAATATGTTTTATTTTATTTTGTAGGATTTAATATTTTATTGCAATAAAGTCAAAATCTTGGTGATCAAGCAATATTTAATGCTCTTATTCATGTAAGGAAATATCCAAGAAGAATCTTACAATGAGAAGGAAGGAGGTGGAACAATCTTGGTGTGTAAGTCAAATCCAGCGAGAGAAAAGAAAGTTTATCTAGAAGATCTATTTGAGAAGTTGATTGATACTAGGAAGTTGAAACCTACATAGAAAAGGACTCTTGGGAGATTACCATGTAGAGATTGAAATCAAGAATGAAAGAAAAGGAAAAAAAAGAGAATAAAAGAGGTCAATTTCAATGAATGTAAATTAGAGCACAAATTTATTTTCCCTATAAATAGGTCTCTTGTTTTAGAGAAGAGGGATTAGTTTAGTTTAGGAGTAGGAGTAAGATTAAATTATTTCTTCATTGTACGCTTATTGGATGATTGTTAATTAAAGGGAGTTTTCTTATTTTATTTTTAATTTTCTACTTCTTCTTCTTTATTTTAGTTAGCTTATTTATTTTCATGTCTAGTTAATTTCTTTAATCTAAGATGAAGATGAAATTAAATAATTATTCATGATAATATTTTTTTTTCTCTTCTATTATTTATGCTTTTATGTTTAATTGATTTCGCCTTCATGTTTCGTTATTGAAATACCTTCGTGAAATTCAGATAAGGCACACTTAGAAGGGGGGGTTGAATAAGTGTGGACACAGACTATTACCAATTTAAAAATTTATAACACACTTTTGAATTCAGCCTACTAGATTGATGAATGCAGTCTACTGAATGAATATGGTCGACTGAATTGAATCTTAATCGAAAAGCAATTTGGTCTACTGTATTGATTAATGTAACCCACTGAATGAATACAGTCAACTGGATTGAACTTTTTGTTTAAGAAAATATCTTGGTGATTTTATAAATGAAAAAAAACAATTATTCAAGTTTTCTTACAATTAAGAAAATTTACTAACTTTGGATAATTAACGTATAGCAAGTAATAAAAATCAACACCAAGATTTTTTACGTGGTTCAGCTATTACCCTCTATAATAATAGCCTACTCCACGTCCAATACCAACTAGTATTGGAGACTAACTTTTATTAAAAATAATTCCGTTACAATACAAATTCTAACAAATTTTGAATTACAAAAATTCACTTGAGCACTTTTGCTCCTTGTGCACCAATGCACCCCTTAAGCACCTATGCTTCCTTGAATTTGTATGTAAACAAATCTTAATCCACCTGGATTAAATTCCTCTAGACAACACTTAGTCTAAAAATTAAAATTACAATAATAGAGGTCTAATGATCAAAGCAAATAAGCAATTTAACAATGCAAGGCTCAACTAATGTATGCAATGATCAATTAAATATAGAAGGATGTTACCAGTTTATAGCTCACGAAAATATACTGAACAGTATCAATATATAAAGCACAGCAGTAATTTTTTAATAACACCAATATGAAGAATATCTCTTTTTAGTATATGATTGGTACACTGTAGGAGTTATTATCTCCATGATCTGATTACTCCATGCAATTTATAGGCTTTAAAAAATATATCCGTTGCATCCTTCTGATTTGTAAACGTTGTAACTAAAACAATCCTTATCATGATTTAACGTTGCAAACAAACAGGCCTTATCAAGAACCACCTGTTAGCATTCTTCTCGGAAACAAGATATTTAATCTTTATCACAATATCCGGATATAAACAAAATCCTTCCAACAAGTCAAAGATAATGATCACACAACAGTGTCCATCCTATCTCTTTTTCCAAGATTGCCGCCATAGGATATGTGAGTATTATGTTTCCAAGATATTTAATAATGCTAACTGCCACACGTTTCATATACCAATAAAGCATGCAAAAATGTTTATAGTCCATCATACATAAATCAATGTGAAACATTAATTAATTAATATGCATATATCTCGGTTGAGCATATACAAAATCAACAAACGCGTAACATTGTCATGCATAATTTAGTAACTAAACATTACTTTAATCAGGCATACCACTTAGCACATAATTTATGACAATCATAGATTAATGCACAATTATTATGTCCTAGAGCCTTGTATTGAAAAATTAAATATTTGCAATGACCTTACATATTTTTCTTAAGACCCAAAACAATCTTCAATCTTCCTTGAATAAACCATCAGTCATTCTTGAAACAATTTCCTGAAATTCACACCAAGCAATTTAGTAATATTAAACAGATCATCATCAAAACATTAGTTTTAGAATATGACAAAGTCAACATTCTCCCCCTTTTTGATGATGACAACATCAATACTCAATATTCCACTAATGCTCCCCCTAAATTTATGCATAGCTTTTAGTTTCAGGAAATAATAATTTCAGGAAACAAATCCATATGACCTGCATGTGTTAGTAGCATATTCAAATAAAATCTCATAATAACATAACCAAATATCATAAGCATATTAAACCAACTGTCTTAACAAACAGGCATTTAAAACCAAACAGGCATTTAAAACCAATCATGCCTGTCAAAACATCACAGAAACCATAGTATCAAAGTCTTAAAAAAAAGCCAACATAAAAGAAACCAATAAACCAAAGTATGTTGTTTAAAATTGAAATAATCTCTCCCCCTTTGTCATCAGGCAAAAAGAGAAAGAGAGAGCAAATTCAATCAATGTCTTTAATGTGTACTTTTTGTTCAGAGCGAGAGGTGAAGTAGGCACGGTGCCGAATGCGGTGAAGACGTTCAGCAAGTGTGAGTTCCTTGGCAAAGCGAGGTGGTCTGGGAATAAAGGTGGAAGGAGGAATCTCCATATCCAGAAAGTCATCCTTGAACTCTGCTGTCCAATTGCACATTGGCCATTCTGGAATAGTGGAGTACATGGTTTGAAAATGTAGCTTTCTCCCCACATCATTAAATCTGGTTGCCATGAAATCTGCAAGTTCGTTCACCAACTTGATAACTTACAAATTTGACCTCTTGACTCAACTGGGCATGTATTTCTATTGAATTTCTTTTGAAGAGCCTCAACCATGGCTAAAGTTTGGAGCTCAAAACCTGCCTGAAGATCAATGAACTCATCTTCAACACGATTATATAATTTATTAATTTCAGGGGCATCCATTGGCAATTTTCCTTTTTCAAGAATCTCAACTCGATTCCTAATCTCAGTTAAGTCAGCTTTCATGGAGGTTTGATTTTGCAAAATCTCAGTCAAAATGTTCAAAATATCAGTTCCATGAGTATTTGGCAGAGAGGTGGAAGAAGTATCTGTAGTTGGAGAAATAGGAGGAGGAGTAGGATGAAGACGAACAAATTCTCCGGCAAGAAAAGTGAGATGGGATTGAGTAAGACTGGCAAAATCTATGAAGTCATTGTTTGAAACAGAAATTTCATCATCAAGAAAAATTTTGAAATGTTTAAAAACTTTGGTTAAAAACTTACTGTAAGGAAGACATTTTTTAGATTGTCGAATGCAACTGAGCATATGTGACAACATCATTTGAGAGAGATTAAATGATTTTCCCTTGAGAATCATAGCCACAACCACTAAATCCAGGTAGGTAAAATCTGCCCTCCCACCAAGTCTAGGAAACAGATTATACCTGACTATTTTATGAAGTACACATGCAGTTGGGCATACATTCACAGTTTTTGGAAGAAATAATTCAGGAAGAGAAAAATCATTCATCACTATATGAAGTTGTTCCATAGGAGGAAAAGGAATGTTTGCAGCACCTTTTAAAGTAAATGGACAGGGTCCAGCAGAGGAAATACCGAGGATACTACCAAAATCAATACTAGTGAAAAATAAGGACGTTCCCTGGACATACGTTGTATAACAATCTCCATTGCACTCAAGATTTGTATAAAACTGCTGAACTAATCGGGGATATGCAATAGTAGGAGGGAACAACATTGAAGATATTTCACAGGAATTAAAAAGTTTTTCTAAAACAGAGTTTGTGAAATAGAATCGATCCAGAGTTTTCTCATAAACGAATTGCTTGGTAGCAATCGATTGTTTGAAACGTGTTTCAAAGCTGTAACCCCTGAAAAAATTTTCGGGTATATCAGAAGAAGATGAGAACGGGTTTACCATGATTGATGGAGATTCGGGCTGAGAAGTTGTATGGCCTTCATGTACTGGTTGTTTCGACTCCCTTTGTTGAAATGGTTCGTCTTCTGAAGCTTTTAAGAAGGAAAAGCTTGAATCAGAGTCGTCAGAAAGTACGGTTGCGTCGGACAACACATGCATCGATGATTTCTTAAGCTTTCGTTTGGGTTTCATCTTTGTTCCAGAGACATTCTGTAAAGAAGATCCATCATCTGTCGATTTACCAGAAGACTTTTTGCTTGCTCTGGTTTTCATGTTTCAAAGGGTTTGAGAAAAGCTAAAGGATTTGATCTGGTTTAAGAAAGAGAGAGAACTAAAGAACTGATATCAAGATCTGAAGTTATAAAGAAAGAAAAAACATAGAAATAGAAGATAAGTAGGAGACTGATTTTGAAAGACGTGTGTCTTTTCAACTTCTATGACTATTCGGCTACTTTTTCGGTTTCCAAGGATAATTTGAATCTTTAAGTAAACTTAGAAAACGATAATTAATACTCAGTGATTATTAGATACACGTAACCAAAATAATCTGAAGAGATAAGAGATATTAAACAGATATATTTCAACAGATATTATGCAGAGAATATTAACCGAAATATAATAACTATGATGATTATACCATGCACATACCAAGTTCTCTTCTAAGCATACAAAACCTTTCCTCACTCAAAGGTTTAGTAAAAATATCTGCTAATTGTTTTTCTGTAGGAATAAAAACTAATTTTATTAATCCTTTTGAAACATTATCTCTTAAAAAATGATTTCTTACCTTTATATGTTTTGTTCGTGAATGCAAGACAGGATTTTTTAAAATATCAATAGCACTAGAATTATCACAATATATAGGCACATTATTGCATATTATATCAAAATCACATAAAGTTTGTCTCATCCATAATATTTGAGAGCAACAACTCCCTGCAGCTAAATATTCTCTCTCAGTTGTTGATAAAGCAACTGAAGTTTGCTTTTTACTATGCCATGAAACAAGACTTTGTCCCAAAAATGTACAAGCACCACTTGTACTTTTTCTATCAACTTGAAATCCTGCATAGTCTGCATCTGAGTAACCCATTAGCTCAAAATGGTTACTAATTGGATAAAATAATCCTAAATTTATAGTACCAATTAAATATTTAAAAATTCTTTTAACAGCTTGTAAATGGGACTCTTTGGGTTTAGCCTGAAATCGAGCACAAAGACATACACTGTACATTATATCAGGTCTAGATGCAGTCAAATATAATAGAGATCCAATCATACCTCGAAATTTGGTTAACTCTACATCTATACCTGTTTCATCTGATGTAAGTTTTATTGACGTGCTCATTGGTGTAGCCTTTGGGTTGGATCCTTCAAAACCAAACCTTTTGAGAAGCTCTTTTGTGTACTTGGTTTGATGAATATAGATTCCTTCCTTAGTTTGCTTGATTTGAAGTCCCAGAAAGTAATTTAGCTCTCCCATTAAACTCATATCTAATTCCTTATGCATATATTTTGAAAACCACTCACAAAGAAAATCATTAGTAGCACCAAATATTATATCATCTACATATATTTGAACAATAATTATATCATTCTTATCATGCATAATAAATAAAGTGGAATCAATTTTACCTCTAATAAAACCGCTTGAAAGAAGATACTTACTCAACCTCTCGTACCAAGCCCTTGGGGCTTGTTTAAGTCCATAGAGGGCTTTCTTAAGTTTGAAAACATGATTTGGATACTTCTCATGTTCGAATCCAGGAGGCTGTTTGACATAGACTTCTTCATTGATATATCCATTTAGAAACGCGCTTTTTACATCCATTTGATAAAGCTTAAATTTCTTGTAACAAGCAAATGCTAACAAAATTCGGATAGATTCTAGTCTTGCAACTGGAGCATAGGTCTCTTCGTAGTCAATCCCTTCTTGTTGATTATATCCTTGAGCCACTAGCCTTGCTTTGTTGCGAGTGATTGTCCCATGCTCATCAAGCTTATTCTTAAATACCCATTTTGTTCCGATGATAGAAGTATCTTTAGGAGGAGGCATTAATTCCCAAACTTGACATCGTTCAAATTATTGAAGTTCTTCTTGCATTGCCATTAGCCAACTTTCATCAAGAATGGCTTCTTTAGCATTCTTTGGCTCAACTTGTGATAAGAATGCAGAGAATGCACATTGATTTTGTAAACCTCTTCGTGTGGTAATTCCTTTGTTTATTATCCCCAATGATATTTTCCGGTGGATGATTCTTGAGATATCTTGCTGTTTTTGGTATCTGGACATTATGTATTTCTTCTTCTGGTTGGGAAAAATCTTCCTCAAACTCTTGTGTTGTTGCTTGTTCTTCTCCTGGTGTATTTTCTAATTCAGCTTGCTGGATTTGTTCATTTGGCTTGCTGAATAGATTTTTCCGGTTTGCTGGATTCACTGTAATCTCCAAATTTCCTGCATCCTCTTCTCTTTCTTTTGGAAGATCATTGTTAGTCTCATTAAAAGTTATATGAATAGATTCTTCAACACATAACTTATATGTATTAAATATACGATATGCCTTACTATTTTGTGAATAACCAATGAAAATACCTTCATAAGATTTAGCATCAAATTTTCCCAAGTTATCACTAGTATTCAATATATAACATCTAGAGCCAAACACTTTGAAATAACTAATATTAGGAATTTTGTTATTCAAGAGTTCATAAGGAGTTTTCAAAATGATTAGGACGAATAAGAAACTCTATTTAATATATAACAAGAAGTATTAACAGCCTCTGCCCAAAACTTCTTAGGAAGTTTGCTTTCTTGTAAGAGAGTTCTAGCTGTTTCTTGAAGTGTTCTATTCTTTCTTTCCACAACTCCATTTTGCTGAGGTGTTCTTGGAGCTGAAAACTCATGGCTAATACCTTTTTGATCACAAAATATAATAAAGTCTTTTTGAAATTCGGTACCATGATCACTCCGAATTTTTATAAGTTTGAGACTATACTTAGTCTCTAAACTTCTTATCAATTTCTCAAATTCTTTAAATGCTTCATCCTTGGTTCTTAAGAACAACACCCAAGTATATCTAGAAAAATCATCTACTATTACAAATGCATAAAACTTACCATTAATACTAGCATGCCTTTCAGGACCAAATAAATCAAGATGAAGTAGTTGTAAAGGAGAGGAAGTCGATACCATGTTCTTTGCTGTAAACGAAGTTCTTACTTGTTTCCCAAGTTGGCAAGGAACACATATTCCTTTTTTTTCATACTTTATCTTTGGCAACCCTTTGACAAGATTCTTTGAGGATAATTTCTTGATTAAATCCATGTGAACATGTCCCATCCTCTTATGCCATAGGTTAGCCACGTCTTGCACAGTTGCTAGACATAGTTCTTCATCCTGTAGCTCAAAATCAATAGTATATATATTTCCTTCCCTTTGTGCCACTAGAATAGTATTGTTAGTACCATGAGTAATAGTGCATTTTTCTTTTTCAAAGATAACTTGATGACCATTATCCATCAATTGACTAACACTTATAAGATTAAATTCAAGTCCACTAACAAGATGAACATTGTCAATATTAACCTTACCATTACCAATTTTACCTTTTCCAACAATCTCACAGGTTCGATTATCTCCAAAAGTAACCGTTCCATTTTTCTTTTTGGTCTTTAGTTCCACGAACTTCGACTTATCACCAGTCATGTGCCGTGAGCATCCACTATCAAGAATCCATTTTTGAGATGGAACCTTGGCCTTAAAGCAAACCTGTCAAGAAAAATTAATTCATCTTTTTGGTACCCATATCTTTTTGGGTCCATTTGCGTTAGTTGCATATAAATCTCCCTTCTTAATCCATACCTTTTTAACCTTTTGTTTCTTAGAACAATTTATATCCAAAGGACCTTTTATACCACAATTTTTGCATGTAGTGAAAGGAGAACAATAATTCAATTTGAAACGAGACTTGGATTTAAGCATTTGTACATTCCCGGTTTTACGAGAGGGATTATAACCTATCCCTTGTTTGTCAAAACTAGGTCTTTGATTTCCCAACATAACAGTTAGGTTTTCTTCACCTTGGACAAATCTGGCAAGAGATAGTTTTAATGAATCTACTTCCTTTTGAAGTTCATCAGAAGGAACAGATTTATATAGAGATATATCACTAAATGCATCAATACAAACATCTCGCATTTTCAGCTCATTAGTCAATTTCTCAACTTCCTTGTTCAAGTGAGTCACCTTGTTAAAAAGAATTTTGTTGTAATTTTCAAGATAGTCATTTTTTGCAATCAAAACCTTTTCTTCTTTACAAGATGACTCCTTCTCAATTTCTTTCTTTTCATCTATTAAAGAATCAACTTCACACATCAATGTATTTACTAATTCTTTTTAAACATGCATTCTTTTCTCTTAGTCTCTCATTTTCTTGTTTTAAAGAATTAAACTCATAAATAGATACCTCATTTGATTCACCTTCAATTCCCATGAAGCACACTTGAGCAATTTCATCCTTGGCATCAACCTCGACTTCGGATTCATCTTCATCACTCCAAGTTGACAAGAGCTTTGTTTCTTTTATTATCCTTGAAGTTCATTTTTCCTTTATTCTTAAGTTGAAAGCAATCCTTCTTGAAGTGCCCTGGTCGTCCACATTCATAACATGTCTCCTCAGTTTGCTTTCCTTTGCCTTTATTTGAGTTGAAGATATTCTTCCGTTTATTCTTTCTTTGCAATAGTCCTTTGAGTCTTCTTGACATCATGGCTATTTCTTCATCCGAATCATCATCAAACTCTTCTTCATTCCCTGCATTAAGAGCTAAAACCTTTCTTCGAGGGGTTTCATCCTCATCATCATATCTTTTTAACTGATGTTCATATTCCTCAAGTTCACCAAAAAAGAGTTAGAGTATCCATAGTAGAAATAGTGGAAGAATCTTGAAGAGTAGTAATCTTAGAAGCAAACCTTTTGGGCATTGCCCGAAGTAACTTACGATTAATCTCACTTTGTGGAATAGTTTTGTCACGTAGCTTCAATGAATTTAGCAGCACTAGAAACCTTGCTTGTGCCATCTTTATGGTTTCGTCTTTCTCAAGTTTAAACATTTCATAGTCATGCATGAGCATGCTAAGTTTGACTTCTCGTACCTTGGATGTTCCTTCATGACTTACTACAAGAGTATCCCAAATTTCTTTAGCTGTGTTGCATGAAGATACTTTGTCAATCTCGGACTGTACCATGCCGCTTAGTAGAGTGTTCATAGCTCTTGAATCATAGGAAACCATAAAAGTTTCGGTTGAATCCATTTCTAGTAGAGTCTTTGGAGTACCGTCATCTTTTCTTGGAATCACTGGTCCATTCTCCACGACCCACCATTCCCAAGGATCCCTTTTTAGGTAAATCCTCATTCGGAATTTCCAGAAGTTGTAATTTTCTGTTCCATACAGCAGTGGTGGTCTATTGGTTGATTGACCTTCTTGATTGTTGTTTCCAAACTGTGCCATGTCAGAATCTTTCCCTACAAGTCACCTTTAAGACCAAGTAAGTAGAGCCAAGCTCTGATACCAAATGAAATTCAGATAAGGCACACTTAAAAAGGGGGGTTGAATAAGTGTGGACACAGACTATTACCAATTTAAAAATTTATAACACACTTTTGAATTCAGCCTACTAGATTGATGAATGCAGTCTACTGAATGAATATGGTCAACTGAATTGAATCTTAATCGAAAAGCAATTTGGTCTACTGTATTGATTAATGTAACCCACTGAATGAATACAGTCAACTGGATTGAACTTTTTGTTTAAGAAAATATCTTGGTGATTTTATAAATGAAAAAAAAACAATTATTCAAGTTTTCTTACAATTAAGAAAATTTACTAACTTTGGATAATTAACGTATAGCGAGTAATAAAAATCAACACCAAGATTTTTTACGTGGTTCAGCTATTACCCTCTATAATAATAGCCTACTCCACGTCCAATACCAACTAGTATTGGAGACTAACTTTTATTAAAAATAATTCCGTTACAATACAAATTCTAACAAATTTTGAATTACAAAAATTCACTTGAGCACTTTTGCCCCTTGTGCACCAATGCACCCCTTAAGCACCTATGCTTCCTTGAATTTGTATGTAAATAAATCTTAATCCACCTGGATTAAATTCCTCTAGACAACACTTAGTCTAAAAATTAAAATTACAATAATAGAGGTCTAATGATCAAAGCAAATAAGCAATTTAACAATGCAAGGCTCAACTAATGTATGCAATGATCAATTAAATATAGAAGGATGTTACCAGTTTATAGCTCATGAAAATATACTGAACAGTATCAATATATAAAGCACAGCAGTAATTTTTTAATAACACCAATATGAAGAATATCTCTTTTTAGTATATGATTGGTACACTGTAGGAGTTATTATCTCCATGATCTGATTACTCCATGCAATTTATAGGCTTTAAAAAATATATCCGTTGCATCCTTCTGATTTGTAAAACGTTGTAACTAAAACAAATCCTTATTCATGATTTAACGTTTGCAAACAAACAGGCCATTATCAAGAACCACCTGTTAGCATTCTTCTCGGAAACAAGATATTTAATCTTTATCACAATATCCGGATATAAACAAAATCCTTCCAACAAGTCAAAGATAATGATCACACATCAGTGTCCATCTTATCTCTTTTTCCAAGATTGCCGCCATAGGATATGTGAGTATTATGTTTCCAAGATATTTAATAATGCTAACTGCCACAACGTTTCATATACCAATAAAGCATGCAAAAATGTTTATAGTCCATCATAACATAAATCAATGTGAAACATTAATTAATTAATATGCATATATCTCGGTTGAGCATATACAAAATCAACAAACGCGTAACATTGTCATGCATAATTTAGTAACTAAACATTACTTTAATCAGGCATACCACTTAGCACATAATTTATGACAATCATAGATTAATGCACAATTATTATGTCCTAGAGCCTTGTATTGAAAAATTAAATATTTGCAATGACCTTACATATTTTTCTTAAGACCCAAAACAATCTTCAATCTTCCTTGAATAAACCATCAGTCATTCTTGAAACAATTTCCTGAAATTCACACCAAGCAATTTAGTAATATTAAACAGATCATCATCAAAACATTAGTTTTAGAATATGACAAAGTCAACACTTCGTTTTATAGTTCTTATATGATTTTAAATTAATTAAGAGGTTTTGATAGATTATTGTTAAGATATGAGTTTTTCATAATCCATGTTTGCTCAAGAGAAGTTTTGATGGGTTATAGTTAATCCTTAAATTTTCATAGTCTATGCTTGCCCACATTAATTATAAAATTACTAAATTAAAGGGAAGGGAGATCAAAATCATAATTAAGTTATAAAAATAGAAGAGATTGAATTACTTGTTATGTTTATTATTTAATGGATTCGGATTCCTAGATTGCTTCCTTATTATTAGTTAGTTTAATTATAGTTAATTGATTCTCAATCTTTATTTCTAATTCGCCTCAAATAGATATTAAGGATACATTAAAATTAATATATTCTCTGTGGGTTCGACCTGTACTTGCCAGTATTTTAATTTAACACTGTGCACTTGCAGTTACATATTTTTATCACACCAATAGACTAGCAATTTTGACAACCAGATCGTTTCCAGGAAAGAGGGGGCCTTCCGTATAAACGACGCGCAATTAAATAACCTCCTTCCTCGACAGAACTTCTAAATATTGCCAACAATGCTAACTAATCTAATAATATCATTTCAAATAATATGAGTTACTATGTCGTGACAATTATTGATGAAATACTGTGCAGATGCTACTGTAATAATTTTTATGGTAAAATATTGTTCATGTTATAAATGTATGAGAACAAAAAAATTTTAGAGACCTCAGTGATGTCTTCATCGGCATAACTCAGCTTACCCCCAAATAAATCCTGGGCGTGAGACCACTTGAGCATAGAGGAGCTTACCAAGACTTGAACCCACGTTTATGGAGACTTATGTCCGGCTTCCCACCACTAAGCCACCACCCCAAACGATGATAAAATACAACAACATAAATATATAAACAGTACTAGTATATCCCTTTAGTTAGAATATATGCAATTGTCGTCGTACTTTACCGAATACAATATTCCCCGACAGAACGAATATTTTTCGACAAAAGGAATATTACCCAACAAAACGAATATTTTCCCGACATACCTTTTTATAATATAATTTGCACATCTCACCCTAACTTTATCATTTTATCAATTTAATACATTACTGTTTAGAATAATAATTATAAGAAAATTAAATTCTCTTTATTAAAAATTCGGGGTTTTACAATCTCACCTCCTTATGAAATTTCGTTCCCGAAATTTACGTACATACCTGGCATTCCGAGGAGATATATAAGGATACTTTGCTTTCATTTCAGATTTTAGCTCTCATGTCATGTCCCCTGTATCATAATTTCTTCATTGCTCATCTCATGGTTTTCAAATACCATTCTTAAATGCGACAACAAAACAAAAGGTTAGTTAAATAAATTGACATCTCACATCGTATCTCTACGACAAGACCAACTAATTAAATAGCGAAGTTTAGCTTAGGTAGGACACACTAACAAAGGATTTTACTCATCCCTGATTTCCGCCAGAGATCATATCCCTAAACTCTGATACCAACTGCGACGCCCCCAAAATCGGGTCCACACATCCCAATTTTATGTCGCCAAAATACATACTACAAATACAAATTTTCTCACCAAAATCAATTGTTAAAAATGCGGAATAAAACTTTACATAAAGGTACAATCAATAATTGTTTTAGGAATCAAAACCTTTGAAAAATGATCGAGAAAACCTTCGTACATTATAGGCCATGCCTCTAAGTTATAATAAATATCATAGGACTTGAGAACTAGCCTTGGTTGATCCATTAGACCCCAAAGAAATACAAGAAGATTATTGTCATGTTCATCCCAATAGTGTATATTTTTTTGCCATATAATTATCTCCATCTTATTCTATTAGTTTCTAGAGGCACAAAAGATATCTAGAAGGGAGGGTTGAATAGATTCTTTAAAAACTTTTCCTTATTACAGCTTTCAAAAGAATGACTTAACAGTTTAGTTAATAACTAAGCACAGCGGAATATGATTTGTAAAAACACCTTTTAGAAATAGATCGGTAGTAGAGGATATAATAAAGCAATAATCAAATAGTTATAGCAGTTATGGAAGTTAAGAAGTGCAAAGAGATAGAGACAAGGCTTTAAGTGGTTCGGGAGCACACAAGACTCCTACTCCACTGTTCTACTCCTTGAGTAGCAAATCCACTAAGGATATCGTTACAACTGAATCACAAAGATTCCTTCAAGACCCGCAGTCTTGGAACTCCAGTACACAATGTACTCTTCAAAGCCAGCAGCCTTGGAACTCTGTAAACTAAGACCAGCAGCCTTAGAGTCTCTCGTACCCTTTGGTACTCAGCAAGTCCAGCAGACTTGACTTAGGTTGGTCACCTGTTGACCCTTTCACTTGATAGAGAGTGATTGTTTTGTAGCTACTGAGTTGCTTGAAGCATACAGTTTGATGAACTCAGCAGCGAAGCAAGATATTTCCCTTCGGATTGTAGAATGATGATTTTTCAGATATTATCTTCTTTTCGTTGTACTTGCTTAATCTGAAACTTCAATTCATCTGCCTTATGTAGATGCTTCTAAAAAATCTTTCCGTTGAAATGTGGTCATTGCATCTAATCCTTCTGTTGAGATGTGTTGCTGAGCTTAGAAATAGTTTATTCCTTGTTGACTGCAGTAGTGGGGTGAGTCAGCTTCCATTAGCCTGTACCAAGATAGTGGTAGGAATAGTGCTCTAAAACTCTGCAGACTATAGCTGTTTGCCCCCCACTGTTTTGTTTAATATTCAGCAACTGTCTTGGGCAGGTCATTTTATTGTTTAATCGTTATGGGCAACTTAGAATATTCATTCCATATCTGAGTAGCTCGTCTGACGTGTTGACTCTACGATCTTGCTAGTCGTGGTGTCGCCAGTGTGTTTGTAGGGTTGCAGCTCTACAGCCGTTTGATGCCTGCTGTCGTTCACTGAGATCTTCATACTTTATCTTGATCATTCTGAAATAGCATCAACACTTTGCCTTTATGTTCTTCATCAGAGGTGCTGATTTAGTCTGTGAGTACTGACAGAGACTTCTCTATGATTCTGAGAAATTGTCTTGAGATGCATAAACAACCCTACGTTCTGTCGAGAGAGAGCTCTACGTCCTGCAGAGGAAGCTCTACGACCTGCCGAAGAAGCTCTACGACCTACCGAGGAAGCTCTACGTACTACCGAGGAAGCTCCACGTCCTGTCGAGAAAGCTCTACGACCTGCTGAGGAAGCTCTACGACCTGCCGAGGAAGCTCTACGTCCTGCCGAGAAACCTCTACGTTATGTCGAGGAAGCTCTACGTCCTGCCAAGGTAGCTCTACGTCCATATGGCAAAACTTGTGAAGGCATACTTTGACTTTGCGAGGTTGGCTGATTGCTCTACGATCCTTTACTGGGATTATGGTAGTACTCTACGATCAGCACATAAGATCAACCTGACAAGTTTGATCTTTTCTATTCTAAGTCCTTTGTACATCACTTTCAATAAAGGACTTTACAATACTTTACAAATATACTTAGATCTGATAGATATTCAATACAGCTTAGATCATCCTAACACATTTGATCTTCTCTATTCTAAGTTCTTGTACAAATCTTTCATTAAGGACTTACAATTCAGCTACTGATACACATATATATTAAGAGCACAACAGCAAATTTAAACCATGATTCCTAACAATCTCCCCCTATTTGATGTTAACATAACCAGTAGTTAAATCAGATCATCAGTTCTAATGTAGATGCTTATAAAAATAGACATGCCTTATAGTACAGTGAGGAACTGTATTTCTAGATGAAATCATGAATTTTATTGATGATTAAATGAATATTACATTATATGGCAGTTTCATCAATAAAGAGAAAAGAGAAGATTACAAAAGATTTCAAACCTTAGTTTCTCATTCCTCTTGCTCCTCTCTTGGCCCTTGGAGGATTAGCTCTTTCATATGCAACTCTTCTTCTGTAGTTTTCCCTGCCTTCTTCAGTCATCCGTTGGAATTCTTCAATCTACTCTTGATTGAGGCTAGAAGAGGGCATATGACTTCCTCCTTCACCATAGGGGTGAGTCCTATGTAAGTGTCGATTTAACACTGCAGGATTACCTGATGGTATGTGAACTCCTGTTGGAGTTACATCAGACATTCTTCGGTAGGACTAAGGGACTTTATAGGAATGACATTTATGGGCTCTTCTTCTGTTAGATTTGATGATTCAGACTGCCTAGACTGCCTTAGTTGCCATGGTTGCTCTCTTCCCCTACTGCTGCTTGATTCCCCCTTTTCTTTACCTTTTGTCTTCTCCCCTTTTATGTCAGCATCTAACCTTCGAACCTCTTGGGAGAGCTGCTCAACACCTCACACCAATTCTTGCATTTGAGATCGAGATTGAGTGTTGTCAGCTTTTTGTTCTATGAATTGAGCTCCAGTCCTTTCTCTTTGCTGGTGCATAAGGGCCAGAGCATTGTCGGTCCTTTCCATCTGTTGAAGGGATAGGCGCTGGAAGTTGTTGATGGAGGTGCTCAAATAAAAGAGTTTCTCAGTTACTAGCTTGTTCTGAGCTGCCTGGGACTCCTGAAGGAAGATAACTACAGATTTGTGATCAACAATTTCCTTTTGATAGAATTTGTCCCTTATGTCAATTCCGTTCATTAAATCTTTGATGATTTCCCTTAACCATTTGGTCAACTCAGTACCAAGATTGTTGGTGTGAGCATTAACAACATCAACAAGCTCATTGAATCTTCTATGGAGGGCGAGAGAATTTGCTTCAAGATTCTCCTCCATATCCTTGGCCATACCAACAGTGAAATCAGTCAATTCTTCAGTTGTGGGAATGAGTTTGACACGCTCAAGAATTTGCTTGATCTCATGTGGAGATTCTTCTTTGTTGCTATCTTAGAGATTTGCCAAAGCAATGGCCAGGTCAAAGTATTCATTATGGGAGGAGGATGGAATATCAACAGGAATTGTTGGAGCAGTTGTTTGAAGTGTGGGAGAGGAGGCAGTTCGATTATCATTTATAGGGTCATCATACTCTGTGATCGTAGAGTTAATCGTAGAGTGGGTTGACTCTTCGTTTTGGGTTTGGAGGGTGAGCTGAGCATCAGTCATAGAGCTTAGGGACTCTATGACTGGAGATGGATGGGCATCTGGTTCATCAGGGACAGAGTTTTGAGACCCTGTAACTGGAAGTGGACTCCTTGGGTTAAAAATGACCTCATTCCATCTTAGTATCTCATCAAAGCGATAGTAATATGGTACTGGAGAGTGTTTTAACTTAAATAATGAGGGAATGAAGTATACCTTTTGCTCGTTAACCTGAAATGGATGGTTGGTCAATAGCTTCTGAGCAAAGGAGCCAATGTTGGGGAATTCTTGGGCGAGCACTGAAATGGCTGGATAGGTCTTGAAGGCCCAGAACATGTAATCCCAAGAATTGAGCATTAATGCTTGATGGAATGGCATTCTTGGTATGTAGGTGAATAGGCAGTTATAGATGAAATGCCTCTCTCTATTTCTACCTTCAGCAATGATTTCTAGGCTTTTATCTTCGTCTTCATCATTTGATTCATCATTGATCTCCACAGCCTCACTATGTTCAACCATTGTCTCTTCCTTTTCTTCTTCCCTTTCATCACTGAACTCCACATTCTCTTCATCCCTTTCAACATGAGTATTAGGTTCTTCAGGGATTGATGGACCTTCAGAGTGATCTTCAGATTGCTCCCCCTCAATCTGAGCAGTGACAGGATTAGGAACATCAGGTGTCTCCCCCTCAACATGAGCATCTCTCTGTTCATTAGCTTCTTGTTGCTCCCCCTCAGTTGGAGCGATAGTTTGATTTGCCATTCTGATTTCTTATTTTTTGATCCTTAGCATTGCTTCATTAAGCTCTTTTTGAGCTAAGGTCATCAGCTTCTTCTTCGTTTTCTTTGGCTCGGGTTCATCAACCTTCCCAGCTGATTGTTTAGCAATAATGGCCATAGAGTCAGGCTGACCAGCATCTTCAGCAGCTTCTTCTGTTCTTGACTCTACGATCGTAGAGTGAGGATTCTCAGCTTCGTAGGGAGGCTTTGCTTAGAGCTGCGTTTTCCCTTCTTATGATACAACTTTAAACTTTGTGGTGTTTCTCCAGAAGCTTCTTCCATTTGTTTTCTCTTCTTCTTCTCTGCTTCAGAAGATAGAGAAGGCCTTGATTGAGCAACAAAAGATGTAGGTCCTTCATTTGATGACCATTGAGGTTCCTCTTCAGTCTGGGACACCGCCTTCTTTTTTCCTTTTGCTCTTTCTGGTTAGAGCCGGCACTTCCTGGTCTACCTCATCAGTTTCTTCTACGACCACAGACATATTTTTCATGGAGGGCTTTCTGACTTCACTCCGACTCTTCTCACTATCTTCTGTCTGAGCTGATTTCAAATTCCCAGCTGGATTTCTTTTCCAGTTCATAAATAACTTTTAAGTGCTCCTTTTGTGGAAATTTATAGCTTCTCCTTCATCATCCCCAATTCGATCTCCCAGTGCTTTTTGAAGAATAATGCTTATGAACCTGCCATAAAACATCTTCCTTGCCCCTTTCATCTTTCCATCATTTGACACCCAGTTTCCAATCCATTCTAGAAGTAGGGCACCAAAGTTCAGTTGGATCTTCTTCACAATTGCAGTCATGATTCTAAGCTGAATGTCGTTGACAGAATTATGAGCTGAATCTTTGCACAAAATGCATTTACCAACAACATCAGCCAGGAATTCATACTTTTGAGGAAATTCCTTTTTCTTTAATCCCCGCAGCTTTGGGTTGTTCTCATGGTGCATTCGCTTTAGCCCTTCTTCGGTGTTGATGAACTGGAGAGTTGTAAGCCCGTCATTGTTGAATCCTAGGGCTACATTGATTTCTGAAGCACTCAGCTATAGCGAAACTCCTTTGACCTTTGTGGATAGGATTCCATCTCCAAAATTCCCATTTGAGTAGAATTCCCTCACCAATTCTGGATATACTCGAGTGTCGGTGTCAAGGGCTTCGTAGAGTCCTGATCGCTATAACAGAGAGATGATTCTCTTGTACTTCGTCTCAGATGTGGCAAAGTTTTCAAAATCTAGAGAGTTGCCTAATATGACTGGGGAGAATGTCATTTGAGAGTCTCTTTGATTTTGCTGCACAAGGACGAAATTTGCTCAGAGTTTGATTGAAATAGAGAACTAGGGTTTCAGTGAAGAGGGAGAGGGAAAGTTTTCAGATGAAATGAACAATTTGAAATGAGTTAGTGAAAAACTTCCCTCTTGTCCTGTTGAGTGGGCTACGTGTCTGGTGTACGTACTAGGCCGATAGAAAAGACTATTTTGCCCTTAGCTCCTTTTGAGCTCTACGTTTCATTTTTGAGTCTTTTCTACTCTACGATTTCCATCTTACTTGACGATCGTAGAGTAAGTCTCGGCAACTTGACTTCCTTTGAGCTCTACATTTTTCCAATTTTCACTCGACGATTTCTGACGTCACTCGACGAACTTTCTTTCTGCAGAGTTAGTAGATTTCAAAGCATAATATTATGGATGTAGATTTAGCATTCCAAGTTCACTTATTAGCATGTTGAATCTAGATTCATCTAGGGGTTTTGTAAATACATCAGCAAGCTGATTTTTAGTAGGAATATAATGTAATGATATATTTTCACTTTGCACATGATCTCTAATGAAATGATATCTTATATCTATGTGCTTGGTTCTTGAATGCATGACAAGATTATGAGTTATAGCAATTGCACTAGTATTATCACAATGAGCAGGGATAGATTTAAACTCAAAACCATAGTCAGCTAACTGATTTTTCATCCATAGGATTTGTGCACAGCAATTGTCTGCAGCAATATATTCAGCTTCTGCAGTAGAGGTTGAAACTGAGTTTTACTTTTTGCTAAACTAGGAAACAAGTCTATTTCCAAGAAATTGACATGTACCACGTGTGCTTTTCCTGTCTATCTTACATCCTGTATAGTCAGCATCTGAATATCCCATTAACTCAAAGGGTGACTCCTTGGGGTACCAAAGTCCCAAGTTTGGAGTACTTTTAAGATACCTAAAAATCCTTTTTACAGCTAATAAATGAGATTTCTTAGGATTAGCTTGAAATCTAGCACAAACACAAGTGGCAAACATGATATTTGGTCTACTAGTAGTTAGGTATAGGAGAGATTCAATCATACCTCTATATTGAGTAATATTAATACTTTTACCTTTCTCATCTTTGTCAAGCTTGGTTGCAGGTGCCATGGGAGTTTTCATGATGGAGGCTGACTCCATGTGTAAGGTCCAGGAATTTTGAACCTTGTTATCAATTTATTTTGACATATGAAATTTATTTTATTTAATTTTACGGATTTAATTAGATCTATATGGGATATTATTATTAAATTATATAACCATACGATCTAATAATTTTCTTTGCCTTAAAGGGATTCACTAATAGTTCGAATAAATTAGCGGTTCAACCCTAAGAGTTGGTTGGCAAGAAAATTGGGAAGAATCTAAATAAATAATTTTATTTTATCATGGTTTTGCATTAAACTTATCGAATTAAATAATTCGAATGGGGGATTTATTGATAAAATAAATATTTTTAAATAATTAATTAATCAAGTTGATTATTTAATTTAGATGCTAGAAATATAATTATTATTAAATTTTAGTGTATTGGACCATTTTCCTTCCATTTCCTGTTGAACCAAACCGAGTGGACTGGGACAAATCTTTAGGTATTAAACCAATTGGGTTGGACCCCTTTCCATTACACTATCGGGTTGGACCCATTCCAAATAAGATTGGGGCAAGTCCACGCCTGTAAACCAATTTGGTGCAGAGGATGAGTTGAGAGTAATAAGAGCCTAGCAACCTAAACCTTCAGTCGGATGGAACGGGCGAAGAAAGGTCACACCAAGTCGTGCGCTGGCGATAGCATGAAGCGACCGGCTGTTTGGATTGGGGAATGAGCCTAGCAACCGGCGGCTGCTCAAGGTTCAAGGCGGAAGGAGCGAGTAAGGCCATGGGCGACCGAGCGCTCGTCGAACAGACCGAAGGATTTGAGCGCGCGACAATGTGACCGGTGGAAACGCACGGCTCGAGGGTGCCGGCTGAACAGCTGGGCTCGGATGGGTATCGACATAGACCCTCAACAGCCCACTCCCTCCTACCGTTGGTCCTTGACTCGAGCGATTAAGGTATTACCCAGCTAATTGGGTAAAGTTCTTGCTATAAATTGAAGGGCCCAAACCCTAGCGAAGCTGCTGAAACTGTGTTCCAAATTAGAGAGATAGGAACCACAAAAAAAAAAAAGAACAGGGGAAACTGGCCGTGAATGTCCGCCGGCTTCGTCACCTATTTTGGGAGAAGGAGGAGGACGGCAGCTAGGACCCCAATTCGACCCAATTCGACCTCAAGGTATACAAATAGTTCCATGTCAACCGAGCTACAGTGACGGTTTTCTTGTGGTTTTAGGTTTTATTTTTCTTTTCATTCGTACTGTGCTTGGGTTGTATTATTCTTTGATAGGAACTCTGATATGAAGGAACCCTAAGAGGTTCTGGCAGCTTGATTTTTGGTACTGTGAATTGGCCAATGCCGAATTTTAGGATACCCAGTATGTGTTTGCTGTAATGCCTAAACCAAATTTTGTTTTTATTTTTGGTATCAACTGTGCTGTCAGCAACATGGTTTATAAAAATCAAGCATTCGTTTTATTGTTATGTGATAATGCTTGGGCTGGCCACAAACTTTGAAATAAGTGTTGTATGCACATTGTGGTTAATTGCAGATTGTGCTTTATTTGGTATTAAGTGTACTGTCAATACACATCGCTTATATAAGAACCAAACTTTAGTCTATTATATATTGGTATCATGGCTGATAATAGAAAATGAAAACCAGTGTTGCCATGAATCCGTTGGGAGTGTTCCTATTGTGATAAACTGGATAGTTGGAAATAAGATTTCAGGAATTGGTTATACTATGCGATAATGTGGTTGTTGGTTGTGGCATGAAAATACGATTATTACCATTATGTAATACCATCGGATTAATTATTAGTTATTATTTGAATTAATAATACACTAATAAATAATTATTTATTTTATAATAAATAAAGATAATAAATATTTAATTATTGCTTAATTAATATTAAATAATAATTAAGTATGAGTGAAGTAAATGAAATTATTTATTTATTATTTGAAATTAAATAATAAATAAAAATAATAAATATTTAATTATTATTTAATTAGTATTAAATAATAATTAAGTATGAATAAAATTAATAAAATAATTATTTATTATTTAACATTAAATAAATAAAGGTAATAAATATTTAATTGATACTAAATAATAATTAAGTATGAATATAGTTAATAAAATAATTATTTATTATTTAATGTTAAATAATAAATAAAGATAATAAATATTTAATTATTATTTAATTGATACTAAATAATAATTAAGTATGAATATAGTTAATAAAATAATTATTTATTATTTAACATTAAATAATAAATAAAGACAATAAATATTTGATTATTATTTAATATTAAATAATAATTAAGTATGAATAAAGTTAATAAATTAATTATTTATTCTTTAATATTAAATGATAAATAAAGAAAATAAAATAATTAAGTATGAACAAAGTTAACAAATTAATTATTTATTATTTATCATTAAATAATAAATAAAGATAATAAATATTTAATTATTATTTAATTAGTAATAAATAATAATTAAGTATGAATAAAGTAAATAAATTAATTATTTTATTATTTATCATTAATAATAAATAAAGATAATAAATAATTAATTATTATCTAATTAATATTAAATGATAATTAAGTATGTGTAGAGTTAATAGATTAATTGTTTATTATATTAAATAATAAATAAAGACAATAAATATTTAATTATTATTATTTAATATTAAATAATAATTAAGTATGAGTAGAGTTAATGAATTAATTATTTATTATTTAACATTAAATAATAAATAAAGATAATAAATATTTAATGATTATTTAATTGATAATTAAATGATAATTAGGTACAAGTAAAGTTAATACATTAATCATTTAATTAATGTAATAAGGAATAAGGGGAAATAATTACTTAATTACCCCTAAAGGTGAATAGTAATTAAGTGCAAATAAAACTAATAAGTGATCAATTATTTAGTTGCTATTAAACCATAATGCACTAATAAATTATTAAATTATTTTATAAATAATAAATAAGGATTACTATCCAATAATTAGAGACAAGTAAGGTTTCTAATTTGAATAGCCGAGTAATAAATAAACATGACTAGTTGTTTAAAATAATAACTAGAGGACATGAATTAAATTCTATTTAACTACTGTCAGATAGAAATTGAATGTTGATGGAATTGGTAGAGTAATGTTAATGGTTAACAAATGCTTATCACTTAAGAGCAACATTGTTAGTAAATAATTTCTCGGTCTACAGATTAATTAAGTATTTTATGGGATTGAGAATGGTCTATTGACTTATACGCTATGTGAATTGTTTATCTGCTAAATAAATAGCATAAGAGGGTGTACCGATATATGATTATGCGATGTTAATTGATGAATCGACTTTATCAAATGATAGGTCGTTCAAGGCCAATTAGTTAAAGCTAAAATTAATTGTAGCTGAGCAAACAGACAAGTTTCCTTTAACCCTACTCAATTTACATTCGAGCAGGATGTAATGTATTATGCAAGTTCCCTTTTTCCTGAAACTATACCCTGTGAAATTTTCCTAAATCCTACTCAATTATTTTCAAGCAGGCTACTATTATATTGTAGCATGAAATTTTATTTCCAAGAATGCTTAAGTGGTTTAATCAATTTGCAATTAATCCACATCGATATTATTGACATTCGCACTCGGTGTATTTGAATTCGTACAGTCTTGGATTCGTACATTATTAAAGTTCTGTAATTCACGAACTATTTAAGATTGAGTCTGGACCTTTGTTCGGTCAGGCAAGTATATGAGAATTTATAAAAGCTATCCGAACCAATCAATGGTATGAATTCTTAGACTGAAATGAACATCCTTTTTTATCATAGGGGAGTACCAGGTATCCAATATAAGGTACAAACAGCAGAGTTAAATGTTATGCATATACATAGCGTACGCGAGGCTGATCCCCTCAAGTACTCATTCTGTAGCCAGTAACCAGAGGGTCGACTAGCTATTGACTCCTTTAGAAGTTATTGTTCAGAGTCTACTTGACTATCAATTGTCCTAAAAGCAATAATTGTTCTTGCTTCTGATATTTATATTGTTGAATTCTCTTTCTATATTACCTTCATCATGATATATCCTGTATTATTGTATTTTAAACTTATTGAGCAAACTAGTTGCTCATCCTTGCTATATCATGACTTCATTGCAGCTAAACCCGAGACATCAGGAAAGAGCAAGGGTAAAGAAAAGATGAAGTGATAGATTTCTCGTAGCTGGCTTTATTTTATGTTTAGTTGAACTTACTATTAATGTAAATTTGAACCCTGAATATTATTTAGGGTATGATTTGGGTTATGTATTAAGGTTATTGTATCTTGGGACTAGTAACACCTTCTGAATAAACAACATATGTTTATTATATTCCGCATTTAGTTATCGTATGTTGTTAAAGGTGAATGTTTGTATTGGAACGTGATGACCGAATCTGGGTAGTTGGAGACTCGAATTTGGGGGCGTCACAGGTTGGTATCAAAGCTGTAGGTTATAAACTTTAGGATCGCGAAACCTAGGTTATGACCTTAGTTTTAAACTCGTATTGAGTACGCTAGGATGTGAATCGAGGAGATTCGGATGATGGTCTTATCTGGGGGTGGATTGTGGAAATCTGCCGAGCCGAGTTGTACATGATAAAATATCATTTCATTTTATCAATGAACATATTTTATTATGATACTGACATATGGTTAATTGTTATCTCTGTCTATGGCTGTAGGATGCCTGGCACGGGAATACCCAGTCCTGCTAGAGAGATGGAGTTCACGGACATACCGGTGGACCCGATGGGTTTAGTCGAGGTGCAGCCGAGTGAGCCAGAGATGGACGCTGGAGATGAGGCTGAATATGGTTCTGAGGAGGAGCTGGTGATTGGTAAGGTGTTGAGACAGCCAGGTTATGGCGAGGAGGACCCAGAGACTGAGGATGATGAGCCACCTTCCTATATAGATGGCATGGGCTCTACTGCTGAAGATATCATTGAAGGACTGTCGAGTAGGAACGAGGAGCTCGAGAATAGGGTAGTCCATCTGGAGGAACAGAATCAGACCTATCAGTCTATGAAGGATCAGTATAGGGAGTTAGCATATCAGCTGGAGAATGAGTTGGGGTTGCTGAAGGTATAATTACAGGGGTATGAGGTTTCCGCACAGCAGATTGGACCACTACTACATCAGATGGTGGCCAGGAATGCTGAGCTGAGGGAGAAGTTGGAACAGAAGGATATGGAGATCGCCCAGCTGAAGGCCAAGCATGAGGCTACGAAGTTCGAGCTCAGGCTAGAAATTGCCGAGAGTATTCGGGTTAGAGATGCCTGGGTCAGAGCAGCGAGGAGAGTTGATCAGCTGGAGGACAGGTTGGAGACAGGAGCTGTGAGGATAGAGACCTTGGGGTTAGCTCTGGATGCAGCCTATAGGCGGCCTCGGACTGAGGTGGGAGAGTCTAGTCGCTCGGTTCGTCGCCGAGTCATGGGTGAAGTGTTTTCCTCAAATCAGCAGGCGCGGATTCGTCATAACATGTAGTGACGTGTTAGTTTGGGTGTCTTGTTTGTCATAGGTGCAGTAGGTCCCACTTTTGTTATAATGGGGACAAATTTGTGTTATAAACTCCTATATTTTGTAGCATGATTGGGGTAGCAGTTAAACCCCAACTTTTGTTTGCTATGAGGGATGGAAAGTTATTATTCCCCACTTTTGTATTAGGGGATGGTTAGTGCTGGATAGGGCATGCCATTGTGCATTTATAGAAGTATGCCACAGGTTGAGTGCGGTTGTATCGAAATAGTGGTATATGAATATAAATGCAGTTGTTTTATTTAAATCAAATGTGTTTGATAGATGTTTTTACTCTTAACTACTGAATTCCATGACATATTGTGTAAAACATAAAACTATAGATAAAAGTCAGCGGTTTTCCTTTATCAGATCATGCCGCCGAGAAAACGACCGCGTAACCAGCAGGTCGAAGAGTCAGAAAGCGAGGTGGGGGATCAACCCAATCCAATGAGGGTGTTCGCAGAAATGCTGGCGGAAGCCATGCAATCAAGACCGCCACATGTAGGGACCCAAGCAGCACCCCGGCCAGCGCATCATTTGGCAAATTTTAAGGATTTCAAACTGGTTGGACCACCCGAGTTCAAGGGAACTCTTAACCCAATAGAAGCACAGACTTGGATCGAAGAGATAGAGAAGGTCTTCGAGGTCGCACGGGTGGCCGAGGAACAGAAAACAGGATTTGCCACTTTCATGCTGAAGGGCGAGGCCAACTATTGGTGGAAGGCCAATAAGGGACGAGCATGTGAGGGAGCCATTTCGTGGGATAGATTTAAAGAGCTATTCTTCGAAAATTATTTTCCGGAGAATACACAGCAGGACATGGAAGTGAAGTTCCTGGAACTGAAATAGGGGAGTATGACTGTCGCAGAATACGCGGTAAAATTCAATGAATTGGCCCGATTTGCCCCGCATCAGGTGGACACAGAGGCCAGGAAGGCAAGAAGATTTGAGTTGGGACTGAAACCATGGGTGCAGAAGTCAGTTGCGATATTAAAGATTAAGAACTTCTCGGAACTACTAGAGAGGGCTATCAGTGCGGAGGGGGCAATGAAGCGGCGGCACGATTCAACCAAGACAGGAAGAAGAGTCAAGAAGTAACCAAAGCGGGGAGCAGCTCAAGCAGTAACCCCAATAAGCGCAAATGGAATGAAAGCCAATCGTCCGGGGGCAATAAATCCGGAGGAGAGGCTAATAAAAGTGGGAAGTGCAGCAACTGCGGAAAAAATCACTCGGGGGAGTGCATGAAGGGAAGGAGCGTTTGTTATCGGTGTGGACAACCGGGGCACATGGCTCCTCAGTGTCCGAACAAATAGAAAGGAGGATGTTTCTCTTGTAGATCGCCTGACCACCAGATCAAGGACTGTCCGAAGAGGAAGGGCGACGTCGGGAGTAGCAACAGGAGCAACAACAACAGCGAAAATAACAACCGGCTGAGCTACGGGGCACCAGCCAGTCAAGCCAATAGGCCAACGGCACGCACGTTCAACATGACTGTCCAGGATGCGGTGGAATCCAAGGACGTGGTGTCAGGTATCATCCCAATCAATGATATAAATGCATATGTGTTATTCGATTCGGGTGCTACCTGTTCTTTTATTTTCGAAGAATTTGCGAATCAGTTAGATTTACCTCGTGAAAAGTTAGAACACCCTATAAATGTAGAAGTAGCAAACAAGGAAATTATCCCCGTAGAATGCATTCATAGGAATTGTTGTGCTGAATTGCGAGGATTTAAGCTCAATGTGGATCTGATACCAATTCGACTGGGAGAATTTGATGTAATCCTGGGAATGGATTGGCTATCAATTCATGAAGCAGTTATTGATTGTAAGGAGAAGTGTGTACACCTGAAGACTCCTAATAAGTCAATGGTGGCATTCTATGGTAGTAGGTCATCAAGACAATCTTGTTGTCTTACAATGATACAAACAAAGAAATTGCTTAAGAAAGGTTGCGTATGTTATTTGGCCCATGTGGTTGATACTCGACAGGTCGGGGGTGAGATGAGTCAAATATCAATCGTGAGGGAATTCGCCGATGTCTTCCTAGATGAACTTCCGGGATTGCCGCCAGACAGGAAAATTGAGTTCGTAATCGATTTGGTACTGGGAACCGCACCAATATCGAAGCCGCCGTATCGAATGGCACCTGTAGAAATGAGAGAGTTGATGGTTCAACTGCAGGAACTGTTAGACAAAGGTTATATCAGACCGAGCATGTCCCCATGGGGAGCGCCAGTTCTATTTGTAAAGAAGAAGGATGGTTCGATGAGGCTTTGTATCGACTATCGGGAGTTGAACAAAGTTACGATTAAGAATAGGTATCCACTTCTTAGGATTGACGATCTATTTGATCAACTTAAGGGAGCGAAATACTTTTCAAAAATTGACCTAAGAACAGGCTATCATCAGCTGAAGGTAAGGCAGGAAGATATCCCGAAGACTGCATTCAGAACTCGTTATGGGGACTTTGAGTTTCTGGTAATGTCATTTGGATTGACGAATGCACCAGCAGCATTCATGGATATGATGAACAGAGTATTCAAATAATACTTGGACAAGTTCGTAGTTGTATTCATCGATGACATCCTGGTATATTCAGCGTTAGAGGAGGAGCATGCTGAACATTTAAAGATTGTATTGGAAGCTCTTAGAAAGGAGAAGTTGTATGCAAAGTTTTCTAAGTGTGAGTTTTGGTTGCAGAGGGTGCAATTTCTGGGTCACGTCATCGACAAAAATGGTGTTTCGGTGGACCCAACAAAAGTAGAAGCGGTTATCAATTGGGAGCAGCCGAAGACGCCAACCGAGATCCGGAGTTTCTTGGGATTAGCGGGATACCATCGGAGATTCATCCAGGATTTTTCAAAGATAGCATCACCGTTGACCAATCTCACCAGAAAAACAGTTAAGTTCGTTTGGTCGGAAAAATGCGAGAAAAGTTTTATGGAGCTGAAGAAGAGACTTAGTCAAGCACCAGTGTTGACCTTACCCGACAACACTGGGGGTTTCATAGTGTATAACGATACGTCACACAAAGGTCTTGGTTGTATGCTGATGTAGCACGGCAAGGTCGTTGCGTACGCATCACGTCAGCTGAAGGACTATGAGAAGGGTTACCCGACTCATAACTTGGAGTTAGCCGCGGTAGTTTTCGCCTTGAAGATTTGGAGGCACTACCTATACGGAGAGAAGTGCGAGATATACACATATCACAAAAGTCTAAAATATATCTTCACTCAGAAGGAACTGAACATGCGGCAGCGCCGATGGTTAGAATTGATCAAGGATTACGACTGTGAGATTCTGTACCATCCGGGCAAGGCAAATGTAGTGGATAATGCCTTAAGCAGGAAAGGCAAAGCGAAATTAATGCAATTGACAATTCAAGAGGAATTGGTAAAGGACTTTGAACGACTGGAATTGGAGGTTAAGTATCCGATGGAGACGGACGAGAAAGTGTTTACCGTGACAGCAGGTCCGACTCTACTGGATAAGATAAAGGAGGCTCAAGAATTTGATGAAGAATGCATTGACATTAAGAAGCGACTATCAGAGGGAGAAACGTTAAAGTACCAGATTGACAGCACAGGATTGATGAGGTTCGAGGGAAGGATCTGGGTACCATATGTACCGGACCTAAGGAAAGAAATATTGTAGGAGGCCAATAATACGAGATTTTCGGTACATCCGGGTAGGACCAAAATGTATCAAGATCTTCGTCAACATTATTGGTGGCCGCATTTGAAAGGAGAAGTTGCAGAATACGTCAGCCGGTGTTTAACTTGTCAGAGGGTCAAGGCAGAGCACCAGCGGCCGAGTGGATTGTTACAACCTTTGGAAATCCCAGAGTGGAAGTGGGAGCATATCACCATGGATTTTGTGGTAGGACTTCCAACGACACAGAAGGGTCTAGACGCCATCTGGGTGATCGTAGATCGTTTGACCAAGTCTGCTCATTTTCTACCGATCAAGATCGGGTACAAATTGGAGCAGTTAGCGAAACTCTACGTAAAAGAGATAGTATCGCGGCATGGAGTACCGATATCTATTGTATCTGACAGAGATCCGCGCTTCACGTAAAATGTTTGGAGGAGTCTACAGGAAAGAATGGGAACACAGTTGAGGTTGAGTACAGCATATCATCCTCAAACTGATGGCCAGAGTGAGCGAACGATTCAGACCATGGAGGATATGCTTCGAGTAGTCGTGATGGACTTAGGTGGCAGCTGGGACGACCACTTGCCACTGGTAGAGTTTGCTTACAACAACAGTTATCACGTTAGCATCGGTATGCCACCATACGAAGCGTTATATGGAAGGAAGTGTCGAACGCCGTTATGTTGGGATGAGGTTGGTGAACGGAGATTGTTGGGACCAGAATTGGTACAGAAAACCGTGGAAATCATTAAAGTAATAAGACAACGGTTAGTAGCAGCTCAGGATCGTCAGAAGAAGTATGCCGACTTACATCGTCAAAAACGAGACTTTGAAGTTGGTAGCTTTGTGTTTTTGAAGGTATCTCCCTGGAAAGGGAAGATCCGTTTTGGGAAGAAGGGCAAATTAAGCCCAAGGTTCATAAGACCTTTTGAAATATTAAGGAAAATAGGCGAAGTGGCGTACGAGGTAGCGTTACCTCCTGAACTTGAGCACATTCACAACGTGTTCCATGTATCAGTGTTACGTCCATATAAGCCAGATTACAAACATGTTATTTCCTATGAGCCAATTCAAGTCGAGAAAGACTTATCGTACGAGGAAATTCCGGTCCAAATACTAGATAGGAAGGAGCAAAAATTGAGGAATAAAATCATTCATTCTGTTAAAGTTCTCTGGAGGAATCACGCGGTGGAAGAAGCTACGTGGGAACTCGAAGAGAAGATGAGAGCAAATTACCCGCAATTGTTTGAGTAACCTTAGGTTGAAATTCCGAGGACGGAATTTTTATAAGGGGGAGAGGATGTAATGTCCAGGAATTTTGAACCTTGTTATCAATTTATTTTGACATATGAAATTTATTTTATTTAATTTTACGGATTTAATTAGATCTATGTGGGATATTATTATTAAATTATATAACCATACGATCTAATAATTTTCTTTGCCTTAAAGGGATTCACTAATAATTCGAATAAATTAGCGGTTCAACCCTAAGAGTTGGTTGGCAAGAAAATTGGGAAGAATCTAAATAAATAATTTTATTTTATCATGGTGTTGCATTAAACTTATCGAATTAAATAATTCGAATGGGGGATTTATTGATAAAATAAATATTTTTAAATAATTAATTAATCAAGTTGATTATTTAATTTAGATGCTAGAAATATAATTATTATTAAATTTTAGTGTATTGGGCCATTTTTCTCTCCATTTCGAATGGCCCAACATTATTTGTATTGGACCATTTTCCTTCCATTTCCTGTTGAACCAAACCGAGTGGACTGGGACAAATCTTTAGGTATTAAACCAATTGGGTTGGACCCCTTTCCATTACACTATCGGGTTGGACCCATTCCAAATAAGATTGGGGCAAGTCCACGCCTGTAAACCAATTTGGTGCAGAGGATGAGTTGAGAGTAATAAGAGCCTAGCAACCTAAACCTTCAGTCGGATGGAACGGGCGAAGAAAGGTCACACCAAGTCGTGCGCCGGCGATAGCATGAAGCGACCGGCTGTTTCAATTGGGGAATGAGCCTAGCAACCGGCGGCTGCTCAAGGTTCAAGGCGGAAGGAGCGAGTAAGGCCATGGGCGACCGAGCGCTCGTTGAACGGACCGAAGGATTCGAGCGCGCGACGATGTGACCGGTGGAAACGCACGGCTCGAGGGTGCCGGCTGAACAGCTGGGCTCGGATGGGTATCGACATAGACCCTCGACAGCCCACTCCCTCCTACCGTTGGTCCTTGACCCGAGCGATTAAGGTATTACCCAGCTAATTGGGTAAAGTTCTTGCTATAAATTGAAGGGCCCAAACCCTAGCAAAGCTGCTGAAACTGTGTTCCAAATTAGAGAGATAGGAATCACAAAAAAAAAGAGAGAGAGAACAGGGGAAACTGGCCGTGAATGTCCGCCGGCTTCGTCACCTATTTTGGGAGAAGGAGGAGGACGGCAGCTAGGACCCCAATTCGACCTCAAGGTATATAAATAGTTCCATGTCAACCGAGCTATAGTGACGGTTTCTTGTGGTTTTAGGTTTTATTTTTCTTTTCATTCGTACTATGTTTGGCTTGTATTATTCTTTGATAGGAACTCTAATATGAAGGAACCCTAAGAGGTTCTGGCAGCTTGATTTTTGGTACTGTGAATTGGCCAATGCCGAATTTTAGGATACCCAGTATGTGTTTGTTGTAATGCTTAAACCAAATTTTGTTTTCATTTTTGGTATCACCTATTCTGTCAGGAACATGGTTTATAAAAATCAAGCATTCATTTTATTGTTATGTGATAATGCTTGGGTTGGCCACAAACTTTGAAATAAGTGTTGTATGCACATTCTGGTTAATTGCAGATTGTGCTTCATTTGGTATTAAGTGTACTGTCAATACACATCGCTTATATAAGAACCAAACTTTAGTCTATTATATATTGGTATCATGGCTGATAATAGAAACTGAAAACCAGTGTTGCCATGAATCCGTTGGGAGTGTTCCTATTGTGATAAACTGGATAGTTGGAAATAAGGTTTCAGGAATTGGTTATACTATGCGATAATGTGGCTGTTGGTTGTGGCATGAAAATACGATTATTACCATTATGTAATACCATCGGATTAATTATTAGTTATTATTTGAATTAATAATACACTAATAAATAATTATTTATTTTATAATAAATAAAGAAAATAAATATTGAATTATTACTTAATTAATATTAAATAATAATTAAGTATGAGTGAAGTAAATAGAATTAATTATTTATTATTTGACATTAAATAATAAATAAAGATAATAAATATTTAATTATTATTTAATTAGTATTAAATAATAATTAAGTATGAATAAAGTTAATAAAATAATTATTTATTATTTAACATTAAATAAATAAAGGTAATAAATATTTAATTATTATTTAATTGATACTAAATAATAATTAAGTATGAATATAGTTTAATAAAATAATTATTTATTAGTTAACATTAAATAATAAATAAAGATAATAAATATTTAATTATTATTTAATTGATACTAAATAATAATTAAGTATGAATATAGTTAATAAAATAATTATTTATTATTTAACATTAAATAATAAATAAAGACAATAAATATTTGATTATTATTTAATATTAAATAATAATTAAGTATGAATAAAGTTAATAAATTAATTATTTATTATTTAATATTAAATGATAAATAAAGAAAATAAAATAATTAAGTATGAACAAAGTTAACAAATTAATTATTTATTATTTATCATTAAATAATAAATAAAGATAATAAATATTTAATTATTATTTAATTAGTATTAAATAATAATTAAGTATGAATAAAGTAAATAAATTAATTATTTATTATTTATCATTAATAATAAATAAAGATAATAAATATTTAATTATTATCTAATTAATATTAAATGATAATTAAGTATGTGTAGAGTTAATAGATTAATTGTTTATTATATTAACTAATAAATAAAGACAGTAAATATTTAATTATTATTATTTAATATTAAATAATAATTAAGTATGAATAGAGTTAATAAATTAATTATTTATTATTTAACATTAAATAATAAATAAAGATAATAAATATTTAATGATTATTTAATTGATAATTAAATGATAATTAGGTACAAGTAAAGTTAATACATTAATCATTTAATTAATGTAATAAGGAATAAGGGGAAATAATTACTTAAATACCCCTAAAGGTGAATAGTAATTAAGTGCAAATAAAACTAATAAGTGATCAATTATTTAGTTGCTATTAAACCATAATGCACTAATAAATTATTAAATTATTTTATAAATAATAAATAAGGATTACTATCCAATAATTACAGACAAGTAAGGTTTCTAATTTGAATAGCCAAGTAATAAATAAACATGACTAGTTGTTTAAAATAATAACTAGAGGACATGAATTAAATTCTATTTAACTACTGTCAGATAGAAATTGAATGTTGATGGAATTGGTAGAGTAATGTTAATGGTTAACAAATGCTTATCACTTAAGAGCAACATTGTTAGTAAATAATTTCTCGGTCTACAGATTAATTAAGTATCTTATGGGATTGAGAATGGTCTATTGACGTATACGCTATGTGAATTGTTTATCTGCTAAATAAATAGCATAAGAGGGTGTACCGATATATGATTATGCGATGTTAATTGATGAATCGACTTTATCAAATGATAGGTCGTTCAAGGCCAATTAGTTAAAGCTAAAATTAATTGTAGCTGAGCAAACAGGGAAGTTTCCTTTAACCCTACTCAATTTACATTCGAGCAGGATGTAATGTATTATGCAAGTTCCCTTTTTCCTGAAACTATACCCTTTGAAATTTTCCTAAATCCTACTCAATTATTTTCGAGCAGGCTACTATTGTATTGTAGCATGAAATTTTATTTCCAAGAATGCTTAAGTGGTTTAATCAATTTGCAATTAATCCACATCGATATTATTGACATTCGCACTCGGTGCATTTGAATTCGTACAGTCTTGGATTCGTACATTATTAAAATTCTGTAATTCACGAACTATTTAAGATTGAGTCTGGACCTTTGTTCGGTTAGGCAAGTATATGAGAATTTAAAAAAGCTATCCGAACCAATCAATGGTATGGATTCTTAGACTGAAATGAACATCCCTTTTTATTATAGGGGAGTACCAGGTATCCAATATAAGGTACAAACAGCAAAGTTAAATGTTATGCATATACATAGCGTACGCGAGGCTGATCCCCTCAAGTACTCATTCTGTAGCCAGTAACCAGAGGGTCGACTAGCTATTGACTCCTTTGAAAGTTATTGTTCAGAGTCTACTTGACTATCAATTGTCCTAAAAGCAATAATTGTTCTTGCTTCTGATATTTATATTGTTGAATTCTCTTTCTATATTCCCTTCATCATGATATATCCTGTATTATTGTATTTTAAACTTATTGAGCAAACTAGTTGCTCACCCTTGCTATATCATGACTTCATTGCAGCTAAACCCGAGACATCAGGAAAGAGCAAGGGTAAATAAAAAGATGAAGTGATAGATTTCTCGTAGCTGGCTTTATTTTATGTTTAGTTGAACTTACTATTAATGTAAATTTGAACCCTGAATATTATTTAGGGTATGATTTGGGTTATGTATTAAGGTTATTGTATCTTGGGACTAGTAACACCTTCTGAATGAACAACATATGTTTATTATATTCCGCATTTAGTTATCGTATGTTGTTAAAGGTGAATGTTTGTATTGGAACGTGATGACCGAATCCGGGTAGTTGGAGACTCGAATTTGGGGGCGTCACACCATGCCATACTTCTTTAATAGGTCTTTTATGTATTTGGCTTGGTTGATGAATATGCCTTCATCAGTTTGCTTCACTTGGAGTCCAAGGAAAAAGTTCAGTTCTCCCATCATGCTCATTTCGAACTTGCTCTACATTAGCTTGGCAAACCTTTCACACAGTTTTTCATCAGTATAACCAAATATAATATCATCCACATAGATTTGAACTAGAAGTGATTTATCCTTATGTTTTCTTAGGAATAAAGTGGTATCTACTCTACCTCTAGTGAATCCTTTTTCAGTGAGAAAGTTAGTGAGTGTTTCATACCATGCTCTAGATGCTTGTTTTAATCCATACAATGCTTTGTCTTTTTTATAAACATAATCAGAAAGAGTTGAATTGATAAAACCTGGAGGTTGTTCCACATAGACTTCTTCTTGAAGTTCTCCATTGAGGAAGACACTCTTCACATCCATTTGGAAGACTTTAAATCTCATGTGGGCTGCATAGGCAAGAAAGATTTTGATTGCTTCCAATCTTGCAACCGGAGCAAATGTTTCATCATAGTCAATCCCTTCTTCTTGTGAGTAACTTTTAGCTACCAATCTTGCTTTATTCCTTGTGATAACACCATCTTCATCCATCTTGTTTTTGAAAACCCATTTGGTACCAATGACTGGATGTTGTTTTGGCCTTTCAACTAGTCTCCAGACTTTGTTTCTTTCAAACTGGTTGAGCTCCTCTTGCATGGCCTCTATCCAGCTTGAATCTCCTAATGCTTCTTCTACCTTTTGGGGCTCTATTTGAGAGAGAAAGCTTAGGTAGATGCATTCATTTTGAGTTGATGATCTTGTCCTAACTCTTGCATTAGGATCTCTAATTATCAGATCTTCGGTGTGATTCTTTGTCCATTTTCTCCTTCTTGGAACATCAGTTCTGGTGTCTTCTTGTCTGAGTTCTTCCAAGTTGATTTCTGGTTTAGGTCGTAGAGTCTCATTGTCTGGCATAGTGAGCTCTACGTTTGCTTCTTCTTGCTCTGTGCTTTCTGCTTCTGGCTTGACGATCGTAGTGTCTAACTCTACGACTTTGGACTCAGTGATCATATAGTCTTTCTCTGCTGGATCGTTGAGTGAAGAAGTTTTTGAAAGTCCAATAATAATCTAGAAGGGGGGTTAAATAGATTATTACAGATTAAAAAATTATCTTAGGCCTTTTTGAATTTTTAGATAATTAATTTGCAGTGTTAGAAATTAATATGCAAGACAACAAAAAATTCAATCACACAATGCACAGAGATTTATCTGGTTCACAACATACATCCCGGGTATGTTGCTACGTCCAGTCTCAAGTTCCTCTCCAGGACTTGAGATCCTATTACTATCAGTAATAAATACTCCTTCAACAGGCGGAGAAGCCTTTACAAAGTTTTATAGATAAACTTACAACTATTCTCAACTAACTATCTTGGACAGCAAGCTCCCAGCTCCTTCCTCAAGCTTAGTTGTACCTTCCTTTTGAGTTCAGTTCTATTCTATGATCTGGTCTTGAAACAACAGCCTCTTCCTCACCTCACAAGTACACTAGAGACCCAACTCCCAGCTGATCTCTCTAAGACTCTGGTCTTGGTCGAATAATTACTCGTCTTTCTCACAGGTACATAAAATAAACTAACTCTACCCTTTTTCTTTTTACAAAAAGATTTAATAAAGATATGCTTCTTTAAATAAGCAGATAGCAATTATAGATCAAGTAATTATATAAAAGTTCAATGACCTTTATATATATATGAAATGTGCTTCTATGTAAGCAGATATAAATTTATACATGATTATAAAAGTTTGTATAACTTTTATACTTATGTGAAAGTGCTTCTTGATTAAGCAGATAGATCAATATAAAACTTAGATAAAAGATGCTTTAATATAATCAGATATATAGTTTAATGCAGATTTATAGAGAATTACTTATTCTCTATAATAAAGAATGTGTTTCTATGGATTAAAGATATTATGCAACAAGTATTTTGTAAATAAATAAGTTTATGATCAAATACTTGTGATATCTGATATCAAGTACAATAAATGAATCAGTTAAACAATACTTGATATAACAAATAAATTTGTTTCACTCAAAGAATATATAATAATATATTCTATCTATTATGTGACTAGCTATAAATAAGGCCACTTAGGATTTTAAAGACCTTTTGGATAATTCGCTCAAAAGGAATAAATCCAAATTGTATCGGTATCTAAGTACTGACCAATTTATAGTTTCACAATTAATATTTATATAAATATTTCCAGTAGATCACTTATAACTTTAAATACCGGTCGAAAAGATTTTCGAATTGTTTCAGTATTTAAGTGATGATCTATTTTCAATAGTTATATAAATAATATTAATAAAAGGCCACTTAGGACTTTGAGCACTCGTTCGGCTAATTCCCTCACTTAAGAGGAATATCTCCGCTATAGTCTCGGTGTCTAAGTACTGACTTTTTATTAATAAATAGATGAAATATAAACATATATAATTGTGTATAACAATTTATATTTGTATATCTATAAATCTAAATAAGCAAGAGATAATTCAAATAAATTAAATCAAATAACTTATCTCAAATACTTAGACTAATTTCTTCTTCTCAAATGATTAGAACTTTAGTGAGAAGAGAGAGAAAGTTTTTTAGAGAGAGAGAGTATGTAGGCAAGGAGTAAGCTTTTCTTTTCAAGTGAATTGGCAAATGAAAATGAAAGAGGAGCCTCCTATTTATAAGATTTTGAAGTTAAGGGCAAAAAAGGTAATTTTTGGAAATTCATTTTGAATTTAATGGCCAGATTTATTTGTTGCAAAAATGAATGGTTCGGATTAATCAAGGAGCACACGGATTGGTCAATTAACTCATCAAAAAAGATTTGCTCTTTCCGAATTAATTTTTAGCACATGCAAAAAGGTTCAGTACATTTCACAAAGGCCTTAGCTTTTCTCTCTCCAACCATATGTTTGGTCAAAAGCTCATTTAATAACATTAATGCTTCAGTATACATGGAACAAAGAAATTTGTCCCAAAAAGTTTGTCATATTAACTTCTCCAGCACATGTGCTAATATGGTTAAGGCTTTTAAGCCTTTAATGTTCATATATACATATATAAAGTAAGCACACGGTTTATACACACACATATATAATATACATATATATATTCGGTATATATATATTATATGTTATTTTTCTTTTTGCCCATAAAAGATTTTTGAAACCTTTAGTTTTTGAAAATTATTTTAAAAATAAATAGGAGTTTTCCTTGCCTTAGGAAATGTTGATTTATGAACTAATTACTTTTAACACTTGATATTAAATTATCAAGGTCAAGAAAATTAATTCAATAGGATTTGAAAATATTTTAAGATCAAAGTAAATAAGATAATTAAAAATAATTAAAATATAAATCCTATGGAGAGGATTCTAACATTTACTAAACTTATTTACTATTATTGTTATCATTAAAAATAATCCTTAATAGTTGGAGACCTATCAGTTTTCTTCTTTGATTCTGACTCATCAAATGTGACATGAATAGAGACTTCAACGCTTAATGATTCCTTGTTGAATACTCTGTAGGCCTTGCTGTCTATAGCATAACCAAGGAAGATCTCTTCATCTGACTTAGGTTAAAATTTGGTCAGATACTTCTTGCCATTGTAAAAGATGTAACATAGATAACCAAAGGCACGAAAGTAACTGATGTTTGGCTTCTTTCCTTTCCATAATTCATAAGGAGTCTTTTTGAGGATGGAGTGAATGATAGACCTATTCTGAGTGTAGCATGCAGTGCTGACTGCTTCTGCCCAAAAATACTCAGAAGTTGAGCAGCTGCCAGTAGTGTTCTCCCTGCTTCAATCAATGTCCTATTCTTCCTTTCAGCAACTCCATTTTATGGTGGAGTTGTTGGGGCTGAGAAGTTGTGATTGATGCCATTCTCTTCACAGTAAAGTTCTACCTCAGTGAAATCAAATTCTCTTCTATGATCACTCCTTATAGCCTTGATCTTCTCCTCTTTCTCATTCATGACAAGTTTGAACAGCTTAATAAGGTGGGAGCTGGTTTCATCTTTAGAACTTAGAAAGAATACCCATGTGAATCTGGTATAGTCATCCACTACCACCAGAGAGTATTTCTTTCCACCAAGGCTAGTGGTTGGGATAGGCCCAAAGAGATCCATATGTAGTAACATAAGGGGCTTATCATTTGAGTTGATTGCTTTGCTTTTGAATGAGCTCTTTGTTTGCTTTCCAAATTGACATGCTTTGCAAGGTTTCTCTTTGATGAAATTGAGCTTTGGCAGTCCTGCTACTAATTGATTGGAGGCAAGTCTTGACATACTTTTAAAGTTTAAATGAGACAACCTCCTATGCCATAGCCAACACTGATCTTCAGAAGCTTTGGCAAGAAAACATACTGCTTCATCAAGTCTTAACTCAGCAAGGTTGACAGTATAGACATTTCCTTCTCTGGTTCCCATCAGCTTCAATGAGTTGGTCTTCAAGTCTCTAATTTGACACTGATTGTTGAGAAAGGTGACTTGATGATTTTTATCACACAGTTAGCTGATGCTGAGAAGATTGTGCCTTAGTCCTTCAACGTATGACACTTTGCTGAAAGACACTGCACCATTTCCAATAGAGCCATATCCTATTGTCTTTCCAGATTTGTTATCACCAAAGATGACTGCAGGACCATCTTTTTCTTCAAAGTTTGACAGTAGAGCCTTGTTGCCTGTCATATGTCTTGAACATCCACTGTCAAGGTACCATGTTGACTTATTGGAGCTTCGTACCTGCAGAAAGAATTAGCTTTCATTTTGGTACCCAAAATTGCTTGGGTCCATATTCATTATTAACCTTGGGAACCCAAATTTGTTTGATTTTGGGTCTGTGTAGTACAAAATAGAAATAATTGAAATAACATTCTGCAACTTTATGACCATATTTATGACAAATGAAACATTAAATATAATGCATGCTTGTGTGTGAGTATGGATTCCTTCTAGTCTTAAACATACGCGAGTAGTAGTGGCTCACAACTTCTCCTTTTGGCTTAAATTCCTTCTGCTTTCCCACAACTCTATGATTCAATGTTTTTGTCAAGTGGAAGTCAACTCTACGTTTCTTGCCAGGTTGGTTCGTAGAGTGAGTTTTGCCATACTCTACGATCTTTCGAGACTTGAATGCAGACGTTGACTTACTCTTTGATTTCTTGAATCCTGGATTTGTGTGGGATCCAACAATTGATTTGCAGAGTTTGGATTAACTGTCTGTGAGGATTTAACAAACACAATTCCTTTATTAAATATAGGAGAATTGTTATCATTTGTTTCCATAGGTTTGACCATTGAGGTATCTGAAGGAGAATTGCAGAAACCTAATCCTGATTTGTTAGCCACTGATCTTTGGCTGAAGATCATGGCATCCATAGATAAAGAAGACTTATTCCATGAGGAAATAGTCTTTTCTAGTTCTTGAATTTTGGAAACTAGAATTAACTCTTTCTGAGTGTTGAGCTCATTTATCTGTCTTAAGTTAGCATTCTCAGCATCAAGACTGGTACAAGCGTTAGCAGTTCGTAGAGCAGTTTCCAACTCTACGACTACTTTCTCTTTTTCCTCTTGAAGAAGAGAATGATCCTTTGATAGAATTCTGAACAGTTTCATATATCTATGCAGTTCTATCATAGAGTCATGCATTCCTTCTCTAAGATCAATAATAGTTAAATCAGGAGAGTAGAAGTTAAATTCCTCATCCACGTTGAATTCTTTCTTACTTTTACCTTCTTTGGCCATTAATCATAGGTTAACTTTTTGTGGCTCTTCATCTTCACCTGATTCAGGACTTGAGTCGTTGTCTGAATCACTCCATGAACTCTCAGCGACGAAGCCTCTTTCTTTCTTCTTGGCCTTGTAGTGGCCTTTGAATTCTGATCTTTTCTTGTCCTTCTTTGGATCATTTCTTGGAGGCTTGGGACAGTTTGTAATGAAATGACCTGATTGTTTGCAGTTGTAGCATTAGTCATTAGCTTGTTCTTTAGAGTTGCTGCTGAACTTTCTTTGTCTGTTGTTTCTGCTTATAAACCTTTTGAAGTGTCTGACCAGCATATCAACTCCTTCATCATTGAGTTCATTATCTTCATCATCATCATCTGAGTCAGCAGTCTTTGAAGTAGATGCCTTTAGAGTAATTCCTCTTTCTTTCTTCTTTCCTTCTGACAGAGTTTCTGCTCGTTGGGTCAACTCCAGTTCATAAGTAAGAAGATTGTTATATAACATCTGAACAGTCATTTTATGAAGATTCTTTGACTCTATAGTGACAGTGGCTTTGGCATCCCATTTTCTTGGCAGTGCTCTCATGAACTTGATGATGAGATCTTTATTTGGATAGGTCTTACCATATGCTCGAAAAGAGTTGAGTAGTACGTTGAATCTTTCATATGTGGAAGTAATATTTTCCCCTGAGATGTGAGTGAACATTTCATACTGCTGAGTGAGCAAGGACTGCTTGTTTTCTCTGACTTCTTCCGTTCCTTCATTCATGATAAGCAGTATATCCCATACTTCCTTAGCCATTGTACAGTTGACCACATTTTCAAATAACTCATCTTCTAGAGCCATGAACAAAATGTTTTTGGCTCTTTTGTCTAACTGAACTGTTTTCTTCTCTACATCAGTCCAATCTTTCTTTAGTTTGATTGAGACTTTATTTGGATCTTCAGTAGTTGGCGTCAACTTGGTTGGTACATAAGGCCCACTGATGACAACATCAAATAGATCCTCGTCAATGGCATCCATATATGCCTGTATGCGAACTTTCCAGTTGGCAAATTTGTCTTTGTTGCACATGGGTGGTTTGTTTCCTCCACCTAACTCAGATCCATTTCTGGTTTGTGCCATTAATCTATTCAAGCGGGTTAAACTTTAGATAAGAGAACCTGCTCTGATACCAATTGTTAGTTTCCAGAGGCACAAAAGATATCTAGAAGGGGGGTTGAATAGATTCTTTAAAAACTTTTCCTTATTACAACTTTCAAAAGAATGACTTAACAGTTTAGTTAATAACTAAGCACAACAGAATATGATTTGTAAAAACCCTTTTTAGAAATAGAGCGGTAGTAGAGGATATAATAAAGTGGTGATCAAACAGTTATAGCATTATGGCAGTTAAGAAGTGCAAAGAGATAGAGATAAGGCTTTAAGTGGTTCGGAGCACACAAGACTCTTACTCCACTGTTCTACTCCTCGAGTAGCAAATCCACTAAGGATATCGTTACAACTGAATCACAAAGATTCCTTCAAGACCCGCAGTCTTGGAACTCCAGTACACAACGTACTCTTCAAAGCCAGCAGCCTTGAAACTCTGTAAACTAAGACCAACAGCCTTAGAGTCTCTCGTACCCTTAGCAAGTCCAGCAGACTTGACTTAGGTTGGTCACCTGTTGACCCTTTCACTTGATAGAGAGTGATTGTTTTGTAGCTACTGAGTTGTTTGAAGCATACAGTTTGATGAACTCAGCAGGGAAGCAAGATATTTCCCTTTGGATTGTAGAATGATGATTTTTCAGATATTATCTTCTTTTCGTTGTACTTGCTTAATCTAAAACTTCAATTCGTCTGCCTTATGTAGATGCTTCTGAATAATCTTTCCGTTGAAATGTGGTCATTGCATCTAATCCTTCTGTTGAGATGTGTTGCTGAGCTTAGGAATAGTTTATTCCTTGTTGACTGCAGTAGTGGGGTGAGTCAGTTTCCATTAGCCTGTACCAAGATAGTGGTAGGAATAGTGCTCTAAAACTCTGCAGACTATAGTTGTTTGCTCCCCACTATTTTGTTTAATATTCAGCAACTGTCCTGGGCATGTCATTCTACTGTTTAATCGTTATGGGCAACTTAGAATATTCATTCCATATCTGAGTAGCTCGTCTGACGTGTTAACTCTACGATCTTGCTAGTCGTAGTGTCGCCAGTGTGTTTGTAGAGTTGCAGCTCTACAACCTTTTGATGCCTGCTGTTGTTCACTGAGATCTTCATACTTTATCTTAATCATTCTGAAATAGCATCAACACTTTGCCTTTATGTTCTTCATCAGAGGTGCTGATTTAGTCTTGAGTACTGACAGAGACTTCTCTATGATTCTGAGAGATTGTCTTGAGATGCATAGACAACCCTACGTTCTGCAGAGAGAGAGCTCTACGTCTTGTAGAGGAAGCTCTATGACCTGCCGAGGAAGCTCTACGTCCTGCCGAGGAAGCTCTATGTCCTACTGAGCAAGCTCTACGTGTTGTCAAGGAAGCTCTACGTCCTGCCGAGGAAGCTCTACGTCCATATGGCAAAACTTGCGAAGGCATACTTTGACTCTGCGAGGTTGGCTGATTGCTCTACGATCCTTTCCTGGGATTATGGCAGTACTCTACGATCAGCACATAAGATCAACTTAACAAGTTTGATCTTTTCTATTCTAAGTACTTTGTACATCACCTTCAATAAAGGACTTTACAATACTTTACAAATATGCTTAGATCTGATAGATATTCAATACAGCTTAGATCATCCTAACACATTTGATCTTCTTTATTCTAAGTCCTTGTGCAAATCTTTCATTAAGGACTTTACAATTCAGCTACTGATACACATATACATTAAGAGCACAACATCAAATTTAAACCATGATTCCTAACATGTCCTACTGAGAATCATACTCTAACCATACTCCAAGATTATAAAGGTAGTGCTTGAAAATATAGTCACAGAGTTGATACGCACAACTATATCTTATGATAAAAGGATTTTGTACGTGGTTGGACATACGACAATGTTGTGCAAAATACGATAACACACATACTGTGAGTTTCAATACAAATATTGTACCGTATATAGTACGACAGTATCCAGACCCAAATTATGTCCTCAATACAATCATTGTCGCACTATTTTGTAATAGACTGAAGATTTCTATAATTACCAACTCGGACCATTATTCTATTCCCCTGTTTTCCCCGTTAAACCCAGCTACGTACATTCTTATTGCCTGAAAGGAATTGTGAAACAAAAGGGTGAGCACAAATAGGCCAGTAAAGAATATCATAATAAAGACAGTTTATTGTTGGTCTTCCACGGTGATAAATCTGATAGAATATTATAGACAACAAGTTTTAGATCAACAACTACAGCGGAACAAGCAATCCATTAGAAGAGTCAGATAGAGCATTATGTCTACTATCTTCTCCCATTTGAAAAATTCACTATTAATAATTTATCCTTGTAACACCAATCAATATTTTCTCAAGCCAAAACTAACTTTCACCACCTGCCTTTGCCTGTAACACCAAAGATCGTGAGTTTATCAATACACAGTTCATGTTCATAATCATGCAAATCAACAGTTTATCTTTGCACTATGAGCCAAAGATATTCAATTGTAACACCAATGGTCATGCCAATCAACAGTCCATCTTTGTACTACCGACCAAAGATATTCAATTGTAACACCAATGGTCATGCCAATCAACAGTCCATCTTTGTACTACGGGCCAAAGATATTTAACTGTAGCACCAATGGTCATGTCAATCAACAGTCCATCTTTGCACTATGGGCCAAAAATATTCAACCGTAACAGCAATGGTCATGCTAATCAACAGTCCATCTTTGCACTACGGGCCAAAGATATTCGACTGTATCATCAATGGTTATGATCATACCAGTCTACAACCTTTGGTCATAATTATACCAGTCAACACCTCTCTTTGCACTCATGCCAAAGAGAAAATTCACCACAATGATTATAATAATGATATAGTGAATGGACAGAATAATCATAATAATAAAATAAAGACAAAACATTAGAGATTTGCAATTTAATTTTACCAGAGTCCAATAATGTCCAAATTGTCAACACGATATCTAGAAAATCGAGTTGAGTTCTTGATTGAATATAAAATTCAAGAAAATATAAACTTCACATTTCTAAAATTACAATTAAAATTTAATAGTAAGATTTAGGTAAAAATATTAGATGAAACATAAACTATTAAAGATATTTTAATCATTTTCAAAAAATTTCACCATTTAATGATAAGGCTGGAAACGTCTAATAACATCTTACCATAAATTGAGGAGTATGAAAGAAAATGATATCCCTTACGAGTATGAAAAAAATGATATCACTTACGAGTATCAAAGAATGATCACCCTTTACCTCAATATTGTGAAACACATAATTAATAGCCGAACAATTCCCTCTTTGTTCGTCTTTATAGCAGTAAAGAATCTGACTTTTGGTTCCTCTAGAGTTTTTAAAATCTCTTTGTGTCCAAAATTATAGCTCTCGGAAATATACACGAAATAGACTCAAGAATCACTCCATTCGGAGTTAATATATTTAAGTTATGAATTTTCAAAACTAGGGCTGAAAATAGTGACGAAAATTAGGACAGGTTACGGTTTTTAGCATTTTAAGGCACGAAGATGACCTCAGATGACTTTTCTTCCTTCTTCAAAGTTGTAGAGGACGAAAAACTAATGAAAACAGGCTTTGGAATCACTCAATTCCGATAAAGACTGAATTTACTACGATTTTTCTAAAGTGCTGCTGTACATAAGAAAATTCCACTCGGAAATTCAAAGAAGAATGCAACAAAGACTTATCTTGGAATGACTTGGAATACAAATGTAATACTCTAGATGATATTTACTAATACTTGAAGTAAACTAGCATACTTAGAGAGAAACTTATAATAAGAAATTTTTAAGGAGTGAAAGAAAATGTAAGTAAGGAAGTTGTGAATTTCCTTATGCTAAGCCCCACCTATTTATAGTAAAATGTAATCAATATCTACCACACATCAATTATCACACTTTTTCTATATCATCCATCCATTTTTTCTTCAATCTATATCATCCATCTATTTTTTCTTCAATCTATATCATCCATCCATTATAAAAAAAAATCCATTATAAAAAGATAACTCCATTATTAAAAAAAGAATCCATTATCAAAAAGATAAATCCATTATCAAAAATTATTATTATTAATATATCCATTTTTTGTATTATTGTATTAATGTATTGTAGGGTTTTCGACACATAAACGCAGCGGAATTTAAAATTTAAAATAATTTTTTCAAAACCCTAAAACTGGATCCATGCGAAAACAAATTAATTCAGAGGTTTAGATTTGTTTTACCGATTATCCGAACTTGAATGGAACGATGAAATTCTGGAACGGCTTCGAATCTTCAACGCAATCCAACGGAACTGTGTCTCTAATCCACACGAACGTCCCGCGAATCGTCAGACGATTTGCAGCTAAGAGAATTGCGGTACTAGCCGCCAAGATCTGGATTTTAGTTACTGAAGTTTTTCTCTCTAGTCTCTTTTCTAAAACGGCTAGGGTTTAGTTTCTTTTTGGTCTCACCTTTTCAAGACGGCTGATATATCAGATATATATAGCGTTCAAAAAGGAATTAGCCAAAACCCTAATCCTATTAGAAAAGTAAAATCCAAATTTATATATATTATATTTTAATTAAGTTTTACTTAATTAATATACATATATACAAATTATCTTGTTAATTTAAATTCGTAATTTAAATACTATCAATCATATTGACATATTTAAATCCTTACAATTTAAATTAATTCATTTTTAATTACGTCATAAGTGTGTGACCATATAGGTTATTATTATATTGGCAATAATTTTAAAATCATATTATAAAATTATAAATAGTTAGTGGCATCTAGTAATGCATCACTGCTACCCAAGTAATAATAAGATCGGTGATTCGATGCAACCTTTTCGTGAACAATGTTTCAATACAATTTAATCCTTTTAACCATGACATCCTAGATTATACTCGAGCCATGGAATGTGTCATACTCTTCATAATTTAATCAGAGTTTTCTTGATCAATGAGTAGACTATATGAAACAAATCACTATTTGAGCATGACCATGCATTTCATAGTCCTACTCATTCAAGAGGCCTATGGATATCACCCATAATATATAGGAGGGTTAAATTCTATCTAGATCACTCATATTCCTCACACGATTCATGATGTACCCAATAATCACCTTTATTGTCCACCCTATTAAAGGTGACCTTTGATGATATCAAAGTACATAAATTCTCGTGTAGTAATATAGTGATTTCAGGTCAGAGGATCATTACATCATTGTCACTATGAGAATTGCTTATGACACTTTGCATAATGCTCCACGTAGAATTCTCATGGTGGGTCTGTCCAGTACATTGTTCTCTAACATGTACCTATGCATTGACTCAATATCTCATATATTAATGACCAATGAGATTTGGTCATCAGTCAATCCACATACTAGTCTCAATGTATCATTGTTGTCCCATTAACAATGATACTCGACTAGGGACATTTAAGAGTAATGATATTAATTGTAATTATATAATCTCATGTTCAAGTCACATACTTGAAGCTATATAATTTGTATCATTATTCTAAGGACTTTTATTATGCTAACATTTATATAACACAGTAAATGAAACCATAATAAAATAATTCATTTATTCAATCAAATATAATATTAAAAGAAATATTAAGCAATTATATTAAATAATTGGCCTCTAGGGCATAAACTCTAACATGTTATAATATCACAGATATTATAGACTATCAATTCTGACAACCAGATCGTTCCCAGGAAAGATGAGGCTTTTCGTATAAACGACGCGTAATTAAATAACCTCTTTGCTCGGTAGAACTTCTAGATATTGCCAACAATGCTAACTAATCTAATAATATCATTTCAAATAATACGAGTTACTGTGTCGTGATAATTTTTGATGAAATACTGTGCAGATGCTACTGTAATAATTTTTTTGATAAAATATTGTTCATGTTATAAATGTATGAGAACAAAAAAAATTTGGAGACCTCAGTGATGTCTTCATCGGCACAACTCAGCTTACCCCTGAATAAATCCTGGGCGTGAGACCACTTGAGCATAGAGTACCACTCGAACTCACGTTTATGGGGACTTATGTCCGGCTTCCCACTACTAAGCCACCACCCCAAGCGATGATAAAATACAACAACATAAATATATAAACAGTACTAGTATATCCCTGTAGTTAGAATGTATGCAATTTTCGTCGTACTTTACCAAATATAATATTCCCCGACAAAACGAATATTTTTCGACAAAAGGAATATTACCCTACAAAATAAATATTTCCCCGACATACTTTTTTATAATATAATTTGCACATCTCACCCGTAACTTTATCATTTTATCAATTTAATACCTTACTGTTTAGAATAATAATTATAAGAAAATTAAATTCTCTTTATTAAAAATTCGGGGTCTTACAAAATATATATATATATATATATATATATATAACATAAGTTAACAACTCCTTTGAGACCAATTATTTTATGCAACGTACATAGAATTCTATAATATACAATAAATAAATATTTATAAATCATTACCTAAAATAAAAAAAAATTTCAAACAGGAAATTAATTGTAAAAAATATTTTCAGAGTAAAACTTGTAGAGAGATAAAGTATAAGAAAATTGAGTGTATAATTTTTTTTAAAGAGAGAGAATGTATAAAAAATAAGAGAGAAGTTAAAAAAAGATAAGAACAAATGTACCCAAAAGAAACGGAAGATAAAAAAAATCAAAATTAATATATTAAATAATTTATTTTATTAAATTATAATAATAATAATAAAATTGAAATTTAAAATATAAATTAACCTATTTAATTTCAACTTATATTAAAAATAAATAATATAATTTTAATTCTTAAAATTATTTATAACTATATTTTATAAACCATAATCAAACTAAATTCATTTTTTTGCCGGGTCTACTTAGACCTCATTGACCATGGCGTGCTAGCTAGGATAATCGGAGATGGCAAAACGTTGAAAAGTCCCAAATTTATTGGCGGGAATAAGAATTATTTCCACTGTTTAACTCATCCCGCCAAGTAAACCCCCCCGCTAGCTTTTCCCAATTCTCTCCTCTCAAAGTTTAATATATAAAACCCTCACCCCCAATCTCTCTCCTCTGTTCTCCCACTCTTTTTCCCTTCAAACCCTAACCCTAATTTCCCCAAAAACCAGTCCAATTCTCGCAAACATGTTGGAGCTGAGGCTAGTCCAAGGGAGTCTTCTCAAGAAGGTGATGGATTCCATAAAAGACCTCGTCAATGACGCCAATTTCGACTGCTCGGCCACCGGATTTTCCCTCCAAGCCATGGATTCGAGCCACGTGGCGCTGGTGTCGCTGCTTCTTAGATCGGAGGGTTTTGAGCATTATCGGTGTGACAGGAACATTTCCATGGGGATGAATCTGGGTAATATGACTAAGATGCTAAAGTGCGCTGGTAATGATGATATAATTACCATTAAGGCCGATGATGGAAGTGACACTGTCACCTTCATGTTTGAAAGCCCCAGTAAGCTCCAATTTCTCTTAATTCTCCACTAGAATGTATTTTTCTGGTTTAAATCTTGTTGGGTTTGTAATTTTTCTGCTTGTTAATTGGGTCAGTATATACTTCATTGGGGATATGATTTTTCTTCTTCATTTTCATTTTTGGTTGGTTGCTAATTGGGTCAGCATATTTCATACTTGTAATTTCTTGAGTTTAAGTGGTTTTGATTTAGTTCGTTTTCTATTTTGTTGGGTTTTTATTTTTTTGCTAGTCAATTAACTTAGTACTCTTAATTTTTTGATTTTGATTGATTTTTTGGTCAGTTCATTTTTTAAATTGGTTTTAATCTGGTTGATTTTGCTCTGATTCATGTCTGAAACATTAATGGAGAGAATTAGAGAAAAATGATCAGTTTGTTTTTTGAGAAAGTTTGTAGGAAAAAAGAGCTTATTAGTTTGAAGTCATTATTTAACAATTTTTCATTTACAAGGAGAGAATGATGAGATTAAAAGGTTGGGGAATATTTGGTTTGAGGATTTGTCGAGGGAACAGAAAGGAAAATTTTGAGTGTGTGTGTGTCTTGTGGGGGGGGGGGGGCGATAATATTCCTTATTTATTTTTATATATAATGGTTTATTTTTTGTTGGGTTTGTAAAATTCTACTTATTAATTGGGTTAGTGCTGGTAGCTCCTTGGGAGTAGTTGAAGAAATGTTTGTTTTTTCTGTTTGGGGTTAGCTTTTTTAAAACTTTCTTTTGATCAGTTGATTTGTTATTCCATTGTATAATGATTTATATTTTGTTGATTTTGTAATTTTTCTGCTGTTAATTGGGTTAGTTCTTGTAAAATCTTGGCTTTAATTGGGGAATTTTAGAGAAATATTTTGTTTGCTTTGTTGGGAACTGTAGGAAAATAGGAGATTTTAAACTCATTATTTAACAATTTCATTCAGTATGAAGAAAAAACGATGAGATTTAAAGTTGGGGAGTTTGGTTTGAGGGCCTGTTGAGGGAACATAAATGAAAATGCAGACGGATCATGGTCCTTGTTTGTTTATTGTGGAAGTTAGGATTGAAGCACCTTGAAGGCTGGGAGGGATAGAAAGTGAGAAGTACTTGATTTTACTTGCCAATTTTCTTTTCTTTTTATTGTACTGTACATTAGATTGAAGGTTTGACGAGGAGAAAGTTGTAAATAGAAAATACCTTTTTCACTTGCTCCTTCTCTAGGCTCATTGAAACTCAAAAGTGTGATGTTATAAATATTCTACTATGCTAGGAATTTGATTAAAATTTTGTATATGTTTGGAAGAATCTAAACTTGAGTATAAATGAACGTTTGATCAAGCTCTTACATAATTTCATAATTTATTTTCCTTTTCTTTTGCTATGACTTTACTGCTTCTTTTAAGTCCCAAACAAAGAATACTAATTCACAATCCAAAAGTTCTCTAAATCCTGAATTTCACGATCCAAAAGTTCTCTAGATCCTGAATGGGTGAATATGTTCCTGATTACTGATTTGTTAGGGCTTTTGGAGTTCCATTTTACATATGTTGGTTTAGTCCAGAGGTACATGCTGGCAAGATTTTTCACTCTGGGTTACTGATGTGGATTATTTATGTTTTGGTTGCCCCCTTCTTTTGGCTTTATTGTAATGAACTACAGCACAAGATAAGATTGCTGACTTTGAGATGAAACTCATGGACATCGATAGTGAGCATCTTGGTATACCAGAAGCAGAGTACCATGCTATTGTTCGGATGCCTTCAACTGAGTTTGCGAGGATCTGTAAAGATCTCAGTAGTATCGGTGACACAGGTACTCCCATTTTGGTATTGGATGAAATTTGTTTGCACTTAATTTTTTTTTAGTTAGTTTGTGAAGTTTATGGTGTTTATCGGTGCTTGCAGTTGTTATCTCTGTGACCAAGGAAGGTGTAAAGTTCTCTACAAGAGGTGATATTGGAACTGCAAATATTGTCTGCCGGCAAAATACCACAGTAGATAAGGTAGATACTGCATCTTATATATTCTACTAGATCTTTGTCATGAATTTTCAGTTAAAAAACCATAGTTAGGCACCAAAGCTCATGATAAAATTTAATTTAATAGGCATGTGATGTATTTATTTTTTATTTTGCAGCCAGAGGAGGCTACAATTATAGAGATGAATGAACCAGTCTCATTGACATTTGCACTGAGGTACATGAATTCTTTCACGAAGGCAAGTCCCTTGTCAAGCACAGTCACAATAAGTTTATCTTCTGAGCTTCCTGTTGTGGTCGAGTACAAGATTGCTGAAATGGGTTATATAAGGTTCTACTTGGCGCCCAAGATAGAAGAGGATGATGATGAAAACAAGCCGTAAAGTTGATGTTTGCTGGTGATAACAGTTATCCAATTTTAGGTGTGTATGCTACAATGTGCGCTTTCTCATACATTCTTTGAAGATTTCACTGATGCAGGATAGCTTCTCACTGTCTAGAAATGGGTAGATCTCAAGTTTTTCATTTTAATGTTTGGGAAGTGAAACCGTGTTGAATTTATCTATCTTTTTCTTTTTCTTTTTAAATCCTTAACCTTTTCTTTATGATGTATGCCAATCATTTTCTCTATGATCATGCCTTTAGCAACAATCTTTTCTGGTTTAATATGCCTTTTCCCCCCTAGTCAATGTTATCTTTATCCTTGTCAAATATTATGTAGATGTATTTGGAGAGATTGGAAAATGACAAATTGAAAACCGAGATATGATTAATTGTGTTTTGATTTAGCACTTTCACTGTGAAGCTCACAATTGAGTTCAATCATTTGTTTGAATGGCTATGCGTTATTGAGGTTTACAATGTGCATGTTCGGTTAGTCTAATTATAGCGTGTTTCCGGCGTTTATGCTGCCAATGTGGCTTTCATCTTGTCCGGTGTTTACGCTGCCAACCTGGCCTTGTCTGGTGTTTACGCTGCCAACCTGGCTTTCATCTTGTCCCGTAGCCCAAACGGGAGCGGGCCAAATGCAGGAGCCGGCGTTGGCAGCTGCGTTTGATGAGCAACTCTTGTCCGGTAGCCCAAATGCGAGCGGCCCAAATGCTGGGGCCGTGTAGGGGCTGGCGTTGGCAGTTGCGTTTGATGCATCAAACAAAATGCAGGAGCCGGGGTTGGCAGCTGCGTTTGATGAGCAAAACGCAACACAACAAAATTCTGCTTTCATCTTGTCCGGTAGCCCAAACGGGAGCGGCCCAAATGCAGGAGCCGGCGTTGGCAGCTGCGTTTGATGAGCAACTCTTGTCCGGTAGCCCAAATGCGAGCGGCCCAAATGCAGGGGCCATGCAGGGGCGGGCGTTGGCAGCTGCTGCGTTTGATGCATCAAACAAAATGCAGGAGTCGGCGTTGGCAGCTGCGTTTGATGAGCAAAACGCGACACAACAAAATTCGACACAGCAAAATTCCGTAGTTGCGTTTGGCAATGAAAACATCAAACAAAGCGTTTGATGAGCAAAATGCGATGCAACAAAATTCTGTAGTTGTGTTTGTCAATGAAAACATCAAACAAAACGCGAGGCAACAAAATTCCGTAGTTGCGTTTGGCAATGAAAATGCTGCTTATCAACGCAATTTCAAAACGACAATAATATTATAATTTTTTTAAAAAGACATTTCGTTCAGTTCAACCAAGTCAAAAATAAAATTAATAATATAATTTACAAGAAAACAACTATAAGATTATTTTAGTTAATTTGTTACTATTATCAGATAAAATTTTATTACAACTTAGATAATATAGATTGAGAAGAAAATAATTTTCACATAAATCGTTTTATCTAACTTGAGTTTATTACTCTTGATTAAATATAATTATATTATATTCAAGTATAAGTAATATAATTTTAGAAAGAAAGTATTTAGTTATTAGAACTATTTTACCTAATAGATTTAATAATATATATATTTTTATAATATCATAACTTTATAGTAAAACTCCGTGCTTGCACGGGATGTATATGCTAGTATTATAACTAAATAGACAATTTGATTTGTTTTTATTTTTATTATTATTTTTTGGTTCGACCTTTGACCTTTTCTACATTAAGTCAACTTTTATTATTCATCAATCCAAATCAGAAACTATTTATAAGGAAACAAGAATTAATAATATAATTTTATAAGGAAACAATCAAAATAAGATCATTTTACCTAATATTAAATTGTTATTTTTATTCAAATATATATACAATAATGCAAGCTTAAGTAAAATTATAGGATACTGATATTTGTACACCTTACATTAATAGTTGCACGCCCAAAAATAATAAAAGGCATTAGATACCCTTAATTAATAGTAGACCTATTAATGCATTATCCATTTACTAATTTTTGCCTAACTACGAACAAGTCCATCAATGATTCTATGATTTATAAGAATCGAAGGAACCATCTAATTTATCAATACCATTTTTATGCCACAGTGTAGCATCTAAAAAGATCAATTGATTGACTAAGTTTTTAAACTAATGCGGTCAAAATGATTGATTTCCTATAACCATTCAATTTTAATTAAAATATAAAAAATAATAAGATTTTTTTGTAATGTTAAATCCATAATTACTTATATTTACAAAAAAAATTACAAACGAACAACACTGGAAAGTCGGAAGATAAAAATTAATATAAAATAATTAACTCAAAATATTAGTATGCCTACGAATATAAAATTTAATAGAAAGATATTTAGTTTTAAAATGGCTAAACAACTATTTTGGTCTTATACTTTATAGTTAGTTTTAATTTCATTCATGTACAATTTTTTTTCTTCATAATAGTTTTTGTACTCTAAGATAGATGAACAATTTAGTCATTTTTCTTAAAAAAATAATGATGTGACTTTTAAAAAAATATGAATAAGTGTCGTGGATAAACTATTTTTAGCAAGGATAAACAAGTTTTTCTATCAATTTTTTTTTTTTAAAATTAAGTGATGTTTTAAACTTCTATTTATTTTTTTCTAAATAATATATTTATAAATTCATACTCATTCTTCTCCACAATTTAGTCATGTCTTTGTTTCTCATTGTTTATATTCTTATATGACGTTCATACTCTCTAAGATGTACATATAAAACTAATTTTTTTTACATTTCCACACCATTTTAGATTCCTTGAGAATTTGCATTTGTACAAAACAATAAATATAAAACTTTAATTTATTTTATTTCTAATGGTTAAGTGAACATAACACCCAATAACAAGGCAGAATAACGACGTTATAAATGATGAACACCCAGAAAAAGTAATATTATAAACAATAAACATGCATGTCCAAAAAATAAAACAATAAATATGAGATTACATGCACAAGAGTAAATTAAGAGACATAATTTCTTTGACAAAGAGCAATATAAATGTAAGTCTAAATTAAAAAAATTGATTAAATAAGAATTACTACTCAATTTTATATTTATTACATTATATATCCCAATAAATAAATTCGAAGTCTTGGTACTAAATATCCAAAAAATACCACTTATTGTAATGTCCAGGAATTTTAAACATTGTATCAAATTTATTTTAATAAATAAAATTCAGTTATTATATTTTTACGAATTTAATTGGATCCATGTAATAATTATTATTTAACTATATAACTATATAGTTCAATAATTTTCTTTGCCTTAAAAGGGGACTCACTAATAAGTTGAATAAATTAATGCGTTAACCCTAGCATTTGGTTGGCAAGAAAGTTAGGATAATTAAATAAATAATTTTATCATTATCGGATTAAATAATTCGAATAAAGAATTACGGTTACAATAAATATTCTAAATGAATAATTAATTGGGTTAGTTATCTAATTTAAAATATTAGAAATACAAGGTGGTTAAATTAAATTGGGTCGATTTTCTTTATTGGCCCATTACTCTTATTTAATTCTGATTTAAGCCCAAATCCCTTTCCCTTTCATTTTCCCTATCGGGCCGTCTCTTTGATTTAAACCAACCGGCCCAACCCTATTGGGTTGAGCCCGAATTTCCCTTCCAGCCAAAACAGCCCATTCCCTTCCCTTTTAGCCGGCTTGTATCCGTTTGGACAACCGGTAAGAAATTTGGGGGAACCAGATTCAATCGGTGGATTTATTTGAGAAAGAACCGAATCAAAGAAACCAAATCTCTCAACTCAGATAATCCCTAACCTCTCAAATCAACAGCCGAGCAAATAGAAGGGAAAAACCCAAACTCTCAATCAATCCATCATTCGAACGAGAGACGGAAGGAAGAAACGGGTTGTCAGCCGCCGGCGACAGTGTGAGGCAACCAGCGGACGTTCAAGGTTCAAGGCGGTTAATCGAAGCAACCAAGCGAGCGTCGCATGGACCAAGGGTTTCAGAAAATCCGGCGACTTGACCGGTGAGAGTACGCGGCTCGAGGGCTGCCGGCGACGTCAGTAGACTTGATAAGTACAATGGATGGCTACCTCCCTCTACCCGCCGGTCCTTAAACCGCTAATTGGGGTAATACCCAGCCATTGTGGGTAAGGATTTTTCCTATAAATTGACCCCCAAAGCTACCGATTCTCCTTTGCTTTGTGAGACCCAAATTAGAAAGAAATTTTAGGGTTCAGGATTTAACAGAGAGAGGGAACAGGGGGTAATCGATCGGAGGTTGTGGGTTCCATTGGAGCGGATGTCCCAAAGCTTTATCACGTATTTCGGTAGAAGGAGAAGGTCGGCAAATCGATCGAGTCCAAGGTATAGCTATGAATCTGTCAAGCCACTGTGATGGTTTAGTGTTAGTTTTTTTAAATTTTTCCCCTATGATTTGAATGGGTTATACATTGTACTAAACAATTATTTTGGGGAACTGATTAGGTTCTAACAGTAGATAAAATTAGCTTATACTATACATTTGGTTGGGATTATACTGTGTGGTGTTGATTTATTTGATTTAAAATTCTGGTAATGTGTTATCAATGGTATTGGTTATAACATACTGTTTGAGAATTGTATAATATTGTTGGGATTTAAGCAGTTGGTACTGTATTGCGTTGTTCCGTTTGGAAACCTGGGATTGTGTTGTGTGAATCTTAGGGTTATTTGCAGGTTGTTTTCGTTTGGGATTTGTTCTTGGGTTGTCTTCACAATACTGGATTGTGATGGTTATTTTTATTAAGAAATCTGGTATTGTGGTAGTAATGGTATTGAGTTGTATTTTCTTTTCTCTGTTATTGGTTGTGTACTGCGATTAGGCTGGGTTGAGTCGTAGGGTGCACACCAGGTGGTGTTGTAATGCCCAAACCGGATTTTCCTTGTTTCATTTTAGTACTTAGCACTCTGTCAATAACAATGTTGGTATAAAAATATATTGTTGGCCATTCACAGAAATCAGGAACTAGCGTTGGTATTTTCCTATGCTTTAGTTGGCTGGAATTATGTTACAGAAATTTGTTCTATTATGGGGTGATGTGATTGCTGAATCGTGGGAGGTTTATAAAGAAATAAGACTGTGTTACCAATAATTATGTTATGCAATAATTGGCGTACTATGGAACAATTAATAATAATTATTTATTATATAACCTTAAATAATAAATAAGGATACTAAATGTTAATTATTATTTAATGAATAATAATTAATTAAAATCCATAAAGTAATTATTTATTATTATTATTTAATTATTAGTTAATATTAAATAATAATTAAATATGAATAAAGTTAATAAAATAATTATTTATCAAATGAATAATAAATAAAGAAAATAAATAAATATTTAATTATTATTAGATAATAATTAAATATGAATAAAGTAAATAAAATAGTTATTTATTATTTATCAATGAATAATAAATACAAATAATAAATATTTAATTATTAATTAAATAATATTAAATAACAATTAAGTATGAATAAAGTGAAGTATTATGGAGTAATAAATAAAGATAATAAGAACTTAATTATTATTTTATTAACAATAATAATAATTAAGTATGGATAGGGCTAATATCTAATTAATGGTGGATAAGGGAAATAATTTCGTAATTACCCTCGAAAGTGAATAATAGCTAAGTAACCTATTTAGTTGTTGCCACTGTTAGCTAGTAATGCATTAATCCATTCATTATTTAGTGTAGTAAATAATAACTTGGGTTACTAAATATTGCTAAGTTGAATAAGCATGATTAGTTATTGAAATAATAACTAAAGGTCATAAGTTAATTTATGCTTAGTAAATGATTAGATAGTAATTAAATGAATACGATGAATTGTTTATCTTTTAAATAAATAGCATAATTGAGTGTATACAGTTATGCAATGCTAATGGATAAACCGACTTTATCAACTGATAGGTTATCCAAGATCAATTAATTAAAGCTAAAATTTATCTGTAGCTGAGCAAATAGGCAAGTTTCCAAATTTCATTCTTTCAGTATATTGAATGCCAGTTCTATCTTACTCAACTTTTACACTAAGCAAGTTTCTAAACCTTATGCATTATTTTTAAATTGTGCAAAAAGGTATATATTGCAAGTTATTCTTTAAGCTTGAACCTTATCTCCAAGCATGCTTTAAGTGGTCTAATTACTTTTAAAATTATTCCACATCTTTGTATTTATTGACATTCGCACTCGTGCATTTGAATTCGTATATTTATTTAAGTTCAGAAATTTGTGAACTATTCATGGTTAAGTCTGAACCTTTGTTCGGTCAGGCAAGTATGTGAGAATTTATAAAAGCTATCCGAACCAATCGATGGTAAGGATTCGTAGACTAAATGGACACCCCTTTTATTATAGGGGAATACCCCAGGTACCGTATATAAGGTACAAATAGCAGAGTTAAATGTTATGCATACACATAGCGTACGCGAGGCTGATCCCCTCAAGTACTCATTCTGTAGCCAGTAACCAGAGGGTCAACTAGCTATTGACTCCTTTGGAAGTTATTGTTCAAAGTCTATTTGACTACCAATTGTTCTAAAAGCATCTATTGTTATTGCTTCTGATAATTCTATTGTTGAAATCTCTTTCTATATCTCTTCCGTCATGATATATCCTTATTGTTGTACTTTAAACTTGCTGAGCAAACTCGTTGCTCATCCTTGCTATATCATGGCTTCATTGCAGCTAAACCCGAGACGTCAGGGAAGAACAAAGGGAAAGAAAAGATGAAGTAATAGACTTCTTGTAGCAGATTTTCATTTTACGAATAGTTAATTTCTGTTAATGTAATTTAAACCCTGACTTTTATTTAGGGTATGGATTTATATAAGTGTTTAAGGTTATTGTGTTCTGGGACTAGTAACACCTTTGAAATGAACAACGTATGTTTATTATATTCCGCATTTTAGTTACCATATGTTGTTAGAGGTGAATGTTTGTATTGGATCGTGATGACCGGATCCGGGTATTTGGAGACCCGAATTTGGGGGCGTCACACTTATTAAGTTTAGAACTTGAGATTTACCAAGAATTACTATCCTATGTGCGCTATTAGTTTGCCTTGTCATTAGTCTTGATGATCTTCTCGGAGCAGAATCTTTTTTTTTCTTTTTTAAATAAATTTGTATGCAGAAAGAATTCTGCACAATATGTGAAATTACTAATTTCTCCCTTACTAATGCCCACTTAGATTATAAAAATTAATGTTGGCATATTTTTTTCTAAACAAGAAAGCCGCATCATTATTTTCGTTAAAAAAGGACCAAATTATTCCTCTAATTTAGAGTACAAGGATTATTATGAAAAAAAAAATTTGTACATGAATGAAATTGAAACTAACCGTAGAGTACAAGAACCAAAATGATTGTTCAGCCGTTCAAAAATATAAAAATAATATATTTAAGTTCAAATGTTAATTCCATTCTTGCTGACATTTACATACAAATTTTCAACTCCATAATCTTAAAGTAATACTCCAAATTATCATACCTATACTATAAAGAATATTTACAAGTCTCTCATTAGCTTTAATTCATCTTCCTCTTAATTACCTTTACACTAATAACTCGGAGAATGAATTTTATTAAGCAATCTATTCAATATAACAGAAAAAAGAAAGAAAAAACAAACAAACAAACAAAAACAAAGCCTGAAATGTAGTTGATGAAAGTCAAGAGTCGAGAGTCTCTAAATTTGCATAATAGTCTTGAGCAAACTGGGCATATTGAATTGTGGCAATTGATATTAATAGGGCTGAAATGATGGGCACATGACAATTTACTTTATTTTTAAATTTATGGACAAATTTGCCCTTTGTATTCTAAATTCTTGGCCGCTGTTGTGGGTCGATGTATGTTGAGGAATCAACCCTTCGTATCAAAGGGGTTGAAGCTCAGTCCCTCCACCTCCAGTCGTCGGGTGGTTCGCCGAGGATAACTCTCTCTCTCCGATGTTGACACCCTCCTCAGTTTGGAACTCGGGCAGTGCTATGGACATCTCCGTTTTTAAATTGGACCGCACCTCATTTGGTATAAAATGTCATACATATCCTTAAAATATTGAATCGGCTGAGTTTGATAGATGTTGCTGTGATGAATTCTGCGTCTTTTTTTTTTTTGAGTCTGTAAACTTTTATCTTCATCCCACTAGTGTTGATTTGACATTAACGTTGTTTATGTTTTAGATTTGGGTTTCCAATTGTTTAGCATAAATATGTTTATAATTTGTGAAATGAAGTTGTAAAGGGAACTTTAATAAATTTACTCCGCATTTCAACAGTTTGGCTCTCGATCGTCTAAAATCTAATGCCACAGTTTGCTCAATTTTAATTCTTGCATTGGATCATAATCGATGAATTGATTTTATGATATCGCTTTCTGAAAAACAACTATGCTACTTCAATGATGTTGGGTAGATTTTTCCATAAAATAAAAAAAAATTAAAAAATAAATCTCGAATGCGTAGCCGGTGGAAGGACCGCTTCTTCTATGTGGACATAAAAATTAGATACGAGTGTATTTAAATTATACTTATTTATGTTTTTACTCCTAATTTTTTATGCCCACGTAGAATTTTTGTTAAGTACTGCGTTGCAAAGTGTTCATCAACAGCGACTGTGGGATTGCGTCAAAGCAGCGGGAAAGAATTTAGAATAATAAGGGCAATTTTGTCCATAAATTAAAATTGCCCCGTGCCATCCTTTTAAGTTTTAACCCTGTTAATATCAATTCCCTTTCACCGGCACTGGTTAGTGGTTAAAACGTAACCGTTAGATTCAGTTTCTCTTTCCTTGTTCGAACTCCGGATCGGAAACTCCTTTTCCGGCAATTTCTACGGTTTTCATATTTTCCGTACAACAGAAATCTGATTTAATTTAAATTCTAGCTTCATACCTAATAAATGAAATCCTAATGTCGATTCTAATTTTGATAAATTGGGGGAAATTATTAAATTATTGCGTTGAGATTCAAGTACGGATTCATCCTTTTGAGTTAATTTTACTAATTTTAGGGAAGAAGAACAATTGCGCATTTTTTTTTTTTTTTTTTTTTGGTTGAAAAAATGTAAAAACGGAAAATAGTAGAAGCAATATTTATTCTTCCAATGAAAAAAGAAAAAGGGACAAGTAATTATTAGTAACACTTAATTTACTAGTTCATCATTAAATTATGTAACTATGCTCAAATATTTCATTTATCAATTAATTATATTTTCTTTTTATATTTTTTGAGAATTGAATAACCATGATTTTCTTCCAAATGCATGAAATATTTTGAGTAGAGATAAAATGTGTGAAACATATATAATTAGAATAAACTGATAAATAAAAAAAATAAATATATTAGCTTATATATTTTCGTAGTCGATACGCTATCCACCAATCATCTTTTCCTCTGGAAATACTGTATTATAAATAACAAAATGAAATAATAGCTAAAAAAGATAGAAGAAAATAAAATAAAAAGAGAAGTAAGGAGAAAAAGAAAAGATTTATGGGCATTTACAACAACTAGAACTCTTTTAGCCTCTTTTGGAGTCTTCAATATACTGGGGAATTTCCCCTCCAAGTGGAATCACCCTTGTCTCACTCTCTCATTGGATTTTAACGTAAATAACAATGGTCTTTCAAGCATGAGAACTCACTTTATATAGGCAGTGAATTGTTATTTTTATAAGTAAATATGGATATTTTTAAACAATTATTTTTATATAAGTACGTGACTCAATTATTATTTATGTGAAAAGCAACTTGTAAAAATATTATTTTTATTTATGGAGATATCACTTTTAGGTGGGGAATGGACACATTTAAATCTCGTTTGAGGGAATTTAAATCTAATTTAAAATAGAAATGGAATTTGATAACTCTTAAAAAACACTTTTAAAGTGTAGAGATTTGATGCAAATGTGTGCTTTTGGATGAAACACTTTCAACAAAAGCGCAAAGTACAAAATTATCCTTAGATTGTTAAAACTAAATAAAATCTCATATGACACAAATATCTTAGATTTGTAAGTAATATCTTCAAAAGTACTTTTATAATTATGTAACGAAATACTCTTTTAATTTTCTTATAAAAGCACTCTTGTTAAAAAATTTACATATAAAAGTGTTTTATCTAATTGCAAAACATTGCACGACTCAGCCAAATTGACACTTTGATGCAATGGAAAATAACGAGAAAAATTCGGATATTCATATATTTTATTTTTCATGGAACTTTAATTTATTTGATGTATTTTTATTTATTATTTAGAAAAATATAGTAGATTAATTTTTATTTAGTCCGTTTATGTTTTGAGCTTTAGTTTTGATAATTTTATTTAATTTTAAGTTTCAATTACTTTCTTTTTACAATTAGTCATAGGAAAGTAGTTTAGTACTATAAATATATGTTAGAGTTTATTTACATGAAACGTTTTGATCAATCAATATTATTATCTTTATTTTTTTTGTGAGTTCATTATCTTTCTCGTGGATTCAAGGATTATCTTACGTTCTTGTTGGTAACTTTAGACCTTCAAACCACGTTTGTGTTACAGCGTTGCAATCTAACAATATTCCGCTGCGTCAATTGACATTAGAATTTGGATAATTGTATCCGAATTAGGCGAGATCTGATTGTACCTCGTTCGTTATCTCGAGGATTTTCTAATTTTTGGTGAAAATTAAATCCTAAAATTGAAGATTGCGTAAATCCTATATCGAGGCTGTGCGTAATTTTTATTTATCCAAAAAAAAGAATAAAAAAAAGAAAAAAAGAAGAAGAATCTGTTCATCTTGCCGCTGTATCACCACCGTCATCATTTTTTGTCACCGTATGAGTTCTTAATAAGGAACCATTCATAGCCTAATATCTTTGTGCTCCCATCTTCTTTTGCAGAACTTGCGTCAAACATCAGAATACAAGGTAACATGTGGCTGGGTTTAGATTTAATCTTGGCAAAATACAATTTGGTACTTCTTAGTTATTCTCAAGTTATTTCTTCAGCCCTCAAGGGTTTATACTTGCATACCAAACCCCATGTAATGCATATCAGAAAAATCCCAAAGCCTGGAGTATTTTAATTTAACACCCAAATTATACTTTAAACAGTTTAACCTTGGAAAATTGTATTGTTTGGTGAATTTTAATACTCTTGTCATGGTGGAAAATGTTTTTATTCCTAAATTGTTTCGACAGAATGATTTGAGACTTGAATCTACTTTTCACACATGTTCATTGCAAGTCAAAGGAGTGTAAACTTATTTTTGATAAATATAGTGATTTTAATATAGTTTCACCCAAGCTTGTGAAAGAATTAAACCTTTAACCCGAACCAGTTCCTTATCCTTTTGAGATTTCTTGGCTCAATAATATACCACAATCACAGTCTCACATTGGTGCGTTGTTCCAATCAAGTTTAAAAGGTATACAATTGAGGTGGTATGTCAGTTTATGGATATAACACATATATTGCTTGGTTGGTTGTGGTTGCATGATTTTCAGGGAGAATATTTTGGTTTTGAAATGTTTATAGCTTTGTAGGTAAGAAAAATTACACCTTGCTAGGGTTAGGGTTTCGTGTTGGCTGGAGAGGAGAGAAATCCACGAAGAGCACGAAATTGATTGATTGATTGAAGAGGGGAGAAGAATAGGTGGACGATTACTCCAATGACACGTGGCAGAACTCCTAGAATCCGGAAACCGGGTTAAGGTAGTAGGGATTCCAAGAGCATTCTTGAGTCTTTGAGTTAAGAAAGAGTTCTAAGTGTAATGAGCTTTCAAGAGTCTAAGTGTAATGTCTTGAGAACGATCCCCTTTTCTTAGAATAGAGGGGTTATTTATAGAATTTTCCTGGAAATAGTCACATGCCAGACACATGTTTTAAGGAAAATTCTCAAAATACCCTTTAATTATGTTTTAAAGCAGAAATTCCAGAAATTCCAGAAATGCCCTTTAATCATCAAAGTAATGCCCAAATTGCCCTGTTCTTCTAGCCACCAATCCAATCCCTCAATCAATTCCCAAAATGGGTCGCATCCATGGGTCTTCTACCTTGGAACACATGGAGACTTTTCCGGGTCTAACACATTTAATTAGGTTTTTGTAAACCCTAATTTGTACATTTAATTAGGTCACATGAACCCTAATTTGCACATGGGCCCACATTTGCCCCTGTGCGAGAGTCACGATTCTTGAGAGACGCTCGTGCAAAATACTTCAAGCTTTCGAATGATTTTGTGTGACTCCCTTGTTCAAGTCTTGAACACAAGAGTTCTAGAAGAGGGAACCCCTAGGGGCCAAACCATTAGGGTTAAACCCTAAGGAGGCAAGACCTAGAAGGGCTCTTCTTTGAACCTCTTGGTAGATCATCTGAAAGCTTCCTCATTTTGCTCAATATTTATTTCCTTATTTTCTGAGAATTAAAACAAGGAAGATCATCAGATATCACTAAATAAAATCCAATAATCAAATCTTATTTTATTATTTAGAAACAAAATCTTCCTTTATTAGAATTTTATAAAGCAAGATTTTTTTCCTTAAGAAAATCAAACATTCAATATATATATATATATATATATATAATAATTTCGAAATTGTCATACTGTTATCAAATATATATATATATTTTCGAAATTTTATTAAAATACCAAATTTAAACAATTTTCGAAAATTTATATATTTATTTAGAAATAAGCTCAAATAAACTTATCTTTAAATTGCGAAATCTTCCTTAAGAGGAACATAGAGATTGCTTCCTTTACTATTGCAAGCTTGCAGTTTGAATATATACATCTCCCAAGTCACTTAGGCTTTTCTTTTCATCGTGTAATTTTTTGTCTTGGCATTTTCTCTCCTCCTTCAAGTCTGAAGATCACCAAGAAGTCGTCAAACAATCGTTCCTCATCTTGGGAAAGAGGTAGGAAAACAATTCCACCCCATAGGGTCAAATCTTAAGGGTTGAACCTTATAGGGTCATCATTCCTTCTTCTTTTTTCTTTCAATTTTTCAGTTTATTTGAGTACTTTCTGCCGAACCTCTTCTTGACTTGCTTCATATACGTTTCTTCTCAGGTTATTGTAGCTTTTTTTTTGTCTTCCGAGCCCCGTTACTTGGATTATATCTCGGTAGGGTTCCCTCGGATAATAAAGAAAAACACAATATTTATTGACAAAGAAGCATCCGTTCTGAAAAATTAATTTGTGGGGCATCAGAATTTTCGAGGTACACAAAAGAAATTCCCTTAGGGGGCCGAACCCTATAGGAAATTAAGGTTTTTTTTTTTCATCCTAGGGTGGCCGAACCCTAAATTTTTCTTTGTTTTCTTTTTTTGCTGCAGGAAGTCGAGTCCTAGGGGGACCGAACCTTAGGGGGCCGAACCCTAGGAGAAAACGTACCAAAATTTAAATATTGGGAATCATGATCGCTGTTTTGACCATAACTTTTGTTCCGTTTGGAGTCTCAGGGCCCATAATATATCAAAACGACCGTATCGACGAGATCTTCAAAAGTCATCTCCAACGGCCATGACATATATCAAAATAATCCAAAAAATGGCTCCTAAGGATGCATTTTGACTGTCCGAAGTTTTTTAGAAAAATTTCAAATCTTGTTTTTCTTTCATAATTGTGATTTTGATCCTTCCCTGACTTCATTTCTTCTTATTTTCAGGTATTCTCAAGTGAAAAGCTCAAATTCTTCTCTTGCCATAGTAAGCCTACTCAAGTTCATATGCCTTACTTGACATCTTTATTATCCTCATGTGGAGTCTTTCTTACTTGCAGGCCTCGTCTACCGGATGTTCTGAAGACTTGAAGACTTCCAGGGTAATTCCCTTCGTCAATGATTGGGGAAAAGCTCCCTTTTTTGAGCCTTTTGACACTTTTTGGGAGCATGTCCAGACTTATGATCGCACAACTTTTCCTTCACCAGAGAAAGAAAGCCTGTTTCTTTATGTCGCGACTTGCGGAGGTTGGGACGACTTCCCCCATTCTGGTCGTATTCCCCGCATGTGCATAGAGAAATAAGAATACCCTTTCAGTCCCTTTCGCTTCCTGTCTGACTCATCTAGCCGTCTTCAAGGATGACAACATTGGACTGACGAGATCCTCGGGAATGTTGAGTATAAGGCTATACTAAAGAGCGCGGGCATATATCGCTGCATTTAGCTACGTAGGGCATTCAGCCATGTAGGGCATTCAACCATGTAGGGCATTCAACCATGTAGGGCATTCAACCATGTAGGGCATTCAACTATGTAGGGATCTACGTATCATGACGCCTTTACTGTGTTGATTTCCCACGGGTGCTTTTCTTCATGCACATTCGTTACGTTAGAGTATGTCTGCTTCCTTTTCTTTTTTCAAATTACGTTCTTATTCTATATCTCGCAGTCTTCCTGTTGTCGCTTCAGCTTCTTGTAGCCCATCCAGACTGTCTCCTAGGGATACCAAGTGCGTTGCATACTTGATAGAGGCTGTCAAGCGGGCTGGCAATTATACTTCATGATTTCATGGTGACACGATCCTTCCAGACTTCGTCGCGGGTACCTCCTCGAGTTCCTCCCCCAGGATCCTCTGCTGTCGGAGAGATGAGAGTTACTGGCTCCAGAGTAAAGCTGAGGATCCTTGTGTTTAGATTGCCTAGAATGATGATGATGATGATGTACCCATTGGATTTCTTATGGGTACGACAAGTAAGGTGGCGACCTCCATTAGTTGTGAGCCTTCCTGACATAACATGATTGTTGTCGAGTCCTCCTCACCTCATGATGATCGTGTCAGCCTTAATGTTGGCGATTCCATGCCTGATGTAGGCTTAGGTCCTGCTGTGGTTAGTACAGTTCCATCTTCACGCCCATATATAACGTCTTCTCATGACAGCTTGGAGGGTACCGGTGACACCCATGTTGATGCTGATGCTATTATGGCAGTTAATCCTCCTCCCCCGAGGGGGAATCCTTCGAAACCTATTGTTGATTTCCATCCTCCCTAGAAGGATTCTCCCGAGGCTTCACCTGAAAGGGAGGGTACAATTGCTAGTTCTTTGGGTAGGGGCATCGATGTTTTACTTTCTTTGCCCGTTGAGGAGCTCGTCTTATTTGACTTTCCTTATCTTGATTCTGCCACCTCGCCTTTTAGTGACCTCGGCTATCCACCCAATAACAAAGATATCGTGGAGCTATAGGCATTCTCTAAGCTCGTGATTTGTACAACCCCTCTCCCGATGAATATCTTTTCGTGCTGGGCTGGATCTCTTTACTTCTAGGTATGACTGTTTGTAGCTTTTTGTTATTTCCTGTATCAAAGAACTCATTTATATTATCATTTATCATAATAGAGTTTCTTTAGCATTATTGATTGCCTTTAACTTGAATTGTCCTTAAGACCCAATATTTAGCATTGAATTATAAGTGATTCAAATTAATACTCCAAGACAACAATATTCATAATAGTGATAGTAAACATGCAAATTTTTGTTTTTAATTAACATGCTTTTTTCCAATTTCTTGCAAACTAACACTTGAATTCATACTTTTAAAATCGAAGAATATTCAAGTATAAGTGAAAGTTTGACACTTTTATTAATAATCATATTGCTTTTAACGAAAAGCACAACATTTCAAAAAATTTCATAAAGATAATAATGATAGATTTTGCTTTTGTCGGATAAAGCTTAACGTTCGCCACTTTTAGAGATAAAGTGTAACTTTCTCAGGTTTGAGGGCTTATAGTCAGGTGCCTCGCTTACTTTTAGAGTTGAAAGTATAACTTTGAGGACTTATAGTCAGGTGCCTCGATTACTTTTAAAGTTGAAAGTATAACTTTGAGGACTTATAGTCAGGTGCCTCGATTACTTGTAAAGTTAAAAGTATAACTTTGAGGACTTATAATCAGGTGTCTCGATTACTTTTAAAGTTGAAAGTATAACTTTGTGCCTTATCCCTTGGTACGTCGTGCCAATTATTTGGCGTATAGGGTTTCATAAGGGCTTAAGTTGCATGCCTCGTCACTTGGTCATCCAATTTCTTGGCAAGTGCAATCTACGAGGACTTGACCACCATCGTGGGTGGATTTTTAATTCGTCAATTCTTGTGTCTCCTCCCTTGGTCATCCAATTTCTTGGCAAGGGATATTCTTGAGTACTTCAACCACCATTTTCTAGTGGACCACCATCTTGGGTGATTTTTTTTTCATCCTTTCGACCTCTTGGGCTACACCATGGGTAATAATGTTGCATGTTTCTTTTCCTTTGTGGTTTGGAAGTGGCCTTTCATACACAGTGCTTTTCTTTCCACAGTTCGATTTCTCCGGCTGCCAGCTTCTCATGGTATATCCTCCGCATACTGTAACAGTCCATAGTGGAATGTCCTGCGTACTGGTGGTACACACAAAAATCTGGTCTTCTTTTCATCTCTTTCGTCACCACAAATTTAGGCTTTAGAGGTTTCACCACTCCGTGCTCAACCCATTGTTCGTACAGGCCCCTGAATGCCTTCTCACTGCATGTGATAGCCTCTGGAACTGACATCCCGGTATACTTGCCCCCAAGTTTTCCTTTACTTCGTTCAAAATTTCGCTCGTTCTTCTCTCTTTTGCCCCCTTGTGGTTTTGACTAAGAATCAGCCAAAGCCACAGTTGCTGTTCTCTTACCCTTCCATGTAACCATCGCATGGCTGATGGGCACTGTCACGATTCCTCCCAAATCTTGTGCGAAGGATGAGAGGGTTGCAAATGAATCACAGGCCTTTGTAATGAGATGAGGCTTGAAGGAGTCTAAAGCACCATTGTTGCATATGCTAACCAAGTTCTTCTCTTCAATTGGCTCGGCACACTTCTGTGCTTGGGCCCTGAATCTGTCCATATAATCTGACAGCTCCTCATTCGGCTTCTGCTCAAATCGCATCAGTTCTACAATAGTTACCTGTTTCTGCACATAGAAAAATTTCTTAAAAAATTGCAGTTTCAGATCATCCCAATCATGGAATAATCCCTTCTCCAAGTTATAGTACCAACTGAAGGCACTATCCGTCAAGGTCTTGTTGAATTCCCTCATCAACAGATTATGGTTATTCACCTCATCATAACCCAACCATGGAGACATCGACTCCACGAACCTAGCAATGTGCTCCCTGAATTCCCTTTCTCCCCGTTATACTTTGGGAACTGCGGGGGGTACTCAATATACCCTGCCGGGTAAGGTTGTCTCCATATGTGTGCCGGGTAGGGTGGAGTAAAGTTCAACTCTGAAGGTCGGGATGTCTGCTTGCGAAGTTGATTGATCACATCGATCATATCATCCTTCGTCACATACTGACTCGTGGTATGGACTCTCTGAGGGGCTGTGATGTATTAATGCATAGGTGGTGTGTATGGTAAGGAAATTGGCTGGTGTACACTTGCATCTTGCACAATTTGTATCGGTGGTGCTTGTTGGCTTGTTGGTTGGATATGGCTAGGGATGGTCGGTATCTGCACTTGTGAAAATGCTGGAAGAGTGGTCGGGATGATGTTGGGCTGAGGCTGACTTGCTTCCAATATGAGTTGTGGTACATCACCGCTGTTTTGGGGCTCCAAGTTGATGATTGGAATCGGCTGACTCTCCGTTGTTGGAGGCATAGTCTGATTCTCTTTGGTGTTGCTGTTGTCATCCACTTCTGCTCGTTCCCCCTTGCGAACTCCCTGAGAACATAGCCCTGAAAGTGGGGATTCGCATCAACTGCTGGCGGAAATTCCCCATCTCTTCCTGTTTCCTCTGCATTTCCAGCATCATGGTCATCATCATCCCTTGGTCTTCTCGTGCTTCCTGTAATACCTTGAGCATCTCCATCTGCATAGCATTCGCAGTTGTCTGCGCTCCAGTTACTTCCTCACCTTGTCTTCCTGTGTTCGTCTGTCTAGCACTGGTTTGTTGTTGATCAGCCATTTGAGGTGATGTTGAACTTCCTTTCGAACCGTCTTTTAAGATGGGTGGATCAAAATCCAGATTCGCGCTTTGGAGCACTGGATTTACTTGCCTTGAAATCGGATCCGGTGAAGTGATGCTTGTTGTCGGTGAAACTTTTCCTGTAATTCTCCCACTTCGAGTTATGGGCATACCCTTCACAAATTCTACACCTCCCCAGCAGAGTCGCCAAATAAATATAGGTAAGAAAAATTACACCTTGCTAGGGTTAGGGTTTCGTGTTGGCTGAAGAGGAGAGAAATCCACGAAGAGTACGGAATTGATTGATTGATTGAAGAGGGGAGAAGAACAGGTGGGCGATTACTCCAATGACACGTGGCAGAACTCCTAGAATCCGGAAATCGGATTAAGGTAGCAGGGATTCCAAGAGCCTTCTTGAGTCTTTGAGTTAAGAAAGAGTTCCAAGTGTAATGAGCTTTCAAGAGTCTAAGTGTAATGTCTTGAGAGCGATCCCCTTTTCTTAGAATAGAGGGGCTATTTATAGAGTTTTCCTGGAAATAGTCACATGTCAGGCATATGTTTTAAGGGAAATTTTCAAAATACCCTTTAATTATGTTTTAAAGGAGAAATTCTAGAAATGCCCTTTAATCATCAAAGTAATGCCCAAATTGCCCTGTTCTTTCTAGCCACCTATCCAATCCCTCAATCAATTCCCAAAATGGGTCGCATCCACGGGTCTTCTGCCTTGGAACACGTGGAGACTTCCCCGGGTCTAACGCATTTAATTAGGTTTTTGTAAACCCTAATTTGTACATTTAATTAGGTCACATGAATCCTAATTTGCACATGGGCCCACAAGCTTTTATTGTAAAAAGAAGAGAATTTGTTTGCTTCCTTACCAATCAAACATGCACACTACCGTCTCTAAAGCTAAAATTTGAATTGGATGAGTGTGAGATTTATGGTCATGAATAGGTAGAGTACTTGGTTACATATTGTGTGTTTCAAAAGCCCATTGGTATACTCAGGGGCGGAAGCAAGATTTACTATTAGCAGGGGCGAATTTTAATTAATTTTTTTAATAAAATAAATAAGACTTAAATGTGATAAATACAAAAATTACAAAACTTTTAAATATTAACTAATCATAATAGTGTTTACAAATTACAATTCTATCTTCCTAAATCCCATCATTTGAAAATGTTCCAAGATAGCTTTATTATCAATAGTTTTAAATACATCATTTTTGATGTAAGAAATTAAACAATCATTCAACCATTTAACTCCCATTTGGCTTTGGAGAGTGAATTTAATAGTATGCATAGCTGAAAATATTCTCTCCACCATGGCAGCAGTGACAAACAAAATAAAGACAAATAAACCTGATGATACGAATCAACCTTATTCTTATTCTTGTTAACCAACTTTTGAGCAAGTTCACCAATCCCTTTCACATTATAAAATTCAGACTCCTTTTTCACATTATTCAGACTTCTTCATCAAGCACCTAAAGATCCCCATCTTGAAATTCCAATGGGTAAAATTTTATAAATTGAATCAACTGTTCTTTTCAAATGTTGAGAATGATTTACTTGAATCAATATATGCCATACATGAGAGCACAAATTCAAATTTATATTTTATGACCTTGCATATTTATTTTGACACATTTTTGCCTCTATAGTTACAAAAATTAAAAAAAAAAACCACTAAAATATATTGGTCCAACAGCTGCCTATGTTGCCCTTAACATAGTTTTGCCCCTTGGTACACCACAGATTAAAGAATCGCTATGTTTGGAAGCTCAAAAGGGTATTGTTTTGGAGGAAAGTCAATCCGAGGTTGAAGCTAGTATAGTTAAAGAGTCCCAAGGCTTTATTGAGTCACTTATTATTGATGGGAGCTTCGAAGATATCACAAAATATAAGGATGAGGATATTATAATTGACAAAATTGATCACGAGATTGTTCCTCTACAGTTGTTCGAAGACGTTGAAGTTATTGATTTTGTTATTCCGGATAATTTCTTTGTCATACAAGTAAACTGGAAGATGTTTTTTCACTTGTTTTCAGGATTATTCTTTGAGAAAAAAATTCATGGAGTTTAGATTCCACGGATATTGATGATTCGTTCTTGGTGCTTGATACTTGTTCGCTTTAAAATTTGAGGACGAATTTTTTCTAAGAAGGGGAGTCTAATGCGGTGGAAAAGAGCGAGAAAAATTCAGACTTCCATATATTTTATTCTTCATGGAACTTTAATTTATTTGATGTATTTTTATTTATTATTTAGAAAAAATCAGTAGATTAATTTTTATTTAGTCCGTTTATGTTTTGGGCTTTAGTTTTGATAATTTTATTTAGTTTTAGGTTTTAATTATTTTTCTTTTTCAATTAGTCATAAGAAAGTAGTTTAATATTATAAATATGTGTTAGAGTTTATTTACATGAAACATTTTAATCAATTAATATTATTATTTTTGTTCTATTTGCGAGTTCATTATTTTTCTTGTAGATTCAAAGACTATCTTACGTTCTTGTTGGTACATTTAAACCTTTAAACTACGCCACACTTAATATAGAAATTAAGGGACTACTAGTGGTAATGTTAGGGTGTCAAATTTTGAACCTCAAATGTGTCTGAAATGCATATGTTATAATTATATTGGTTATTCAATATTATGATTATTCAATATTATGATGGGTCCTTATGTTGCATTAATTATAAGGAATGCTAGAGTTCTCAAATTTTTAGATTTCAAATACATATGTTTAGTATATTGGTTGTTCAAAATTATGGCGAGTTCGTAATATTCATTAGATAAAAATGAAATGATTACACGTATATCTGAGACACATTTGAGACTTCAAATTTGAGACACATAACATTATTCTTCATATAACACTATCTTTTATTAAGTATTAATGCAACATTGACATATGTATTTGAGATTTCAAATTTGAGACTCCTAATATAATCCTACAAGTTATGGATAAGTGAGTTGCTTTGGTTCCTTTAAGCTTAGTCAACTTGATTGATTTCATTTTTTTATTCATTAAAGTTGGCTAAGTGATGATATACATTATTTTTATCTCCTCTGTTTCTTTTTTCTATCTCTTCACCCTTTAATCAAAAAGTCCTAACATTGATTTTTGACGTGGGGATGGCTCACTTACTTTTAAGCGAGTCCATCCCTTATATCTTTTTTTTTTGTTTTTTTTTATATATTGTTATTCTCTGTTAATATGGGAGATTCTTTTTTGTTTTGTTTGGGATTTTATTTTCTGTTAATTTATGTATTTTTTTTATTTTAATGATGACACTAATACCCGGTGGTGAAGGTAGACAAAAATCAGCATCATCAAGTACTAAACAAACATGGTTAAAATAAAAGAGTGTATGTTGTGTAACTGTTACAAGTTCACAAGAAGGGAAAAAACATGACTACTCATAGCGTGCAAAGGATTGGGAACTTCTAAGGTGGTGTGAAGGTCGAAGCATCATCAACACCCATTTAAGAAATTAAACTTCACAACTTTGGAACTGTACGAGGAAACATTATGAGCTTGATACCTTTTATGAGAACCATTTGGATTAGGGGCCTCGTCGGCTTCATTGTCTATGTCAATATTTGTACATCCTAATCTTGTTTGCCTACTCATTCGGCTAGGAATATGTACATTGAAGTAGTAGTTCACTATGGTTTCTCTAGACTAGCATGGCAAACACTCCAAAGCAGGCTTCAAAAAGTTTTTAAACTGCGAGGTGGGATTCATTTTCACAAGAGATTCAAATTTCTTCTGCTCCTTTGAAGTCCACAGCTTGGATACCTCGTCTCCTATCTCATTGAAGCTCCATCTCCAGTAAACGGGCCCAAGCTCTGACTGCAGTAGAGTCCTTTTCATAGCGCCATGTCGTTTAACACATTCTCAGTATCCAAGGGAGGCACATAGGCAAAAATTAGGCCTCCATTTTCCCATCACAACTACTTTGGTTCTTGACACTAAGGGCCAGAAAACATTGTCGAGTCTATGTAAATTTGACCAAGTCCTTACACTAAGGGCCCTAGGCAAGGAGGTTGAATTATGTGTTAGTTAAATTAATTTTGAGAGATGCTATATGGAATTCAATAAAGAAATTTAAATTTTATCATTTTATGATAATGAAAGTGATTGACTTAAGTGTCTGGTATTAGAGATACCTCTATGGTAAAAGTTAATTGATAGTTATGATAATGCAGTGACTTGTTAAGAAAGTCGAGGCATATTGGTATAAGATGTGACTATGTAAATGAGCGCTCGATAGTAATAAAGTAATATAGTCATTGTCTTTGTTAAAATCAAAGTAATTTGGTGGATCCCGGTTACAAAAGTCCTAGGCAGGTATTGTTATGGAGTAATTTCATGGAGATGGTTTAAAGCATTTGAATGAGAGGTAACTTATAATTGGAACCCAACTAAATATTAGAGTAACATCTAGTATATTAGTTCAATGAAAAAAATACTTATAGTAATAACCTGTTATATACTAGACAAGTATGAAGAAGAAATTCTTCGAAACCATCTCAAAGTTAGTGTATGTTTGTATGGAGAACAAAGAGGGTAGGGTAAACCTTTAATAAATCTATATCTGATTTAGAAGATGTACGTCATACAAGTACATCTGATTAGATTCACCTATGTAACTGAGGGAAGTGGGGTTGCTTCTGCGAGACTTAAGGCTTGTCTCTAAGTCACTTACGAAACCCAAAAGTTAAACACAAGGCCATAAATGTGTTAGATTTCCTTAAACTATAAGAGGTATAATATATGTCTATTGAGCATGATATCACTTTAAGGTTTTCTAGTTCAAAGCTAACGCTACTAAGAATTCTGATATTTTGTGATATATACTATGTAAAGGTTCAAGTCAGAAGACACCACTTATTTATGTATGCTATGCCTAAAGAGAGAGAAGAAGGTTGACAAAATAAAGTTATAGGATTTTGAAAATGAGGGGAGATTGTTAGATATTTTCAAAACCTATTGTTATATAATAAATATATTAAATTATTTTAATAACTAACAGATGCATTGGTTCAATGGTAAATGTGTGATTACTAGTTTGAACAGGTGTAACGTTGAATCAGTGCATTGGTTCCCGGTGTGATTGCTAGTTTGAACGGGTGTAACATTGAACTGACGCAATGGTTCGATTTGGGTCACTAGTTTGAATCGGTGTGAGGGGTGTTTGAAATCTATAAATAGATTAGAAAACTCTCATTTGGGATAACAAATCATTTACAAGAAATAAATGTATAATTCTTTTAAAAGAATTTTGATGTTATTATTTTCTTCTCTCAAATTCTAGTTTTGAATTAAATACTATCTTGCACATAATATTTAATACAGATTAATTTCTAAGTCTGTTTTATCTTGGGAGACGGATTCATTGTAACCCTGTGCAGTTTATATAGGGGGCGAATACTGTCTTAAGATGATAGTGGACTTCTATTTGATTCAAACGGTACTATTTTTATTTTTTCAAAATTTTGACAACGTCCTACGGCGAAAGTTCTAACAGTAAACGGGCCCAAGCTTTGACTGCAACAGAGTCCTCACAGCGACATGGCGTTTAACACATTCTCAGGATCCAGGGGAGGCACATAGGCGAAAATTAGGCCTCCCTTTTCCCATCACAGCTACTTTGGTTCCTGGCAAGTTTTTGTCATGGATGGGCCATATTCTAGTGCCTAACCACCTTGAGGTGCCGTGTTCAATTTCACCAACATGAGGAATTTTGTGAGGTGGGCCAGTCCACTCGGGCACATTGGCTTGAAAACGAGGTCCAATTGGGATTGCCAGTTTGAGGTTGTCATCGTTTATGTATTCCACCCAATCTGTTGGTGTAGGCTCCTAAGGTGTCCAATTATTCAGTTGCTGTGGCTTCTGCATGTTTGATGAGTTTGGAATCTTAAACAAGTTGCCAGAGACAACTGTAGAAATTCTGGCTACTAGTATCAGTAAAAAGTCTCCAAAGAATTAAGCACCGCTGTATGGAGAAGAAAATTGAGTACATTCATGAGCTTTGATATACATATCGACAAATATTTGACGAAGTTGTAAGTAAATCGACGGTAAATAGAGAGTGTAACTAGTAAAGCGTAACCGAAGACAGCATGAAACCATGCAACAAAAGTACAAATGTAGTAAAATAAAAGAAAATAAAACGTTGTACTCCAAATAAAATGTTCTATTGTCGTTCTGATCCCTTTTCACAGTGAAATATACAAAACAAGAAACATAATTTCCTCGTCTAAATTTCAAATTTCATGTACCCAATTTAATCAAATAATTCGAATTGACTTTTAATGATGCAATGGATGAGAAGACCAACATATCCAACAAAACTTTGTCCCAAAAACATAGCAGATCAACATACTACACAAGACAGAGAATTGTTATTTGATAATAACTTTCATGTTTAAGAAAGTTTTATTTCAATGTAAGAATGTACATATCGAGCAAGGAACAGAGAGGGCATTTGATGACAAATCAGAAATCTAGAGTCTGAGACGGCTAGATGCCGTCTAATATAGGCCTGTTTCTAAGTTTGAGATTCATAGCTCTTAATATTTTCCATACTATTTCCTAGTCAAACTGTATCCTATATGTCAGCGAATTTCGAAATAATAATATATGTACAACAGTACATCAAAGGGTGATGTACAGTGGCACTATAAAGTTGCAACTCTGGTTGTACTCTCTGGTACTTACTCATTGACATGTTATGCACATTCATCACCAGCTAGTTCTTGTAGCCATTAGCATTTGCCCGTGTCAATACTCAACAGGATGAAAATTTAGTTACTCAGGAAGCTAAAACCATAATTTGTGTGTATAAGGGGTGATAAGAAGAGAAGAATAAACTAGTTAATTAAGACTTAGTTATGTGTTGCTATATAAATTATAAGGTAATCAAGCTACTAGAGTTCTCTAAAAAGTTCATCATATCAACTACAGATTCAGTGGCTTAAAAGTTCATCTAAGCATTATTCACTTTGTTTGGTCATATGCTATTCCGTAGTATGCACACAAAAAACTAAAACACCCATTGCAACTCAAGCTTGTAAACCCATGGTGCGGGTGAATAGCCTCAAGAGTCCAATCTCAACCAGTCAACCTTGGGGCTAAGCTTAACTCCGCTCTTTCACATAAACTCGAGCATGTGATAAAAGTTGAAAGGTCTGAGGGTGTACTTTCACGCAGGGGGATCCAGAATTTTTTTTCAACACCGGCGAATTTTAACTAATTTTTTTGTTGAAGTTAAATAAAGAAAATTTGAACTAATTATATATTAACTAATCATAATAATGTTTACAAATTGTAATAAATATTCATAATCAAAACTAAAAAATAAATTTCAAATAAAAAACATTTAGATATAATTTAAAATTTTATCTCGGTTACTTGTCATAGTTCAATTTGAATGATTCTCCAAATGCTCAAAGCCCCAAACCAAATTTGCTTTCTATATTCAAACAAAATCATGAATTAATTTCAAAGCATAAACCAGTTTTGGCATCTTTTTATAAATTTCAAATAAGCTTTACTTGAAATAATAGAAACAAATCATCCAAAATTTATACTCAGAACACCAAAAATTATACAAGGTCCATTAGTTAAATGCATGGAAGTAAAGTGATTATAACAACTAGAAATGAGGGGTTGCTAAAGGCTCATAGTCATTTTCCATTTTCAATTTCCCATTATAAAATAAGACAAAATCATTGTAAGTTATCACAATAAAAGACAGAAACTATTCAACCAAAATGATCACATTTTCAATTGAAGATTAAACAACCCAAAAACAAAAACCTAATCAGACCAAATAAACAGAAACTACAATCAACCAAATCAATAACAAAAAAAATTCAAACTTGAATCAAACAATCCCTCACAGTTCACACACCGATAAGAAGAGTTCTGTATTTGGATTTAGAATTGGTTTATGAAATCTTTCACCAAGTCTTAAAACTAAGAAGAGTTCTGTATTTGGATTTAGAATTGGTTTATGAATTTTTTTTTCTCCCTCTAAATTTAACTCTTTCATTAATCTGCTCTCTTAAGTGTATTAGCTTACATATCTACCTCTGCCTCTATACCTAAAAAATAAAATAAAATCTAGCAGGGACAACTGCCTATGTTGCCCCGTAAATAAATCCGCCCCTCTTTCACGTGTTTTCAACAATTGTACAAAAAGAATAATTGACCACACTCCAATTTTTAAAAATCACGCTTCATCAGTTCATCATAAGCCGGGGTTTTATCCAGGTATTTTGTTCAACTATGGCAACATATATTAATTTTTCTTAATAGTATTTGCTATTAATTTGAGCATCGATTATAATAACTAACATTCTCTCTGTCCCCAAAAGTATAATTAAACGTACAATTTTTTTTGTCATTTAGTAGAGTCTATTAATAAAAATAAAATAAAAGTATTTATCACATTATATAATCTTTTGGGGTCATTAGAGATAAATTTAAAATTTTTTTACTCTATTTCCTCTACTTTTACTTTTCTTAATATGTGTGCAAATTATACTTTACTAATTTTTTGGGGACGGAGGAAGTAAAATAAGAGTGAGCGGACCTACAACAAGAACTACATTACATCAGACTAGCACATTCTATTGACTTGAAATTATGGATGGTCAAATCCATTCGTTATTTATATTTTGTAAATACTAAACTAAATTCCTATAAAGATGTCTTGCAATAATGAAATTCTAAAATAATTTAATATGCTTATTTAAAAATTAAAGGAGTAATGCCTTTTTTTCGTTTCTTCTTTTTTTTTCAATTGACGTCATTGACTAATGTACACTATACTTGTAAGAATCCTCAAATGAAGATGAAGAGAGAATAATCTTTCTATTATCGTGAAAAAATCTGTTACAAGACAGGAATACTGAAATATAACTTGACTACTAACTCACATACTGAATTACTAAGATAACCCCACTACAATATCTGTTACTTTGACTAATATTGACTTTTCACTAACTTTGCTTTCCTTTGCATCCTGCTAAACATCTTATTGCTGATCTTGATGTATATTATCATCCCCCTCAAGATGTTGGGCTGAAACAGATCACAGCACCCCGACTTGCCAATGTAATTCAGTGAGACATCATGACTAATGCTTCCTTTAGATTGAAGGAATGAAATAGAGGAAGGAATAACATAAAAATAGTGTATTTTGGAGGATAAATCATTATAATGGAATGAAAATTCATTTCATCATTTTGTTTTTTTATTTCACGTGGAGAAGGTATAATAAAATTCATTCAAATAGAATGGATATATGTGATAATTTTGTCATTATATGACAACACCCACAATCACCAACAACCAAACATACACGTAAAATACCTTAAAATCATTCTATTCCGTACTCCATTCCATTCCTTTAATCCAGACGGGTAGCATAAAGCCTTCGTAAAGAGATCTGCCGGCTGCACATTTGTAGGCAAATGAGCAGTCTGAATGATGCCTTGAAGATGCTTTCCCCGTACCAAATGAGAGTCGATTTTGATGTGTTTAGTCCTCTTATGAAAAACTGGGTTAGAGAAATGTACAAGGCTGACTGATTAATCACAAAAAGAGTAACTGGCATAATATTAGAAATGCTAAAATCCTTCAACAAAGAGACAAGCGATGTAATTTCACAAGAAGTGTTGGCCATCGCTCTATATTCAGCCTCTGCTGATGATCGAGAAACAGTTGTTTGTCGTTTGCATTTCCAAGATAGTAATGTAGAACCAAGTATGACACAGTAGCCTCTAAGGAATCTGCGAGTAAGCTTTCAAGATCCCCAATCAGCATCAGGTATGTGAGCAGTAATAGCAATGAATTTTTTATAAGATGGACTACAATGATCATAGGACAAACATTTAGATAAACAATAAGGAGCAGAACATATTATAAACAAACATAAACAGCCAAAAATTTAAAGATGAGAATAAGTGGGAATAGAGCCAACGAGAACTTCAAAAGGTGTCTTGCCATGAAGCACTGAACTAGAAAGCCTATTGATTAAATATGTGGCTGTAAGATCACAATCACCCCAAAATGTAAGAGGAAGATTAGCTGGAAACCGCAAGGCCCTGGCCATTTCTAAAAGATGCATGCCTGTGTTTTCTCTCACAGGCCAATACCATTTTGATGAGGAGTTTCTACACAACTAGTTTGTTGAGTTATACCATTGGCACTTAAAAAGGCAGACAAAGAGAGTTTAAGAAATTCAGAACCATTATCAGACCTGACGTGCTTAATAATATAATGAAATTGAGTTTGCACATAAGCAACAAAATCCATAAGCAATTGAGGAACTTGATCTTTGGATTGAAACAAAAAAGTCCGAGTACTTTTAGAGTAGTCATCAACAATTGTGAGAAAGTAAGCACAAGCACCATGTGTTTTTATTTTATATGGTCCCCATATATCACAATGTATCAGTTCAAACACATGAAAAGACATAGAAGTACTTAAAGAAAAAGGTTTTCTAGTTTGAAAATGGTAGTGCCTGTAAAGCATCGGCAGGAGCATGTCCCATTCTGGCATGCCACAGGTCAAAAGCTGAGAACTGAGAAGAAACAACATTGTTAACACTGAAAGAAGAATTAACTTGTGTGGGAGCTATGAAAATAGATGAGGGAAGAAGCTTATACAGCCCTCCTTGAAGACTACCAATCTCTATCATCTTCTTCATGGTGGGTCCTGCATATAACAAGTATGAGAAGAGAAAATGAGAGTAGAGTTAGCATCCTTGGTAAGTTTGCTAGCAGAGAGAAGATTAAAATGAAAAAGAGGAACACACAAGACATTATGTAGAGTAATGTGTTGATTTAATTTTACTGTACTAATATGAGTAATACCAGAACTTTGACCATTTGGCAACAAAATGTAAGAAACAACTGGTTGAGGATTATCAAGTAAACAAAGAAAATGAGTAATATGATCAGTTGCCCCAGTATCAATTATCCAGTTACTGTAACTACTATTAATACCAGAAAAACAAGCAGAAGATGACTAAGAGTTATCTGTCGGATGTACATTAGAAATGGTTGTGGTCATGGCTGCAGCATGAGAAGCTGAAGACTGAGTTGAAAAATCCCCACTATGAATAATGTCAATGATTTGATTAAACTGTGCCGCTGAGATCTGAGGAGTAGATTGGAATGGAGAAAACTGAGAAACAGTACTAGAGGAAGCCCCATGATATGACCTTTCTTGATAAGAAAAAAACAGCATTGGGAGAATCCAAATGTTTGGGAATGAACTCAGTATGATTAGGCTGAGAAGAACACCCCTGAGAAAATGGAGGAACATGAGTCACTTGAGCTGCAGTTTACCCTTTATATTGTCCAAATGTATGAGAAAACTGAGATGACTTATCACTGAAGGTCTTGGCATGAGAGTTCTTGTCAAGTGAAGGAGGCATCTGTAACTGAGGACCTTTAAACCAGGGAGGATAACCATTAAGAACAAAACAACTGTCCCTAGTATGCCTTGTATCCTTACAGTAGTCACAAACCAGTTTAGCCTTACTCTTGGTGTTTCCAAACTTCTTCACCATAAAGGCTGTAGATTCCTGAGAATTGTATTCAAAGTGTGAACTGGCACATGCTTTTTGTTCTTCCTCTTGAAGTAGCAGGGCATAAGACTCATTTAAAGAAGGTAAGTTTGGCATTAGTAAGAACTGACTTCTTACTGCAGAAAACTGAGAATTCAAATCCATAAGGAACTGAGAAACCTTAGTGATATTGTCTTTCTTGGCTTGAAGAGTAGCATTTCCACATGCACAATTACACGTACAGTTTGGAATAAATGTAAGATTGTCAAGCTCATCCAACAGTGCTCTAAATTTAGTGTTAATAGACTAATAAGGACTGATTGCCATGAACCAAAAACACCAAATCTTTTCCTGTTTGATACACTCTAGGTATGTGACTTTGAGTAAACCCAGTGGCAAGATTATCCCAAATCTATTTTGCAGTTGGGAGAGAAACTATGCTACTGCTAATCTCAGGAGAAACATCATTCAACAACCAAGAGATAACCATGCTATTACATCTTTCCCAATACTGTAACAATGGGGAATTCTGATCTGGTTTGGTATAAGTTCCATCAACCATACCAATCTTGAACTTTAGTGGAAAGAGCAATAGTCATAGCTCTACACCATTGACTATAATTCTTTTCATTCAGAGATTGATTGACAAGCAGCAAATGATCTAGTGATTGGCATCTTACTTTTCTCTAAGTGGAGATCAATTATAGATGAAGATCTAGGGTTTTCTCAGCTCAATTCAATCAATGAAAACTGCTTCTGTGTTACATATATTCAGGACAGTGAGTACAAAGAAAGTAATGAGGAGCATATTGGCACCAATGTGGCACCTGTGCAAATTAACAAGGAGAACTTCAGTGAAAACATGTTGCAATCTGGCTCAATGCTGTGGGAAGAACCTAGGGAGGACACTGCCCCAATTGATAATGTGAAGATAAGCAACCAGGTTGACATAATGGGAAGTACACTTTACCAACCAATGAGTGGGGACCAGTTCACTAATGCACCACCAGAGCAACAGATGTTACCGCAGAATGAGTATCAGTTGGCAGACCTGATAAGAGATGGGAATGAGCTAGACAGTGACCATGCTACTGAGCTGGTGGATCTGATCATGCTAGATGATCTAAGAAGGTTGAGGAGAACAATTAAAGAGCCTAGATGGATGCAAGGCTACACTAAGGGCAGAATAGGAAAAGCTAGAGCAAATAAGTAGTCAGTCGATGTAGTTAGTTAGAGGAACATGATCCAATGAATTCTAGCTAGATTAAAGTTACAAATGAGTGGTGCAGATTTCTTTTATTTCAGTCGGTGTAATCCTTATCTATATATTTATTGAGCTGTAATGAGATTGAGATATGAAAAAGAATATTTTCATCTCTATTCTCCTCTTCTCCCTACTTTTCTTATTCTTCAAGTCTAGCTGGAGACTTAATTCTAGCTTCATTGGTGCTTTCATTGAGAGCCCATACTTGAAAGTCGGGACTTGTAAACGGGACTACCCAGGGGCTGAATTAAAATACTGATAGGTGCAAAGGGCGTCAAGTCAGTGTCGCTAGGATGAAGCCGCCATAGCTGGGTAGATGGGCCAACGAGGACGTAGGCTTTGCAAGGTGAGTGTATTGATGAAAACTCCATACTAGACCGTAAGAAATAGTCCCACATCGGTTACAAATGCAACTTGGTGTGGGTTGATATAGGCTTTAATCTCTCCCCTTGGGTAGCTATCTTTTCCAGGTGGGTCAAAAGGTATGCATACATTGCTGCACCAATAACTGACCTTCTCAAGGTAGAGATACCAAGGCAGAGCAAGCTTACCAATGACAAGGCAGAGCAAGCTTTCAAACAATTAAAGTTGGCTCTTACTAAGGCATCTGTTCTGGCACTGCCAGATTTTAACCAACCCTTCATAGTGGAGACAGATGTTTCCACTTATGCTATAGGTTGCGAACTTTAGTAAGAAACTTTGCACAAGAATGCAAAAGGCATCAACCTATCTAACGGAACTCTTTGCCATCACTTTAGCTGCGGCCAAGTGGAGAGACTACCTCCTGGGATCCAAATTTTTTATCCATACCGGCCAGCAAAGCCTCAGAAATTTGATGAATCAGGTAATTCAAACACCTGAACAACAATATTATTTAATTAAGTTGCTAGGCTACAACTATGAAATTTTGTACAAACTAGGGAAAACAAATGCTACAGCTGATGCCCTTTCTAGAAACCTACTCCACAATACACCATCTGGAACCTTGTTTGTCTTGTCCACACCTTCATTCCTAATTTTGGAGGATATAAAGAAAGAACAATCAGTTGCTCCTGAATTAAGTAATACCACCACTCTGATATCTGACAACAGTAAGTGGACTACCAGGGATGGAATATTTCTATTTGCAGGAAGAATTTACATTCCCTCAAACTCCATCCTTAAGGAAACTATTCTACGGGAATATCACAATTCACCAGAGGGAGGCAATGGGGGAATTTACAAGACTTTTATGAGGGTTAGTGCAAATTTTTTATTGGGATAACATGAGATCTGATGTGGCTTCTTTTGTTCAAAAATGCATAACCTGTCAGCAGATAAAGCCTTGGAATATAAATCCATATGGGTTTTTACAGCCTTTCGAAATTCCACACCACATTTGGCAAGACATTTTGGTACCCTCCCTTCTTCATACACTGCTTCTAAAGTAGCTTTTCTGTTTTGGGATATAGTAGGGAAACATCATGGTTACCAAAATCAATTGTGAGTGACGGAGACCCTATTTTTTTAATCCAAATTTTGGAAAGAAATCTTTAGGCTATAAGGAACCACATTGAAAATGTCTTCAACTTACCATCCCCACACAGATGGACAAATTGAGATTGTGAACAAAGGTATTGAACAATACCTTAGGTGTTTTGTGTTTAAAGAACCCAACATGTGGCATAAATACTCGTAGGGCTAGCTGAATGGCACTATAATTCTAGTTATCACTCAGCTATAAAACTACTCCTTTTCAAGCCATGTAACGTAAACCTCATCCTGTGTTGGCTCATTCTTTGCCTGGCCACACTCAAGTGGAAGTTCTTGATACTACTCTTAATGCACATCAGAGATCAAAAATTGCAAGCTCTGAAACTAGCTCTTCAATCAGCCCTACACAAGATGAAAACAAATGCTGACAAAAAAGAACTGACTTCTCCTTTTCTATTGGTGATCTGGTACTAGTGAAGCGTCAACCTAACAGACAACAAACTGCTGCTCAAAGAAAATCCTATAAACTCAGTAAGAAGTATTTGGGCCTTTTCCCATCATTGAGAAAATAGGACAAGTAGCCTATAAACTACAGCTACCTACAGATTCTAAAATCCATCCAGTTTTTTGTATAACCCTACTTAAAAAGTTCAATGGTGACACTACTGAAAGTAATATGCCCTCAAGCCAATTATATTTGATGTAATAAGCATTTACTTTGCAATCTTATTCAAATATTAATAATAGAATAAAAGGCATATTTTATCCATGTTAATTGGTTGAATTAATAAATGTGATGAACCCATAGTTTTCGAGCAATGCTTTTAGAATCATGATGAGATCATACTAGTGAGATCTAAATTCAAGAAAGCTTAAAACTAAAATGTTCCTAATCGTTGGATCACTAATATTGGGATTACTAATCCGAATAGATTAGTACATACTATGCTTGATCTTTAGAACATGATGATTGATCTCATAATCATTTGTGTGGAGGCACTAAAGCAAGTATGTAGGTGCTTATTGGAGAATAAGTTCACTGAACGTGACTCGCTTAAAGAACCCTAATGGAGTTTTATTCACCTGCCAATAGGGAAGTCCTTAAGTGATAGTTGTACAAGTGATCCTTGGACTTGAGATCATCATAGTACCTTGTGTATGTTAAGTTCTATTTTGTCATATTCCTTAATACCTTAGGGTATGTCATAGGGTATGTACGGGTATAATAAAGTATACACGTAGGTAGGTGAATGATCGACAAAGGATCTACCAGTTCTAATAAAGGGAGAGAATGTCCTATGCGATTTGATAAATGACAACTCAGAAATCCCTGGCCAGGGTTGAATGAAAATTAGAAAGGAGTTTCTAATTTACATTAATCGGAGTTGTGCATTCTTAAATCGAAATGCATATGATTAAATAAAATAAGACTTATCAGTAAATCCATGTCTTATATTTAATCGGGACATTGTATGGTAGAAGGATTGAATTGTACGGTAACTACTGCTGAATAGGTTCTATGTGATTAAACGTTGATTTCATATTATACGGATAGTCATGATACATTATCGTAAGGTGTCCCTCATGATGTAGAATAAATATTATTTATTTATATATGAATTAAAGGAGTTTAATTCATTGTAAATAATATTAGAATAGTTCTAATTTATTTATTCTACGACCAGCATAATATTGAACCTAAAGGGTCACACCGCAAAAAGAATAATATTATATTGGAAACAATTGACTTAATGATAATAAATTGAGTATTTAATTTATTAGTTGAATAAATTGAAATGCTTAATATTTATAATGATATATTTGGAGAAATATTGAATTATAAATTAATGAGAGAAATGTTATTATTATTATTATTATTATTTAATTCTTAATTCGATTGAGAATTAAATTAAATGAAATGCAAATGCAAATTAAATAAAAATGCAAATGCAAATTAAAGATTGGAAGAATACTTGCTTAATGTTGATTAAGCAAGTAACATGTGTTAGTTGCATACATGAATAACATGTGTTAGTTGCATACATGAATAACATGTGTTAGTTGAATACATGAATAACATGTGGGTTAGGAGCAAAATGTATACTTACATTTTGTGTAAGTATGGTATACTTACAAGTATCCTAATAAGATTAGGGTTTCCTAATTAATATGAATGAACTAGCCTCCATTTTAAGAGTTAAGATAATATCTAAGAATACATGAAAAATAGATATGATCTAAGTGTTCTTGAATAATAGTTCTTGTTGTTCTAATTATTCTTAAGAGTTGGGAATAAAAGAATTAATTGGATTAGCCATCCAAGATTTTTAGGAAATCAAATATTGTTCCTTGTATAATTGTTCTTGGTGGATTACCTTTAGAGTGCTACATACACTTTGTAGCTTAAGTTTGATCTAAGGATTGAAGATTGGAGGAGCTTGAAGAAATCAAGAGAGGAGTAGATCTTGTAGCGGTTCAAGAGTTGAATCTTCAAAGGTATTATTTCTTGTTATTCATCTTCAATTAATAGCTATGCATAAGGTGATTCATGGGTAAGTTGCAAAAATTTTAATTTCCATTTTCCGTTGCGTATTTCAATATGATTGTGATTTTGCAAATTTACAACTACAATACCCTTTTAGTCCCTTCCTAAATATACAGTCAACAATCTACCCTTGATTCAACTACTAGCAATTTTAGACACAAGGATTAAGAAAGTACAAAACCATTGGGTATCTTAGTTCTTAATTCAATGGGATTGCCTTCCTTTGGAAGAAGCTACATGGATGGACCAACAACAGTTCCAAGAATGTTATCCTAACTTTCACCTTGAGGACAAGGTGAATCTTGAAAGGGAGGGTATTGCTACACATATTCAGGACAGTGAGTACAAAGAAAGTAATGAGGAGCATATTGGCACCAATGTGGCACCTGTGCAAATTAACAAGGAGAATTAAAGATAATTATCCAAAAGGAATATTCTTATGGAATATCTCATCATTGGAGGCTTATAAATAGGACCTTCCACCACAGTTACACAACAGACAACTCCAAAGATCAAGATATATAGCTTTACAGATCAAGAGGAGATTCAGGAATTCGGCAAAAGACTATGAAGACCTAGAAGATCCAAAGCTTCAAACCTTCTTGAAGATTCATGGTCAAAAGCCTCATTTATGCCTTCTTGAACATTCAAGATCAAAGCCTCTTTGAAAATTCAAGATCTAAAGCCTTATTTAGGTTTTCTTGAAGATTCAAAACTTCAAACCTTCTTAAAGATTAAAAGCCTTATTTCGGCCTTCTTGAATATTCAACATCAAAATCTATTTGAAGATTCAAGATCATTTAGGCCTTCTTGAACATTTAAGATTAAAGTCTTTTTGAAGATTCAAGATCTAAAGCCTTATTTAGGCCTTCTTGAAGATTCAAAGTTTCAAACCTTCTTGAAGATTCAAGATCAGAAGGCTTATTTAGGCATTCTGGAATATTCAAGATCAAAATCTATTTGAATATTCAAGATTCCAAGCCTTATTAGGCCTTCTTGAAGATTCAAAATCAAAATCCCTTTGAAGATTCAAGATCTAAAGTCTTATTTAGACATTCTTAAATATACAAAGTTATAAACCTTCACTACAAGAACTACATAAATGTCGACGGAGTTTTGAAAGATTGATTTTAATGATGGGCCAATTAACTAGAGTCGGCAGTTGGTAAAAAGTTAAATGGATGTACCAACTCATCCAAATTTTAAGATTTTTTGCAATAGAGATGACCTATTTATGACTCCAAAGAATTGGTCTGCAACCGAGATTCATAGAGTTCAGGGGTTTATTTAAGTGAGGGGAAGGTGTTAAGCACCTCCCGACTTACATGAAAACACGGTTACCGCTTTCTTAATGTTTTCCTCGAATGCATTTGAAGTGTGTGTGTGCGCGCTTAAATGGTGTTGTTATGGAAAGTCTAGGGTACGATCTCCGAGAGTCAAATCGACTCATAAGTAACCTAGGGGTCGTCTCCTAAGGTCGAGTCGTGATATGTGCATTATCTTGAAAGCAGTTTTGAACATCTTTGGACCTATGCACAAAGGATTTGATTTGAAGAAAAGGCTCGTTTTTTAACTTTCATTTGATAAAACATTTTTTTGGGGGTGACGTTTTCAAGAAAACATAATTTTCAAACCCTTTGCTAAATAGGAATCGAGATTCTCCATTACTTTCAAGTTTAGCCTTATGAATCTAATCACCTAGGCTGATTCAATTTTACAAGATCTTTGTCATTTTGTTCGAAAATTGCTTTTTATTTCAAAAGATAAAACCAAGCACCAAAAAGGGGTTGGGGTCATCCATGGGCATGTAAGCCATCTAAACAGCCCCAAGCACCCATAACAATAATATCCACAATCACGGGGCCTTAAATCTAATTTTCAGGGGATAGAATCCCAACATCGTTTTAAGGCCCGAATTTATATATACAAAGGGTTACATCGCAAATATTACAGTGGTACACTATGTCCATTGTGGGAATTACGTTAAGGTCCATTAGACAGAATGTTTAAGGCCTTTACTCCATTCCTAGGCTCACATGATCGGAATCACAACAAGCAATACATCGAATTATTTTGTGTTTAAAGAACCCAACATGTGGCATAAATACTCTTAGGGCTGGCTGAATGGCACTATAATTCTACTTATCACTCAGCTATAAAACTACTCCTTTTCAAGCCATGTAAGGTAAACCTCATCCTGTGTTGGCTCATTCTTTGCCTGGCCACACTCAAGTGGAAGTTCTTGATACCACTCTTAATTCACATCAGAGATCAAAAATTGCAAGCTCTGAAACTAGCTCTTCAATCAGCCCTACACAAGATGAAAACAAATGTTGATAAAAAAGAACTGACTTCTCCTTTTCTATTTGTGATCTGGTACTAGTGAAGCTTCAACCTAACAAACAATAAACTGCTGCTCAAGACCTAAACCTTCTTGAAACCTTTAAACCTTCTTGAAGATTCAAGATCAAAAGCCTTATTTAGGCATTCTTGAATATTCAAATTCAAGATCAAAATCTATTTGAATATTCAAGATCCCAAGCCTTATTAGGCCTTCTTAAAGATTCAAAATCAAAGTCACTTTGAAGATTCAAGATCTAAAGTCTTATTTAGACATTCTTAAATATACAAAGTTATAAACCTTTACTACTAGAAAAAAGCTTAATTCTGACAGAATTATTTCTGATGAAATTGATTTCGTCGATATTAACTTAATTCCGAGCTGTCAAAATTAGGAATAGTCCTTGGCGCGGTGTTTTCCCACCAACACGCGTAGTAAACTTGACGTAATAAACATTAATTCTGACGGATAATGAGGAGGAAGAGACAGAATCAGATGATGAGAATGATGTTGATTCTGACGGATTTGATGACGTAGTTTTGGATATCTTCTCATTGTAATAAGTGTCAACTTCTTTATGTAGTATTTATAATTCGCATTATTAACAACGTTTATTTAATTTTCAAACTCTAATTAATTATGTTCTTTTGGTTATTTCAGTAGTATATATATGGCTAGACATTGTGACGCCCCCAAATCCGAGTTCCCTAACCTCAGGTTTGGTGCTCACGATCCATCATACATATCACATCTAACTACCCATTCATGCATGGATTATATCATTCATTACATTGTCTTAATAAAAACATACATTAAAACATAATTATATCATCGTCATCCCAGGTTAATTAACCTTAATATTACATGTCTATTAATATAAAAGACTTAAGCAAAATTATAATATAATAATCATTAAATAACTTGATACTACTCGGTTGCCTTCGTTTTGCCTTTGTCCTTATTAGAACCCTCTGCTACCTCAGCTTTAGTTGAAATGTTTTATTTAAGCAAAGGTGAGCAACGAGTTTCCTCAGCAAGTTAAGTGTACAATAAAGAATATATATCATGAATAGAAGAATTTAACTATTATAGAACTTCAACAATAATCAAAAGATTTCGAATAGCTAAATAATAAATCATTTCTAATAACAAGAATTTTCTTGAATTCCACACTGAATAACATATCAAGAATGAAAGAGTTAAAATTCTTTCGAAGGTTCAATAATATTCAATTGATTAAGAAGAAATATCAATATTGCAATAATAGTTAACAAAATGGGATTATACCCAGATTTTATGCTGAGTGATCACAAATGGATTAAGAACTGCTAGAGGAATCATCAGTTATTATTACTGACTACCTAAAGAGTCAAAGTTAGCTATAAAAACTAATATTTACTCTTTTGCTAGTACGTAAGGTGACCAGCCTTATTGTACCCGAGATTATGCATAATTCTCAAAAATAGTGCGCGGGTCGAGTTTTCGACAATAAAATTCCCCTGATTTATTTTTCAGGGTTGTTCATCTCAGTCTTACATCATAAGTCCGCACCATATCAATATAGTTTGGATTGAATTCAAAGAAATATTATGAATTTAACATATAATATCAACGTTGATCTAGCCGAAATAAATGACATAAATCTTCCAATAATAAATTCGCTCATATTAAATAGAACGTTTCATGCTTTAACGAATATTAGTCTCGCCAAAACAAATAGCTGAGACACAGCTCATAAATAGTTCATGTATAAAAGAACTTTAAATTATTTCACAATTTAAGTAGTAGATCAGGAAATCAAATGCACTATGTGCGAAAAATAATAATCATTATGGACGTGAATAACCAACAATAATTATTCACTAATCATGCTTTGAAATTAATAACTCAAGTTGAGTTAGGAAACTTGCAATATATAAGAAGTTTAAGGTAAGAAACTTGCCTGTTCGACAAGCTACAATTATCTAGCTTTAATTACAACTTTTCGAATGACCTAACATTGATAATGTTGGTCTACCAATTAGTACAACATATAATTGAACATTTATACTATCATATACTAATCAATTAATCACATAACACTTATAATTTCTTACACCATCATTAAGTCTATTGGATAATTAATAGACCTTAGGCTAATGATTTAATTAATTAACAACATTTTTCTTAAGTGATAAACACTTATTAAGCTTTTAAACAATTTATTATAATTGTTCAATTAATGTGTTAATTAAATTTACTTTATTTAATTAACATTATTTGCATTTAATTACTATTTAGTGTTAGTTAAATAGTAACTAATTAAATACCTTTAGTTATTATAAAGAATAACTAATTATATCTACTTATTATTTTACTAACTTTATCTTTTTTTTAATTACTATTTAATAATAGTTAAATAGTAACTAATTAATCACCTTTAGTTATTATAAATAATAACTTATTACATTTACTTATTATTTAAGGTTAATTAAATAATAAGTAATCAAATTATAAACCTTATTTGTCTTTAATTACTCTTTACTATTAAAGAATAGTTAATTAGCATTTAAACTTATTTATTATTTAATATTAATTAAATAATAAATAATTAATCAATTATTTATCATTGAAAACTAAATAATTTATTCACTTTATAAATCTTTAATTATTCCTTCTCAAAATAATTAATTAGCATGTGAGCTTATTTATTATTTAATATTAATTAAATAATATATAATTATTATATTAATGTAATTAAATAATTACATCATTATTACATAATATCACTTATCTACTCTTTAATATTTATTTAATATTAAATTAATAATAATTATTCTCTTATTACACTTTAATTTTATTTCTATTATTTCTTACAATTTTCGTCCATTTTTTAGATTTGGGGTCTTTAACGGAAACGCTTGTAAAACGAAATCTACAAGTTAGATTCGGATTCCGTCGGAGCCGTTGGATTCGTTTTTTCTTGAACTATAGTTTTCATTTATCAAACACCAAATTTAGATAAATTACGTATCGGAAATCAGTACCAAAGTGAGGGGTCAGCGGAGAGTTTTTCCAACATAAGTGTATTGTGAAATAAATTCCTAGTTTGTTCATTTTTCAACACTTTTGACTGATTCCAAAGGGGTTTTGTCCCCAACTCATGGATCTAGCATACCAAATAAGAAAATCACAAATACCATACATGGATTTCAAAGTGAACCACATAGATCACGCTTACTAACTAAAATATTTCCCAAAACTTACTAACTTTCATTTTCCCCCAAACTTTCCAACCTAATATCACCTATATTCACATGTTACACAACATAAATTCAAGACCTAACCTTTTCATAAGGTTTAAGCCAACTTGATCATAAAATTTCATAAATCTAAAATAAAAGTAACTAACCACACAAATCTTTAACTAAGACTTGAAATATATATATATTTTTTTACCTTCCTTTAGTAGCAAATCTTCTCTTCTTTCCAAAATAGGTTGTGAACTTTGGGTTCATGAAGACTTGAAAACTCTTCTCTTTTCTCCCTCTTTGGCCGTGGGTTCCTCCTCTCTCTCTTTGATTTTTTTTTCTCTTAGCTCTCTTGGAGAATAGGAAGAAAAGGAAAGTAATTTGAAATATCTAATGTAGTATACTTGTTTTTAATGTTAGATATACATGGTATATCTAACTAAAATCTCCTAATATCTCTTTCTCTCTCTTACACCTTCATTCTTATCTCTTACTTACTAACAAAGTTAACCAAACAAGTGGCTAATTAATTTAATGACACCTAGCTAAAAGATAAGAACCAAAAAAATGAATTCATTTCTCTTCCTTTTTACCCACATGGCTGGGCCTTCCCATGGAATTTGAATCATTTTTTTATTTTATTTTAATTGTTAATTTACTTGTCAAATGATCAAAAACTCCCTCCTTGATTGGGCTAAAGATTGGGCCATTAATTAATTCATTTGGGCTTGAAATAAACTAGTTTGGGCTACTAGAAAAATCAAGTTTACTTCCTACCAATTTTGGGCTACTAATTTAATAAATTATTGGGCTCTCTATATGTGATTTAATTAAAGATACAATTACATTTCCTAGTACATTTTTAGAATTTTTTTTAACAAAAGTGTGTCCACAAAATATTTACACAATTAATACATTTTTAATATTTTATTTACAAAATTAGTGCATTTGATATCCCTTTAATATTTTATCCCCACTTTATAGGGCGGTGACTTAGAGCGAGTATCTGGGGACCAAGCTATACTAGGTAAGGCCCTTTAATGGCTCTGAGCCAATATGTATTGCTCCTCTAATTCCTCTTAATTAATTAATGGATTCATTCATTCGGAGATTCAAATGATCATATATATATATATATATATAATAGTGTATATACTTATGTCAAAGTACGTAGGCTACTTACTACGTACAGATCTTAGCTAGCTAGATCATTGATGTTCATTTTAATTATTTTATTCTTCGATCTTTTTATAACTAATTAATTTCTTTCCATTCATATTTTCTTAATTTCAATGGAAATTAATCATGATACCTATATTATTAAAAATGAAAATTTAAATTATGATATAAAATATTATAATTATTTAATATTTTTAAAAACTGATAATTAGATTTAAAAAGTTTAAAATTTTTATATACTAAAACACGGAGTATATATATAGCAATAACGATCGACAAGGGAGCTGAGCAGAAGAGAGAGAATTAAAGGGTTATTGGATTTTTTGGACTCTTTCCTTTAGAGGTAACCAAATGGGTATTAGTGAGTGACAAAACTTCATCATGTTGGTTACTATTTACCTTTTGATTATTTTAACACATTGAACATATTGAGCAATTCCATTATTACTTTTTCAATTTATAATGTTCTCTGAATTTTAATTTGAAAGTATCCAGTTATGGTATGTCGAAGTTCCAATATATAATATACCCCAATTCGTGTGACACTCCCAAATCCGGGTACTTAATTCCCACAGGATTTGCTGTTCACTATCCAAATAAATCACATCACATCTAACTAACAATTCAAATATAAATGAAAACTCTTAATTAAAAATAGAAATCTCCCATTAAAGGGGTTACGACATCTTTAATAAATAAATCTCAGGTCATCTAACTTTAATAAAACATCAAATGAAGAAACATAATCAAGTCTATTATATAAACATCATTTAAACAAATATATCAGGTCTTTATCACTTGTTTGCTTTGCCTTTGCCTTTACTAGTGGACGGTTCATCAACTCTTTCAACTTTAGCTGCAATGTTATTATGCAAGGGTGAACAACAATTGCCCAGCAAGTAACACAATAAAAACAATAATAATAACATGCGAATAAACAATGGACATCGGATAATCGAATACCTGGCTTTTGAATCAAGATTAAAATATAAGAATCAAAAGAACACCTGAGGGTCACAAGACCACGAATTATGTCCCAGGTTATTAAGTATTTCTACTTTAAACCTTTAACAGTCGTAAGACTATATGGACCTTACTTCTCGTACTTAGAGGAATCAGCCCTTTGTATCGTGTATGTGCACAACATCTAAACGCTAACGCGTAAAATAATCCCCAATAAAAGGGTTGTTCATCTCAGTTTGACATCGGAGTCCGCACCAAAGGAAGTTTGGTTTGGATTTACTTCAATAACGCTTCTAGAATTTAGAACGCTCATCAACTATGAACTAGTCGAATCAATAAGGGTTCGTTAGTCAATTAAGGTTCAATAAAAATGTAATTGATATTCGAGAATCAAAGACTGAATCTCACAAAAGATACAATTGAATGAAATTGAATTAAGAACTTGCTCAAGTAAGTAATAGCATTATAAAGCTTGCATGATAAAAGGATGAAGTTCAGGAACTTGCATAGAAATAATTAAATAAGGATAAGATACTTGCTTTCAACGAAATAAAAAGATTAGGAGTAGTAAACTTGCCTCGTGCGTAGATTACAAATTAAAATTCGCGTTCTTTAATCAACCTATAAATTACGTTTATAAAGCAGTAACAATAATTAGTTACAGTATTATAAACACTTCAGATTCATTCTCATCCAATTTTCATTTTAATATCTCAGTTGAAACTGGACAATTAATGGTATATGCTTACCACCCATCACAGTACCTTAACATTCATTTCATACATTAGTCTACGCTTTAGATATGTCTACAATAACATAACATGACCACAAAAAAAGAATAAAATTTTTACTCTCTTCTTTTAACTTTTTTTTTTGTTCTACCGTCGGGGCAATGGTTTGCTTTACAAATGGCCGCTGGGGCAACTTTACCGCCGGGGCAGTGGATCCGAAGGTTAGTTCCTGCAGTTCACGAAGAACGCAGAAAAATGCCAAATTTGGCCAAAAATTTTCACAATTCACCGATTAAATTACTATCCATAGTTTCCGGACTTTATAGAAATGTTTAATAACAATTATAACATGGTTTTATCAACTTAAATCACATAATTGCATAATTTTAAAACTTTTAACTACACTATTTTTGGTATTTCGCAAAGTTTCGAAACAATTCATGAATTTCAATGTTAAAGATTGGTTATAACTCCGAATCTGTCCATTTGAACTTTGTATTGTATACTAAATCATGTATAATCATACCCAACTATCAATCTTAAGTTAAATAAACAATTTAAAGCATACAATTTGTACATAAGATTCATATACAAGTTTTTCATACTCTGTAACATATGAAAATTCAATTAAAGCATAATTATATGATTTTGATTGTTTTAAAACATGCATAGATGATAGAAAACATATATTAACAAACACAAAATCATATAATCAACAATCATGAACAATTTATGTTACAGAGAACTCAAAATTTTGGTTTTCATGGAGAAAATTAAGAAAACATAATTTAAAAGTTGAATCTAAGAATTACCTTTGATTAAATGCTTTAACTATGCAAGATAATGTCAAGATTTCTTCTCAATTCTCTAATTTCTCAAAATTCTCTCTTTTTCTCTCAAGTTTTCTCTCTGGCTTAGTTTTTAGAAACTGATGAAATAAAACACGTAATAAAGAATTGACACAATATGAATGTCAGTTAATCCTATAATGGGTTAACTGACTCCAACTCCCCTTAAGGCTCCGTTTGTTTAGCACATTTATCCTCCCTTCTAGTTTATTTTAATAACTTACTTATAATATAGTTCATGTCACATGTTTAATCAATTAAATAATCTCATTTAAATCAACTAAATAAAATAGAATAATTCTACATTAAATCACATAGTCACATAAATAAAATTTTTCTTTATTAATAATGACAAATGATTAAATATCTAATTAATTTTTAAATTAATTAGAAATAACATTATACTTATTTAAATAATGCATTTAATCAAATAAACTCAATTAAACACATACTTTGAATATAAAAATTCTCCACATCAATTTTACTAATGTAACACATATAATTAAATTAATCTACCATAAATTCATCAATTAATCAATTAATTCAACAATCAAATTATCGAAAAATATTTATTCAATTCAATAAATATTTAAATTAAATTACAAAATTCTCGTTCGTCACATCTTTCCCCCTTAAAAGGATTTTGTCCTCAGAATCACGACTCAACTAACTCGTTCCGTTACATTCTCTCCCCCTTACAAAGATTCTGTCCCCAGAATCGCTACACATAGATTAAGTAAATAGTTGTGGATAATTTCTCATCATCTGATCTTCGAGTTCCTACGTGGCTTTTTCAGCGTTGTGGTTCCTCCAGATTACCTTAACAGAAGGTATAATTTTATTTCGTAACACTTGCTCTTTCCTGTCAACTATCTGAACAAGCTCTTCTTCGTAAGACAAATCTTTTTCAACTTGTAGGGGTTCATATTCTATAACATACTTGTAGTCAGGTTTGTATGGTCGTAACACCGAGACATGAAAAACGTTGTGGATGTGTTCTAACGTCGGAGGTAAAGCTACCTTATATGCGACCTCTCCAACTCTCTTTAACACTTCAAAGGGTCCAATGAACCTCGGGCTCAGTTTTTCCTTTTTACAAAAACGAATCTTCCCCTTTTAGGGAGATACTTTCAAGAAAACGTAGCTACCAGATTCGAATTCTCGATCCTTGCGGTGTTGATCGGCATATTTCTTCTGCCTATCCTGAGCTGCTATCAATCTTGCCCTGATTACTTTGACGATTTATGTAGTCTGCTGTACTAGTTCTGATCCTAGCAATTGACGTTCACCAACTTCATCCCAGCATAATGGAGTTCTGCACTTTTGCGCCGTACAACGCTTCGTAAGGCGGCATGCCAATACTTGCATGGTAACTGTTATTATAGGCAAATTCCACCAACGGTAGATGATCATCCCAATTTTCCATGAAATCCATGATGCAAGCTCTCAACATATCCTCTAATGTTTGAATCGTTCTTTCACTCTGTCCGTCGGTGTGTGGATTTTATGCCATACTCATGCGTAGCTGCTTTCCCATGCACTCTTGTAGTCGTTTCCAGAAGTTTGATGTGAAGCGCAGATCCCTATCTGAGATAATAGATATTGGAACACCGTGCCTCGAAACAATCTCCTTCACATATAACTTCGCCAACTGATCTAGGTTAAATCTGATCTTGATCGGTAGAAAATGCGCTGATTTCGTCAGTCGGTCCACGATAACCCATACTGCGTCGAAACCTCTCTGAGTCGTCGGAAGACCTACTATGAAATCTATGGTGATATGTTCCCATTTCCATTCTGATCAAACTTGTTAAGTTGATCTACGTTGAGTTAATGGGAGGCATAAGATTGATGTGTATAGGTTAGTCTGATGAGCTATAAGGAAATATGTACAAGATTGTAGACTTAATTCTCCTATCATAAAGCTTTAGACAAAAATGTAAAGACAATTTGTCAATCGTAAAGCTTTAGACTCATCGCAAGCTATAGCTTATAATCGTAAAGTGGACAAAATCGTAAACACAAGCAAAGCTCTCTTAGCAAGGATTGAACGTAGAGTGCTTTAGAATCGCAAGGTTAAAATCAAATGGTAGAGCACTCCCAAATTTGTTCAGTTCAAGCAAGACTCGTAGAGTACCAGACTTATCGTAAAGTTCTTCGGGACGTAGAATCCACACTACGAATTTACATGATCATAAAACAATCAACTCTGACAGACTGACATGAAAGATCTTCTTGATTGAGAATCTTGATAATCCTTACCAAAACACACTTGAGTGAAAATCGAAGACCAAAGGATATGTCTAATAGCTAGTTTGTTGAAAGCGACGGGTCAAAGTGGTTGGTGAGATTGTAGACTGATGTGACAGGCTGAACCCCAGAAAGCTGACACCTAAAACTCAAAATATCCACATCGAATATCTCAGAGTATCTGAAGCATTAAATGTGGCAACGAAAACCTAGTAACGGAAAGAAATCTCAGACAGGCTACAAAAGGGCTACAAAGTTTTAAATCAAGAAACGAACAAGAAATCAACGAGCCAAAAAGTCTGTTTAAACAAAGTTATCTTTAAGGGAAAATCTTTTAAATATCACATTTTTCGCTGTGCTAAATTAATCTGATTATCATCTGTTAGTTTCCAAAGGCACAAAAGATATCTAGAAGGGGGGTTGAATAGATACTTTGAAACTTTTTAACTCTTTTTCTAAAAGACTTGATTAATAAACAAGTTAATTAAGCACAACGGAATATATGATTGATTTTAATCCCCCTTTAAGATATGATAGTTATAGCAGATATGATAAAGTAGTGATATAACAGTTATAACAATTATGGAGTGCACAAAGAGAGAGAGAGAGAGAAAGGAGAGACACAGGACTTTAAGTGGTTTAGAGCACACAAGACTCCTACTCCACTGTTCTACTCCTTGAGTAGCAAATCTACTAAGGATATCTTTACAACTTGAATCACTAAGATTCCTTCAAGGCCAGCAGCCTTAGAACTCCACTACACTAAGTACTCTTCAAAGCCAGCAGCCTTGGAACTCTGTACACTAAGACCCGCAACCTTAGAATCTCTTGTCCCCTTCGGTACTCAGCAAGTCCAGCAAACATGACTTTGGTTAGTCACCTGTTGAACCTTTCACTTAATTGAGAGTGTTTGATTTGTTGCTACTAAGTTGCTTGAAGCATATGGTCTGATGAACTCAGTAGCGAAGCAAGATGTTTCTTTTTGGTAGTAGAGTAAGACTTTGACAGATTTGATTTCCTTTTTCGTTGTACTTGCTTATCTGGTTTCTTCAATCTGTTTGCCTTATATTGATGCCTCTGAATTCTTCCGTTGAATATGAGACCGTTGCATCTGATATTTCCGTTGAGACTTGTTGCTGAACTTAGGAATAGTTTATTCCTTGTTGTGCATGGTAATGGGGTGAGTCAGCATCCATTATCTTATTCCAAGATGGTGGTAAGTATAGTGCTCTGAATATTTGCAAATCATAGCTGTTTGTTCTCCACTAACTCTGAATCTTCATTAAGTTTAATTAAGTATTCAGTAACTATCTTGGGCAGGTCTTTCTACTGATCAGTCAATATGGGCAATGTAGAATATCAAATTCAGTTCTTGGTTACTTGTCTGAATGAGGATCATAGAGTGTTCGGCTGACTATACGATTCTTTGGTGAAACTTGATTCTTGTAGACGTTCATGGTGATCTTTCATGTTGCATTTGGATCACTTAGAGATAGTATCAAACTTTTGCTCCTTTATCTCTTTGAGAACTATCGTCTTGCTAATGCAGATGTGACTCTACAATCGATCTTGCCTGATGACAGAATTAACTTTACGATCTGCCTAGTTACTCTGCATTTGTCTGGTCGAGTTTCACTCTACGTTAGCCTGGTCCAACTCTATGATGCAACTGGCTGAGCTTCACTCTACGTTAGCCTGGTCCAACTCTACGATCCTTTATGCTGACTGCTCTACGATCCTTTGCAGAATGATGACTTGCGCAGTACTCAACTATCAGTCTAGTCTTAACGTTTTAATACATTAGATCAAGCTAACAAGTTTGATCTTTTCTATCTAAGTCCTTGTATATTAAATCTTTGTAAGGACTTTACAATTCAGCTACTGAAACAAATATCACAACATCAAATTAAAACATGTGATTCCTAACAATCTCCCCCTATTTGATGTTGACATAAACCAGTAGTTTTGAATTATCTCATCAATTTTAATGCAGTTGCTTATAAAAATAAACATGCCTTATAGTACAGTGAACAACTGTATTTCTAGATAAAATCATGAATTTTATTAATTAATCGTATGAAAATTACAATAAATTATAGTTACGTCAATAAGGAGAAGGAAAAATGCTTTTCAGACCTTAGTTCCTACCTCTTTCTCTTGTTACTCCTTCCTTGGTTCTTAGTGGATTTGCACGCTCATAAGCCACTTTTTGTCTGTGCCTTTCCCTGCCTTCTTCAGTCATATGCTGGAATTCTTCATTCTGCTCTTGACAGAGTCCGGATGATGGCCTATGACTTCCTTCTTCACCATAATGGTGAGTCCCATGCAAGTGGCGATTCAAGAGAGCAGGATCTCCTGATGGTATGCGTACTCCAGTGGTGGTTACATCAGGTTGTCTTCTAAGGACTTTACTCCTTATTGGAATAGTATTGATTGGCTCATCATTAGGATTGGATGGTCTCCTTCTCTGTTCCTCCCCACTTCTACTTGATTATCCCCTATTACTCTGATGACTATTCTCCCTCTTTATGTCAGCATCAAAGGTTCTAACATCGTGAGATAGTTGCTGCATACCTTGCACTAGTTCTTGCATTTACGAACGAGACTGAAGAATGTCATTTTTGTTTTCTTGGACCATTTCTTCAGTTTGTATTTGTTGGTGATGTACCATGGCCAAGGTCGCATTTGTTCGTTGCATTTACTGAAATGAGGCTTCCTTGAAGTTATGAATAGAGTCTCGAAGCTCAAGGATGCTGTTATTGGTGGCCTTGTTGGATTGCTCAACCACTTCTTGGAGTGATATGACTATGGCTTTGTGTTTGGAAATTTCATCACGATAAAGTTGGTCCCTTTTGTCGATGCCAGCCATTAATTCCTTGACTATTTCCCTTAGTCGTTTGGTTAATTCAGTGCCTAGGATGTTGGTGTGGGTGTTTGCAGCATTAATCAATGTGTCAAGCCTTCTATGGATGGCAAAGGAGTTTGCCTCAATGTTGTCCTCCATATCTCTAGCCATACCGACTGTGAGATCAGTTAATTCATCTGTAGTGGGGATGAGGTTGATGCGCTCAAGGATCTGTTTGATCTTAGAAGTGGAATTACCCTTAGGTTCTCCTTGGAGATTGGTAAGAGCAATGGCAATATCAAAATATTAATTTTTGGAGGAGGTGGGAATATCAGACTGGGTTGTTGGAGTTTTGATCTGCTGAGTGTGAAAGGGGACAACCAAATTATCAATCGTAGGGTCATCACACTCTATGATCACAGAGTCGATCGTAGGGTGAGATGATTCTATGTTTTGAGTTTGGGGGTTCAGCTGAACATCTGTTATAGTGTTTAAGAGTTCTACGACTGAAGATTATTGTTCGTTTGGTGCCTTAGTCAGAGAGTTTTGAGACCTTGTGACTGGAAATTAGTTTCTTGGGTCAAGGATAACCTCAATCCATCTGGGGTAATTCATCAAAATAGATAGAATATTGACGATGGAGTATGATTAAGTTTGAAGGATGAAGGAATAAAGTATACCTTTTGCTCGTTAGTATGAGATGAACTGTTGGTAAGCAGCTTCTGAGCAAAGGTACCATTTCTTGGAAATTCTTGGGAAAGCATTGAGATTGCTGGGTAAGTCTTGAAGGCCCAGAACATGTGATCCCAGGAATTTAGGATTAGAGCCTGGTGAAAGGACATCCTTGGTAAGTAGGCGAATAAACAGTTATAATTGATATGCCTTTCTTCATTTTTGCCTTCAACAATGATTTCTAGACTTTCATCTTCACTCTCATCACTTCCTTCATCACTGATCTCTACAGCCTCAACTTCTACAACCAATGTTTCTTCTTTAGGTTCAATTACTTGAGGGGTTGAGATGGTTTCATTATGAGCCTCTAATAGCTCCCCCTCAACCTGAGCGTAAACTTGCTCAGGAGCTGTAGGAATCTCCCCCTCAGTTTGATCCTTGCTTGTTTCACCAGCTTCTTGATACTCCCCCTCAGCTGGGACTTCTTCCTTTCTGATGTAATTGGGGTTCTTTCCACACTATCAGCTGCAAATTGACCAGAGGACATTAGCCTTCTTTCTTCGTCCTTGACCCACATCATTGTTTCTCTGAGCTCCTTTTAGGCTACAGTCATCAATCTTTTCTTCATTTTATTTTGCTTGGGTTTAGTAACCTTCTCAGCCATCTCTTCATATTCTGCTTGAAACTCTAGTATGCCAACCACCATGGCTACCTGCTCTTTAATAACATCTTCAATGTTAGGCTGACTAGCCTTATTAGTAGCATCTTTAGCTCTTGACTCTACAATCGTAGAGTCGGGATCTTCAACGATCGTACAGAGGCTTTTCTTTAAGCTGCTTTTTCCCTTCTTATGATACACCTTAAGGGTAGGTGTATTTTCATCAAATACTTCTTCTTTTTGCTTATGCTCCCTTTTCTTCATTGATGGTTGTTCTGTAGGCAGAGCAGGAATTTCTGGCTCTTGGGAAGTCTCATTGGTTGATCCTTGAGGTTCATCCTCCATTTGGGGCACTTCTTTAGCCTTTCTCTTCCCTTTGTTCTTCCCGCTCAGGGCTGGTTGTTCCTGATTTACTTCTTCAGTGTCTTCAATAACTGATAAGTTTCTCGTTAGGGGCCTCTTTGCTCCACTTGTTCATCCACTAGATTCAAACTAAATTATCCTTAAGTTTTCCACTGGATTTCGATTCCAGTTTACAAACAGCTTCTTTGGATCTTCTTGTTGGAGTTGAGGGCTTCACCTTCATCATCCCTAAGTTTGTTACCAAGTGTTAATTGCAGAAGGATGCTTATAAACCTTCCATAAAACATTTTCCTGCTGCCCTTGGATTTCTCAGTACTTAGAACTTAGTTGCCAATCTATTCCATTAATAGGACTCTGAAATTGATGTCGATCTTGAAGACGATTGCAATCATGATTTTTAGTTGAAGTTCACTGACTGAATCATGAGCTGTATCTTTGCAAAGGATACACTTTCCCACAATATCAGCGAGAAATTCATACTTTTGGGGAAACTCTATCTTCTTTAAACCTCTTAACTTAGGATTGTCCTTGTGATGCATTCGCTTCAGCCCTGCTACTCTATCGATGCAGCTTAAAGAGGTGAGGCCTTCAGTGTTGAAGCCTAGGGCTAGATTTACTTCTGACGAACTGAGTTGAATGGATGTGCCATTTACCTTGGTGGATAAAATACCATCAGCATAGACTTCATTGTCGTAGAACTCTTTTACCAATTTTGAATAAATTCTCGTTTTGGTCTCAAGACCTTCCTGTAGTCCAGTACGCTTTAGAAGAGAAATGATCTTCTGATTCTGCCTCTCAGCGTTGGAGAAATCATCAAAATCTAGTTCGTTGCCTGGAACGATTGGAGATGGTGCCATTGTTGATTCCTAAAACAGAAACGAAAGTATCTGAGTGTATGTCTGTACTTTGAATAATTAGGGTTTTGGCGAGAGGGAGAGACGATTGAAATTTTGAAATCAGAATGCGTAAAAGAGTGGTAACTGTTATGAATTGAATTTAAAAACTTTCCTCTTAATGATCTGAGTGGGACACGTGTTTCGTTCTGAGTAAGGCATGTTTTCTATTTTACGGGATAAGACCTTTTTGCCCTTAGCTTCCCCTGAGCTCTATGATTCCTCCTTGAATCATTCTGACTTTACGAATGTTTGCCCACTCTACGATTGGTTCCAACCCTACTTTACGAACAGGCTTTACTCTACGACCTATTATGTGTTTGGCTTTCATTCCGCAGAGTTAGTTGATTCCAACACAAAGTATCATGAATGTAAATTTAGCATTCCTAGTTCACTTATCAGCATGTTAAACCTTGACTCATCCAATAGTTTTGTAAATACGTCAGCAAGCTGGTTTTCAGTTGGAATATAGCGTAATGAAATATTTCCATTTTGCACATGATCTCTAATGAAATGATATCTTATATCTATGTGCTTCGTTCTTGAGTGCATGCCAGGATTATGTGTTATAACAATAACACTGGTATTATCACAATGTACAAGAATAGATTTAAACTCAAAACCATAGTCAGCTAGCTGATTTTTCATCCAAAGGATTTGTGCATAATAACTGCCGGCTGCAATGTATTCAGCCTCTGCTGTTGAGGTTGATACTGATTTTGCTTTTTGTTAAACCAAAAGATAAGTCTATTTCTAAGAAGTTGACATATTCCACTTGTGCTCTTTCTATCAATTTTGCAACCTGCATAGTCAGCATCTGAGTATCCTATAAGATCAAAGGGTGACTCCTTGGGATACTAGAGTCATAAGCTAGTAGTGCCCTTAAGATATCTGAAAATCCTTTTTACAGCCATTAAATGTGACCTTAGGGTTAACTTGAAATCTAGCACAAATACAAGTAGCAAACATGATATCTGGTCTGCTAGATGTTAAGTATAGGAGACAGCCTATCATACCTCTGTATTGAGTAATGTCAATACTTTTACCTTTCTCATCTTTGTCAAGCTTAGTTGTAGGTGTCGTGGGAGTTTTCATGATGGTGGCTGAATCCAAGCCATACTTCTTTAGTAAGTCTTTAATGTACTTGGCTTGGTAGATGAAAATATCTTCATTTGTTTGCTTTACTTGAAGTCTAAGAAAGAAGTTCAGTTCTCCCATCATGCTCATTTCAAACTTACTCTGCATTAGCTTGCCAAACCTTTCACACAACTTTTCATCAGTAGAACTAAAGATAATATCATCCACATAGATTTGAACTAAAAGTGATTTGCCCTTGTGTTTCCTTAGGAATAAGGTAGTGTCTACTCTACCTCTAGTGAATCCCTTTTTAGTAAAAAAATTTGTAAGCATTTCATACCATGTTCTAGGTGCTTGTTTTAAACCATATAAAGCTTTATCTAATTTATACACATAATTAGAAAGGGTTGGATTGATAAAACCTGGAGGTTGTTCTACATAGACTTCTTCTTGTAGTTCTCCATTGAGAAAAGCACTCTTGACATCCATTTGGAAAACTTTGAATTTCATATGAGCTGCATGCGCAAGAAATATTCTGATGGCTTCCAATCTTGCAACAGGAGCAAAGGTTTCATCATAGTTAATCCCTTCTTCCTGTGAGTAATCTTTAGCTACCAATCTTGCTCTGTTTCTTGTGATGACACCTTCTTCATCCATCTTGTTTCTGAACACCCATTTAGTGCCAATGATTGGATGTTGTTTTAGCCTTTAAACTAGTCTCCAGACCTTGCTTCTTTCAAATTGGTTGAGCTCCTCTTACATAGCCTCTATCCAGCTTGAATCTTCTAATGCTTCTTCTACCATCTTGGGCTCTATTTGAGAGAGAAAGCTTAGGTAGATGCGTTCATTTTAAGTTATTGACCTTGTCTTTACTCTAACATTAGGATCTCTAATGATGAGATCTTCAGTGTGATCCTTGGTCCATTTTCTCCTCCTTGGGACATCTGTTCTGATGCTCTCTTATCTGAGTTCTTCTAGATTGACTTCAGGTTCAGGTCGTAGAGTCTCACTGTCTAGTATTGTGAACTCTACGATTTCTTCTTTTCGCTCTGTGTTTTCTGGTTTTAGCTCTTCGTTCGTAGTGTCTAACTCTACATTTTTTGATTCTACAATCGTAGAGTTCTTTTCTGCACTTTCGTTGAGTGGAGCATCCTTCCTAACAGGGTCTGATTTGTCAAAGGCTATATGAATGGAGACTTATATAGTTAGAGACTCTTTGTTGAATACCATGTATGCTTTATTGTCAATAGCATAACCAAGGAAGATTCCTTCATCTGACTTTTGCTGGAATTTGGTCAGGTACTTCTTTCCATTATTGAGAATGTAACACGGACAGCCAAATGCACGAAAGTAGTTGATGTTTAGCTTTCTTCCTTTCCACAGCTCATAAGGAGTCTTCTTGAGAGTTGAGTGAACAAGAGATCTGTTTTGAGTGTAGCAAGTAGTGTTGACAGCTTCTGCCCAGAAATACGCAGGTAGGTGAGCAGCTGTAAGTAGAGTTCTTCCTGCTTCAATCAGAGTCCTATTTTTCCTTTCAGCTACTCCATTTTATTGAGGAGTTTTTGGTGCTGAGAAGTTATGATTGATGCCATTTTCTTCACAATACTGTTCTACCTCAGAAAAATCAAACTCTCTTCCATGATAACTTCTGATAGCTTTGATTTTCTCCTTTCTCATTCATAACTAGTTTGAACAGCTTGATTAGTTAAGAGCAGGTTTCATCTTTAGAGCTTAGAAAGAATATCCATGTGAACCTAGTGTAGTCATCCACTACTACTAATGAATACCTCTTTCCTCCAAGGCTTGAAGTTGGGATAGGCCCAAATAGATCCATATAGAGTAACTGCAGGGGCTTATCATTTGAGTTGACTGTTTTGCCTTTGAATGAGATTTTCATTTGTTTTCCAAATTGGCATGCTTTGCAAGGTTTTTCTTTAATGAAGTTGAACTTTGGCAATCCTGCTACAAGGTCTTTGGAGGCCAGTTTTGACATACTTTTGAAGTTTAAGTGAGACAGTCTTCTATGTCATAGCCAGGAGAGATCATCAGAGGCTTTGGCAAGGAAGCATATTATCTCATCATGACTTAGCTTAGCAAGGTTAACAATATAGACATTTCCTTCTCTTGATCTTATCAGCTTCAATGAGTTGGTCCTCAAATCTCTGACTTAACATTGATTGTTGAGGAAGGTTACTTGATGACCTTTATCACATAGTTGGCTAATGCTAAGGAGATTGTGTTTTAGACCTTCAACATATGCTACTTTGCTGAATGACACAGCACCGTTCTCAGCTGAACCATATCCTCTTGTTTTTCCAGAGTTGTTATCTCCAAAGATGATTACAGGACCATCGTTTTCCACAAAGTTTGATAGGAGGGCTCTGTTGCCTGTCATATGTCTTGAGCATCCACTATCAAGGTACCACGTTGACTAGTGGTGCTCTGTACCTGCAGAAATGATTAACTTTCATTTTGGTACCCAAACTTACTTGGGTCCAAATTTGTTAGTAGCCTTTGGGACCCAAATCTTCTTGATTTTAGGTCTTTTTAGTACAAGATAGAAATCATTGAAATAACATTCTGCAACTTTATGACCATATTTATAGCATGTATAACATTAAATATAATTCCTTTTTATCTTGGGCATATGTGGATAGTAGTGGCCCACAACTTTTTCTTTTGGCTTATAATCCTTTTGCTTCCACAGAACTCTACGATTCATAGTTTTCATAGAGTTAAAGATAACTCTACATTTCTTGCCAGGTTTGTTCGTAGAGTGAGTTCTGTCAGACTCTACGATCTTTTGAGACTTGAATGTAAAAGTTGACTTACTCTTTGATCTCTTGAATCCTAGGCTTGTGTGTGATTCAACAGAGTTTGAATGGTTTGGTCCTGCTGTTTGTGAGTATTTGACAAATACAATTCCCTTAAAGGAACTATTGTTATTTGCTTCCATATATTTATCTATGGTAGGTTTTGAAGTGGTATTACAGAACCCCAGACCTTACCTGCTAGCCACAGATCTTTGGCTAGAGATCAGAGAATCCATGGACAGAGAAGACTTGTTCCATATTGAAATAGTCTTTTCTAATTCCTGAATCTTAGAAACTAGAATTAACTCTTTCTTAGTGTAGAGTTCATTTATCTGTTTCAAGTTAGCATTCTCAACCTCAAGACTGACGCAAGAGTTAGCAGTTCGTAGAGCAGTTTCCAACTCTATGAATGCTTTCTCTTTTTCCTCTTGAAGAAGAGAATGGTCTTTTGATAGAACCCTGAACATTTTCATGTATTTTTGCAGTTCTATGATGGAATCATGCATCCCTTCTCTAAGATCATCAATAGTTAAATTAGGAGAGTAAAAATTAAATACCTCATCAACGTTGAATTCTTTGATTTTTCTGTCCTTGGCCATCAAGTATAGATTTGCTTTGTGTGGTTCCTCATCTTCATTTGACTCATAGTTTAAGTCATTGTCTGAGTCACTCCATGAACTCTCAGCTACAAAGCCTTTTTCTCCCTTTTTGAGCTTATGATGACCTTTGGGGTTTTTCTTCGAATGTGGATTCTTCTTGCTCTTCCTTAATTCTTCTCTTAGAGGTTTATCGTAATTTGCAATGAAGTGTCCTGGTTGTTTATAGTTGTAGCATAAATCACTTACTTGTTCTTTATTGCAGCTGCTGAATTTCCTTGATCTGCTGTTTCTGCTGATGAACCTTTTAAAGTATCTAACTAGCATGGCAGCTCCTTCATCCCTGATTTCTTCATCATCATTATCTGAGTCAATATCAGATTCATTTTTGTCAGCTTTCCTTGATGTGGATGCCTTAAGAGCAATTCCTCTTTCCTTCTTCTTTCCTTCTGATAATGTTTCAGCTCTTTGAGTTAGTTCCAATTCATAGGTGAGAAGGTTGCCATATAACATTTGCATAGTCATTTCATGGAGATTTTTTGATTCTCTAATGGCAGGGGTTTTGGCATCCCACGTGCTAGGCAAGGCTCTCATGAATTTGATGATGAGATCTTTATTTGGATAGACCTTTCCATATGCTCAAAGAGAGTTGAGCAACACATTGAACCTCTCATATGTGGAAGTAATGTTTTCCCCAGAGATGTGGGTAAACATTTCATATTGTTGTGTGAGTAATGATTGTTTGTTTTCTCTTACTTCTTCAGTCCCTTCATTCATGATTAGCAGTGCATCCCAAACTTCTTTTGTTGTTTAGCAATTGATGACATTTTCAAACAGCTCATTTTCGAGAGCCATGAATAAAATATTTTTGGCTTTCTTGTCCAGCTGAACTGCTTTCTTCTCTGCATCTGTCCAATCTTTTCTTAATTTGATTGAGACTTTTTTTGGGTCATCAGTAGTTGGTGTCAGCTTTGTTGGAACGTAGGGCCCACTGATGACAGCGTCAAACAGATCCTCATCTATGGCGTCCATATAAGCCTGTATGCGAACTTTCCAGTTTACAAATTTTTCTTTGTTGCAAAGAGTTGGTTTGTTTCCTCCACCTAGCTCACAGTCATTTTTGGTTTGTGACATTGATCTACTCAAGCTAGTTAAGCTTTCTTAGTGAGAACCTGCTCTGATACCAATTGTTAGTTTCCAGAGGCATAAAAGATATCTAGAAGGGGGGTTGAATAGATACTTTGAAACTTTTTAACTCTTTTTCTAAAAGACTTGATTAATAAAAAAGTTAATTAAGCACAACAGAATATATGATTGATTTTAATCCCCTTTTAAGATATGACAGTTATAGAAAATATGATAAAGCAGTGATATAATAGTTATAACAATTATGGAGTGCACAGAGAGAGAGAGAGAAAAGAGAGACACAGGACTTTAAGTGGTTCGGAGCACACAAGACTCCTACTCCACTGTTCTACTCCTCGAGTAGTAAATCCACTAAGGATATCCTTACAACTTGAATCACTAAGATTCCTTCAAGGCCAGCAGCCTCGGAACTCCAGTACACTAAGTAATCTTCAAAGCCATCAGCCTTGGAACTCTGTAGACTAAGACCCGCAGCCTTAGAATCTTTTGTCCCCTTCGGTACTCAGCAAGTCCAGCAGACTTGACTTTGGTTGTTCAACTGTTGACCCTTTCACTTGATTGAGAATGTTTGTTTTGTTGCTACTAAGTTGCTTGAAACATATGGTCTGATGAACTCAGTAGCAAAGCAAGATGTTTCTTTTTTGTCATAGAGTAAGACTTTGACAGATTTGATTTCCTTTTTCGTTGTACTTGCTTATCTGGTTTCTTCAATCTGTTTGCCTTATATTGATGCCTCTGAATTCTTCCGTTGAATATGAGACTGTTGCATCTGATATTTTTGTTGAGACTTGTTGCTGAACTTAGGAATAGTTTATTCCTTGTTGTGCGCGTTAGTGGGGTGAGTCAGCATCCATTATCTTATTCCAAGATGGTGGTAAGTATAGTGCTCTAAATATCTGCAAACCATAGCTGTTTATTCCCCACTGACTCTGATTCTTCGTTCAGTTTAATTAAGTATTCAGAAACTGTCTTAGGCAGGTCTTTCTACTGATCAGTCAATATGGACAACGTAGAATATCAAATTCAGTTCTTGGTTGCTTGTCTGAATGAGGATCGTAGAGTGTTCGGCTGACTATACGATTCTTTAGTGAGACTTGACTCTTGTAGATGTTTATGGTGATCTTTCATGTTGCGTTTGGATCACTTAGAGATAATATCAAACTTTTTCTCCTTTATCTCTTTGAGAACTATCGTCTTGCTAATGCAGATGTGACTCTACGATCGATCTTGCCTGATGATAGAATTAACTCAACGATCTGCCTAGTCACTCCGCATTTGTCTGGCCGAGTTTCACTCTACGTTAGCCTGGTCCAACTCTACGATGCAACTGGCCAAGCTTCACTCTACGTTAGCCTGGTCCAACTCTACGATCCTTTATGCTGACTACTCTACGATCCTTTGCAGAATGATGACTTGTGTAGTACTCAACGATCAGTCTAGCCTTAACATTTTAATACATTAGATCAACCTAACAAGTTTAATTTTTTCTATCTAAGTCCTTGTACATTAAATCTTTGTAAGGACTTTACAATTCAGCTACTGAAACAAATATCACAACATCAAATTAAAACATGTGATTCCTAACATTATCTATTGGTTAAAAGGTTTAAACAAGTAATTTTTTAAAGGATCTATTCAACCTCCCTTCTAGATCTTAAGTGCCTTTGGGAAACAACAAGTGGTATCAAAGCAGGTTCTCACGAACACAAAGCTTACAATTTGAATTGATCTATGGCACTAAACAAAACCAGTTCTAAGCTTGGTGGAGGAAACAAACCACCTCTTTTAAATAGAGAAAAGTTTTCTAACTGGAAGGTACGTATGCAGGCATATATGGATGCGATTGATGATGATTTATTTGATGCTATCTTAAATGGTTCGTATGTTCCTTCCAAGATGACTCCAACAACTGAAAATCCAAACAAAGTTGCTGTCAAGCAAAGGATAGAATGGACAGAGAATGAAAAGAAGTTGGTGCAGCTGTACAAGAGAGCCAAGAATATTTTATTCATGGCACTAGAAGATGAGTTGTTTGAAAACGTCGTAAACTCCACATCGCTAAAGAAGTCTGAGAAGCTTTACTGGTAATGCATGAAGGCACAGAAGAAGTCAGAGAGAACAAGCAATCTCTTCTAACTCAACAATATGAAATGTTTTCTCATATCTCTAGAGAAAACATTACGGCCACCTATGAACGCTTCAAAGTTCTACTGAACTCCTTGAGATCTTATGGCAAGGTTTATCCCAACAAATATTTGAACATAAAATTCATGAGAGCTCGTGCAAGCAAATGGGACGCCAAGACCACTACCATCAGAGAATCGAAAAATCTGCATGAAATGACGGTGCAGAAGCTCTATGAAAATCTTCTTATGAATGAGCTTGAACTGAATCAAAGAGCTGAAACTCTTTTTGAAAACAAAAGGAAAGATAAAGAAGTGGCTCTCAAAGCTTCTATGGCTGCTTCAAGAGTTCCAGCTGAAGATGATAAAGATGATAATCTAAGATAAGCTAATGAAGATGAAGATATAGCCTTACTTGCTCGAAGGCTAAGAAAGTTTATGAAGAAAAGAAGTAGCTGGAAATCAAGGAATAACTTCAAAGGAAACAGTAGCAAGGATCAAGACAAAGATCTTTCCTACAACTGCAAGAAACCTGGCCATTTCATCGCTGAGTGCACCAAACCTCGGCAAGAAGATCTCAAGAAGGACAAACAGAAGTCCTATGGAAAGAAAGAATACAAAGACCACAGAAAGTATAACAAGAAGGACAAAAGATATATAACTGAAGAATCATGGAGTGAGTCAGAAGGTGATACCAGTTCAGACTCCACTGATGATGAAGAACCACAACTTGCAAATCTATGCTTGATGGCAATAGGTGAAGATTCCAGCACAACCACCGATCGTCGAGTGATCGACATCAATGAGGTATTTGACTTCAACTCTCCTGATGTTAGCATGGATGATTTAAGATTAGCTTTGCATGACATAACATCTAAATTACACAAATATATGAAGTTATTTAGGGTTCTTTCAAAGGATCATTCTTTACTTCAAAAGGAGAAAGAAAAGGTAAACGCAGAGTTGGAAACTACTCTACGAAACACTGCCTCTCTATCCAAATTTGAGGCTAAGAATGAGAACTTAAGAAAAATAGCTGAAAACTGTACACTGAGAGAAATTACTGTTAATTCTCGAATAGAGGAATTAGAAAAGACAATCTCAACATGGAATCATTCTTCTTCGTCAATGGAAGCACTAATCACAAGTCAGAGAGTTGGGTCTGACAGATCAGGACTGGGATTTGAAAATTCATCTTATGATTCATATGTAGAAAAATTAGTGGATACCAGCATTAACCATGTCTCTTCTTTCAAATAGAGGCATTGTAATTGTAAAATCCAAAGAAAATTCTGAATCTTTTATTTCAAGTTGTCAAATCTCTGGTGATCAGATTGTTGTTCCAAAAAACAAAGATCACATGTTGGTTTAGGTTTTATTAAACCACAGAGTAAATCCAAGTCTACGTTCTCACCACGAAAAGTTATAGGGTCTGATAAGTTTAACTCTACGAATCAACCTGGTACTAATCGTAGAGTTGGATCTTACTCTACGAAATTTCAAAATCATAGGACATCATTCAAACAGAAAAGAGATAAGACATATTCTTCATATAAATTTTAAATGAGAAGATACCCACACACACACTCACATAAACAACATATAAGATGTTATAGCTGTTTTAAACATGGTCATAAAGTTGCATACTATTATTACTCTGAGCATATTGTACAAAAAGGACTCAAAATCAAATAGATTTGGGTCCCAAAGGGAACTAACATTATTGGACCCAAATACATATGTGTACCAAAATAAAGAGTAGTCATTCTTGCAGGTACCAAGGAGATCTGAATCAATTTAGTATCTTGATAGCGGATGTTCCAAGTACATTACTGGCAACAAGGCACTCCTATCAGAATTTAAGGCTAAAGACGGTCCAACAGTTATCTTTGGAGATAATAACTCTGAAAAACCCAGAGGATATGGCTTAATTAGCAATGGAGCTGTCTCATTCAATAAGGTAGTCTATGTTGATGGGTTAAAGCACAATCTCCTAAGTATAAGTCAACTGTGTGATAAAGGTCATCAAGTTACCTTTCTCAACAATCAATGTCAAGTTTCTGATCTAGAAACTAATTCACTAAAGCTAATGGGATCCAGAGAAGGAAATGTGATAGACTCCATGGCACGCTTGCGTGAGGTGGTCGTCGCCCGGATCGTTTCTAGCAAGTTGATAGGATGGATAGCTTGCAACACCTTAACCCCTCGCCTATATGTAGACGGTAATCTTGGTATAATTGCTTGCCAATGAAATTTATGTAGGATGGACACCAACGACACTTCGACCTCTCGCTTATATTGAAGCGGTAATCTCGGTACAATCGACGATTGATGCGGTAGAAGACGCCACACACAACTGTGAATGGTTGTGTGATAAGTCAATTATGAATCTCTAAAGAGAACTAAGGAACACTTAGGAATTCTTCAAAGAACCACAAGTAGAGAAACAAACTCACAATAATATTGATAATCTAAAAATTGGTTTTTTAAATTATTACATCATGAAGCCTATTTATACTAAGCTTGAGAACAATCTAGAATCAAACAAACCCTAAAAAACACCATTACATAAAACAAGGAACCTTGTTTTGGGAAAAGAAACAATTGGTGGAAAACACCATTACTTAAAACATGGAACCTTGTTTGAGGGAAGGAAATATTTGGTGGAAAACACCATTACCTAAAATATGGAACCTTGTTTTAGGGAAGGGAACAATTGGTGGAAAACACCATTACCTAAAAACATGGAACCCTGTTTTGGGGAAGGAATCCCGCAATCCAAGGATGTCAGGTTTTAGCAACAGTGAAGTCTATTGCGGTGTTTTGGGTACACTTGCTATCAATGTGTTTATGATCTTCGCGTACTTGTATCCCGTCTCTACGTTCTCCATACTTGTTCCAACCTTGTTCCATACTTCATGAATCATCCCGTTAAGTCTTTTTTTGAGGCGTTTAGCCCGAGTCCTCGTAATGGGTCCAAGTGGTATATGCAATGGATCCGCTTGGGTTTCGTCATGGGCTTCTAAACTAAGGATGTCTTTATCATACCTCTCCTCTTGAAAATAATTTGTCCTCAAATCTTCACCTACATCAAACGGACTTAGATCAGAAACATTGAAAGTTGCACTAACAGTATACTCACCAGTTAAATCTAATTTGTAAGCATTGTTGTTAATGCGTTCAAGCACTTGAAATGGACCATCTCCTCTTGGAAGTAGTTTCGAACGCCTTTGATCAGGAAATCGTTCCTGACGCAAGTGTAGCCACACCCAATCGCCGGGTTCGAAGATTACTTGACACCGACCCTTGTTGGCCTATTTGGCATATTGGTCCGTCCTCTTCTCAATGTTGAGTCTTGTCTTCTCATGTATCTGTTTAACAAAATCAGCTTTGTTTTTGCCATCCATCTTGAAGTATTTACCTACAATATTCTTTTCACAATTTTTAAACTCTTCACAGAAATCATGGTCATTATCATATAATTCTTTAAACTCTTCACATCCTTAGTTTAGAAGCCCATGACAAAACCCAAGCGGATCCATTGCATATACCACTTGGACCTATTACGAGGACTCGGGCTAAACGCCTCAAAAAAGGACTTAACGGGATAATTTATAAAATATGGAACAAGGTTGGAACAAGTACGGAGAACGTAGAGATGGGATACAAGTACGTGAAGATCATAAACACATTGATAGCAAGTGTACCCAAAGCACCGCAATAGACTTCACTGTTGCTAAAAACTGACATCCTTGGATTGCGGGATTCCTTCCCCAAAACAGGGTTCCATGTTTATAGGTAATGGTGTTTTCCACCAATTGTTCCCTTCCCTAAAATAAGGTTCCATGTTTTAAGTAATTGTGTTTTCCATCAATTGTTTCCTTCCCTAAAACAAGGTTCCATGTTTTAAGTAATGGTGTTTTCCACCAATTGTTTCTTTTCCCAAAACAAGGTTCCTTGTTTTATGTAATGGTGTTTTTTAGGGTTTGTTTGATTCTAGATTATTCTCAAAGTTCCTTGTTTTATGTAATGGTGTTTTTTAGGGTTTGTTTGATTCTAGATTATTCTCAAGCTTAGTATAAATAGGCTTCATGATGTAATGGTTTAAAAACCAATTTTTAGATTATCAATATTATTGTGAGTTTATTTCTCTACTTGTGGTTCTTTGAAGAATTCCTAAGTGTTCCTTAGTTCTCTTTAGAGATTCATAATTGACTTATCATACAACCATTCATAGTTGTGTGTGGCGTCTTCTACCGTATCAATCGTCAATTGTACCGAGATTACCGCTTCAATATAAGCGAGGGGTCGAAGTGTCGTTGGTGTCCATCCTACGCAAATTTCATTGGCAAGCAATTGTACCAAGATTACCGTCTACATATAGGCAAGGGGTTAAGGTGTTGCAAGCTATCCATCCTATCAACTTGTTAAAAACGATCCGAGCGACAACCACCTCACGCAAGCGTGTCGTGGAGTCTATCAAAATGTGTATATGGTTAATCTCTCTGAACTAAGTTCTTCAGCATCAGCTTGCTTCTTCGCCAAAGCCTCTGAAAATGTAAGTTGGTTATGGCATAGAAGACTATCTCAGCTTAATTTCAAGAGTATGTCAAAACTTGTATCAAATGATCTAGTCAGAGGTCTACCAAATCTGAGTTTCATTAAAGAAAGACCGTGGAAAGCATGTCAGCTAGGGAAGCAGACCAAGAACTCATTTAAGAGTAAAGCTGTCAATTTAAATGACAGGCCCCTACAACTTCTTCATATGGATATGTTTGGGCCTGTTCCAACTGTTAGTCTTGGAGGTAAAAGGTACTCTTTGGTAGTAGTGGATAACTAATCCCGATTCACATGGGAGTTCTTCATAAGATCTAAAGACGAAACTAGTTCTCAGCTGATCAAGTTCTTCAAGCAAGTGATGAATGAAAAATGCGAGAAGATAAAAGCAATAAGGAGTGACCATGAAAGAGAATTCGACTATTCTGAAGTCAACCAATTCTGTGAAGATAATAGAATTATGCATAACTTCTCAGCTCCAAGAACTCCACAACAAAATGGAGTGGCTGAAAGAAAAAACAGAACATTAATAGAAGCAGGAAGAACACTTCTTGCTGCTGCTCATCTTCTAGAATATTTTTGGGCAGAAGCAGTGAATACGGCATGTTATACTCATAATAGGTCTTTGATTCACTCTACGCTCAAGAAGACACCCTATGAGTTGTGGAAAGGAAGGAAGCCAAATATAAGTTATTTTTGTGCTTTTGGCTGTGCGTGCTACATACTCAACAATGGTAAAAGATATCTAACTAAGTTTCAGCCAAAGTCAAATGAAGGAATCTTTCTCGAATACTCTATGGAAAGTAAAGCTTATAGAGTGTTCAACAAGAACTCCTTGACAGTAGAAGTCTCTATTCATGTCATCTTTGATGAGGCTGGTCAAGGAACACCAAAAAAGGCAACTCAACTTGAAGTGATCGTAGAGTTGGAACCTCAGATCGTGAGTAGGAGAGCCCTACGACCGTAAAAGCTGAAATCGTACTACGATCATTATACCTGATCAAGGAATCGTAGAGTCTCTGATTCCAATCATGGGAACTCTACGAATTAATGGAGAAATGGAGCAAGAACCAAATCTAGAAGATCTCAGACAACAAGGTACAAGAACAGATGTCCCCTCAGGAAGCAGATGGGAAAAAGATCACACTCAAAATTTGATTATTGGAGATCCTAATGCAAGAGTTAGAACAAGGTCAGCTACACAAAATGAATTCTTCTACCTCAGTTTTCTCTCTAAATTGGAGCCTAAGAAGATTGAAGAAGATCTAAAAGATTCAAGTTGGATTGAGGCTATGCAAGAAGAACTAAATCAGTTTGAAAGAAGCAAAGTATGGAGACTAGTTCCAAGGCTAAGAAATCATCTAGTCATACGCACAAAACGGGTCTTCAGAAACAAGATGGATGAAACTGGAGTGATCACAAGAAACAAGGCAAGATTGGTCGCTAAAGGTTACTCTTAAGAAGAAGGAATTGACTTCGATGAAACTTTTGCACCCGTTGCCAGATTGGAAGCGATTAGAATGTTCCTAGCTTACACAACTCACATGAAGTTCAAAGTTTTCCAAATGAAAATAAAGAGTGCATTTCTGAATGGTGAACTGCAAGAAGAGGTTTACGTTGAACAACCTCTAGCACAAATCCAACAAAATGGCATATATTGAAATTGTGACTGGCATTCAGTTGTGCTCTGATAAGTTCGTAGAAGAGGAGAAGAAGTTCAAGGATGTACTCAAGCTTGTGCGGGCAACTGGCTTCTCCGAATGTTTGGAAGCAAACACTCGAATTTACACAAAACTTATCCAAGAATTCTATCTAAATGCTGAGTATGTTAATGGGAGCCTGACCACCAAAGTTAAAGGCACAGTACTACAAATGGGAATCGAAGAAATCAATCTAAACCTAGGGTTTGTCAGTCAAGGCATTACCTCCCTTGATGAGATTGATACAAAAGAAGGATTAAAGCTAATGGGTCATCAGAAGAATCCTCAACTCAAGGGATACAAAAAGAAAGAATTTCCTCCAGAGTATGAATTTCTTGCAGAGATAATGGGCAAGTGTAACATCTGTAAAGACTCTGCTCATGACTCAGTTAGTGAACTACAACTGAGATTCATGACAGCCATTGTTCAGAAGAAGAAGATTAACTTTGGTGCCATCTTTCTAAATTGACTGGGAAATTGGATTGATGACTACGGCAAGAGGAAGGCAAAAGGAAAAGTTGTCCCTAAGATGTTTCATAGGAGATTAATAAGCATCATTCTAAAGAAGAGGTTAAGGAATAGGATTTCTGAAAAGGAAGGGGAGCCTCTGAACGCCAACAAAAGAATAACTCCCAGGTTATTCAATAACTGGAAGAGAAATCCAGTGGAGAATCTGAAGTCCAAACAATCTAAAGAAGGAAGTGAGAGAACCATCAATGAAGTCCAGAAGCTAGTAAAAGGAAAAAGGAAAATAACAGTTATTGAAGAAGAAGTATCTCAAGGGTCTGTAGCTCCTGAAGCTTAGAGTGAGCTAGACTCTACGTCTGATCAACCAGTCAAAAAGAAGAAGAAGAAGATTGAAAAAGAAGCGCCGACAACTATTATGCAACCTCTGGATAGTTCCACAAATCTAAAGGAAAAGGAAAAGGAAGAAGAGGATGTCAACACTCCTTTGTCTAAAATAATTTCAAAGAAGAAGGGGATTTTTCGTAAACGGAAAGTACCTATTCAGCTTAAAGAACAAGCTGGAGAATCCATGCCCACTACGATCGTAGAGTATGAAGAAGAAGATAAAGAGGAAGATGAAGAAATCCCTGAGCTCACAAGAAAGAATAAAGGGAAACCTAGATCCTCCTCTGAAGCAAATATGAAAGTTGATTCTGCTGAGAATACAGTCATGCTTGAATCTCAAAGTGTCGTTCAGACATTGTTAGAGACAGCACCAGTATCTGAGTTAAGACCCACTGAAGGGTTGGCTATGAAGGATGACATTCCTAAGCCAAATGAAGAAACTGATTCGGTTGTGATGGTTTCTACATCTGAGCCCAAGGGAATGAAGAAGTGGCTATGACTGCTGAACAACAAGAGCCTAAGGGAGCAAATGTTGAACTGGCTGAGAAGGATTTAAGTCATGAGCCTCAAACAAAGAAGAAGAAGAAAATAAAAGAAGAAAAGCAAAAGAAGAGAGAAGAAAAGAGAAAAAGGGAAGAGCAGAGAACCAAGTACAAAGAAGATTCTATCTAACGATCGCTGCAATCTTCAGATACATCTCTACAAGTAACTCACGTTATTAAAGTTGTTGTAGATGAAGTTAATAAGGGTTATGACCCTACGATCATAAAGCCAGAGGATCCCACATCAGAGGGAGAGCAACCAATCGGATATTCAGTTCCTCCTCCATCCATTCCTTCTACATCTAAAGGGATTCGAAGGCGAATTATACGTGAAGCATATGAGGATCCAAATATTACCCTACCTGACAAATGGATAGGATCTGGTGAAGGACGAACGAGACTCATCTCTTTAAGTGTAGTTGAGCTCTATGACTATCTCTTGATCCAAAAATGAATCATAGCACCACACTCTACGATCCTAATCCTGGTAGTGATCAAATGCTCTACTTTCTGCCACTTTTGCCGCTAGTAAAGGCTATCAGTTTAGGAGACCAGAGCTTTATTCGATGGTGCTATTCCCGTTATCCAAGCTTACCTCTGGTAGCTCAAAATTTCCCGCGGGTGCTTACTTATGCCGCTAAGCTGATATGCTCCCATCCCCACAATCTCTCTACAATCTATCAAAAGGTACATATTGTCCCACTCTCATTTCTAAATCATGTTTTTCCTTCATATGATTGGGACAAAGGTGTTGAAGATTCGATGTTCGTATCTCAAGTCTATGAATCCTTGACTTCTTCACACCTTGCACAAACTGCACCAATACCAAGTTCCTCAATCGTAGAGTCTTAAAACCCTACAATTGATATCGAGAATACAAGTTCTCCGATCGTAGAGCTTCCACACTCTACGCCTGATGCACAAACATCACTCTCTCCGCTCGTAGAGTCTCAAAACCCTACGATCGATGTTCATAATCCTACCTCTTCAATAAAGCACACATAATCTCCCTCACCAATTCATGTGTCCACTTTTCTCGCAACGCTAACTCAATCACCCATTCACTCCCACTCACAAACTACTCCGTAGTCAGATAAACTCATAGCTCCTATAAGTATATCTGCCAAACCATCGCCAGTTAGTTCTCCCGTCCATCCTCCCACTCAAGAACATACTCCATTTATTACCTCTGATATTCCTTCTTCGTCCAAGAATGAATTCTTTGATCTACCTCTTGCACTAGTTCACCTCTCCCAAGGTCCTACAGACAGTTCTGCACCTCCACTTGATCGCATCATGGCTCGTCTGGAAGCTATCCCCACTACTGCTCAATTGACTGCATTGACAACTATTATGTCTCAAGACATAGAAGAGAAACTTGAGCAAAACTCTATTGAGCTTCGACATCAAATGACCGACATTACTACTGCCGCCGTTATCTACCTAGCGACTTGGGTAGAGAATTTCAAAAGCAATTGAAATCTATGTTCAAGGACATGTCTGCACGCCTTCATGATAGAGATAAAATATTTCTCAAGGTTCTTAACGAACACAAACAGACAGTGCAAACCCTTCAGTAGCAGAATGAGCAGTTTATTAAATTGCTGACCTCTAAAGTTTTTGAGCTCCGCACTGGGTTATCTACCTTTAAATGTGATATGGAGTTAAATGCTAACACCACAACTACTTTAATCAGCCAGTACAATGAGCATGCTGTTGATCGACAACGGGAAATTCGGGCTGATCTTGCCATGAACTCCTCCCAGATCCAGAGCTAATAGACTCCGTCTAGCATCTCTCACGGGTGTATAATGACAAAAAGGGGGAGAAGGGAAGTGAAGGAAATAGGGGGAGTCAGGGAGATAGGGGAGACAGGGAATTAGGCAGGGATCTTCTTCACGAAGGGAATGGACCCCGCAATGCTTACCAATAGAACCAGGATCGTCGAATGCAGTGACAAGGACTGGCATAAACATTCCATCCGACGATCTGGCATATCTGAACATAAATCTTCAAGGGACTCATGTCGTAGAAGAAGAAAGAATACTCTTTCCTAACCTTGGTCCACGGGACTCTATTGAAGAAATCAGAGGGAAAAATACTGAGTTACAAGAGGCTTCAGATCGGAGAAGAATAGCTGAGAAGAAATGGCTTGCCTTGGAAAAGCCAAGAAAGAGGAAGAAATAGTAAGTTTGGTTTATCCATTCCTTGCTAGAATCTGATGAATCATGTAAAACTGGTTAAACTCAATAAATTCATCCTTTTGATCTAGCAATACAATGGCTTACTATATTTTAAGTCATATTTACATTTCAAGCAATGCATATTAACTGTCATATAAAATTGTTGGTTTTATCATCATCAAATAGGGGGAGATTGTTGGAGTCTATATGAGTTTGATTATTTGATTTGATGATGATAGATCTTAATGTATATTTGTATCAACTAGCTTCTGTAAAGTCCTTAACTGATTTAATGTACAAGGACTTAGAGTAAGATCAAACTTGTTAGGTTGATCTACGTTGAGTTAATGGGAGGCATAGAATTGATGTGTATAGGTTAGTCTGATGAGCTATAAGGAAATATGTACAAGATTGTAGACTTAATTCTCCTATTGTAAAGCTTCAAACAAAAACGTAAAGACTATTTGTCAATCGTAAAGCTTTAGACTTATCGCAAAGTTATAACTTATAATCGTAAAGTGGACAAAATCGTAAAGACAAGCAAAGCTCTCTTAGCAAGGATTGAACGTAGAGTGCTTTAGAATCGCAAGGTTAAAATCAAATGGTAGAGCACTCCCAAATTTGTTCAGCTGAAGAAAGACTCGTAGAGTACCAGACTTATCGTAAAGTTCTTTGGGACGTAGAATCCACACTACGAACTTACATGATCGTAAAACAATCAACTCTGACAGACTGGCATGAAAGATCTGCTTGATTGAGAATCTTGATAATCCTTACCAAAACACACTTGAGTGAAAATCGAAGACCAAAGGACATGTCTAATAGCTAGTTTGCTGAAAGCGACGGGTCAAAGTGGTTGGTGAGATTGCAAACTGATGTGACAGGCTGAACCCCAGAAAGCTGACACCTAAAACTCAAAATATCCACATCAAATATCTCAGAGTATCTGAAGCATTAAATGTGGCAACAGAAACCTAGTAACGGGAAGAAATCTCAGACAAACTACAAAAGGGCTACAAAGTTTTAAATCAAGAAACGAACAAGAAATCAACGAGCCAAAAAGTCTGTCTAAACAAAAGAACATACTCTACAATTTGAACATCTAGTTCAAGCTGCTAAGTATTTGAGAAGAAGACATTAACGTCATCTTAGCAACACCTCTCATAAACATTCAAATAACTGTTCGTTCAGGTTTTAGTGACCATAGAGATTCAAGTCTGCGGGACTTGAAGAGGGCAAGAGTGTCCTTGTCTTTGTGACTAAATTATCAAGTCTGTGAGGCTTGAAGAGGTCTTTGTGTCCTTGTTGTAGTGACTAAAATATTCAAGTCTGTTGGGCTTGAAGAGGGCAAAAGTGTCCTGATCAGAGTGATTGAATTTATAGTGGATTCCTACTTGTTAAAGTAGAAGAGTTGAGTAGTAGTTGTTCAGTCTCCGAACCACTTAAAAATCTCTGTGTTATTTATCTTATTGTCTTATATTTATCTGCACTATAATTGTTATTAATTTTCTAAGCTAAACTAAGAACTGAAGTCTTCAAGTTATCTTTAAGGGGAAATCTTTTAAATATCATATTTTTCGTTGTGCTAAATTAATCTAATTATCATCTATTGGTTAAAAGGTTTAAACAAGTAATTTTTTAAAGGATCTATTCAACCCCCTTCTAAATCTTAAGTGCCTTTGGGAAATAACAGATTGATAATAGTATTCCAATAAACTACATTTCTCTCGGGCATTATCTCAAATAGATTCAAAGCCGAATCTACCTGATCATTTCTGACATACCCATCAATCATAATGTTCCAAGAAACAATATTCTTCTCAGGCATCTCATTGAATAGCTTTTCTGCCTCCAAAATGTAATTCCTGCACAAATACCCAGAAACCATAGCAGTCCAAGTAACCACATTCTTCTTAGCATCGACTCTATCAAACAATATCCTTGCTTCCCTTATCATCCCACACTTGATATACCCTGAAATCATTGTTGTCCATGTAATCACATCTGGGTTCGGCATTTCATCAAACAGACTGTGTGCTTCAATAATTTGACCCTCTCGGCTGAGCTCGGTGATCATCCAGTTTGACCGTGCCACATCCTGATTAATAGTAATATCCAGACTGGGTATTGATAATCCTGCAATTCTAGGTTGAGTCATTGAGTGATACAAATTTGTTCGCGACTCGCATTGAAGCTTGACATAGCACATGAAAGAACTCAGAAGGCCTAATTTTACAGAACCCCATAATCTCGGCATGATTGATATTCGAATCATTGTTATCATTTTAATGGTGTGTTGTTAGCCTACTTCAATAGTGGTAGAATGTCCTGATGTTGTTGCTAGAAGAAAAATTTGTTTCTTGGATTTTATAAAACCATTCAAATACTCTTGTTTGTGTTGCTTCCGGAGAAGTTTCGGTGGCTTATGATTGGTTTCCAGTCATATGCTAATTAAAAAGAAAGAAGAGTTTCAAACAGAGAGGAAAGAGGATACGCAGACAGGAAGAGAGAAGATACTCATGTTGAAGGAGGAAATCTACATGGTATTTCGTCAATTGGCGAAAGTGGAGCCTTTACTTTCTAGGACAGCTTGTATTGCTCTTCAGAGGCTATTAGGAGAGGATCAGAAAAAACTGTTGTTTAATAGTGGCAATCGGTTGTTTGGTTTATTAGAAAGCTTAATTGCTAGGTTTGGGATTCCAGAAAACATATGGTATGCTGCTGCTGATAAAGCTATTGGTACCATATATACAATCCATCGATCTAACTCCTGAGACCTTAGCAGCTGATCTGCTGAAAAAAAAAAATCTTAAATCTGTATTTGACTGTAGTGGAGATGAGTTGCAAAATGACTATTCCGGTGGCAACTTAAGTGTAGTTACCACAGTTCAAGTAACAAAACTCAGCAGATTTTTTTATGTTGTAAGCCATATTGCCATGAATCAATTGGTCTATATAGAATCATGTGTTCGAAAAATCCAAAAAGAGAAAGCAAAGAAAGAGAGAATGGTTGTCGAAGGCCAGAGCATTCATTGTAATGGCACCACACCTCTTGACGCACCGAAGGTAATTGCACTTGAGATGAGATTTTATTCAAGCAGGGTGCTATTATCCTTTCTTGTGTTAAAATTTCTGTAATTTCATTTGTGTCTATTTTCCTTTATTGCCTTCTTGCAGGAAAATGGTATTAATGCAGAGCTAGGTCTTGCAGGCTCTGAGGATGCAATACTTGATACCCTATCTGAAAGAGCGGAGAAAGAAATTGTTTCTGGTGGTTCTGAGGATTCATGTAAGCTCAATAAAATTATTGGACAAACCATAACAAGAAGAGAAATTAGTTAAAACTCGTAAGGTACATAAACAACATAGTAAGGAGAAAGAGCGGAGACAGATTCATGTAAGCTCAATAAAATTGGACAAACCATAGCCAGAAGAAAAATTAGTTAGACACTCATAAGGTACATAAACAACATAGTAAGTTAGACACTCATAAGGTACACTCCTAAAAGACCTAGTCAACTGCATAAATTTAGATAACAAAATAACTATTATTACACCTCAGCAACTTAATGCTTGATTTATTCAAACAAAACAGACTAACAATTAACTAAATAGCAGGACTAAAAATAAAATGCACTAATTTGCGACACTTTGTTCACCCGACGAACTATTGTATCCCTGTGTGGGAATTCTCCGTCTCTAGGACTGTTGGGTATTTTTCTCTTCCTTGGAACTTATGTATTATGAATTTCTATCATTATGTTTGTTATTTATGACTTCATATTGTAGCACCATGATAATTCTGTTTTTAGATGTTTGTTGTTTTTCTTATGTAGTGTTTATTTTGTTAAATGTTTATATCACATAATTATATATGTGCACACACGTGTGCGTGCTCAGACACGTGTGCGCGTGCTCACACACACACACACACACACACACACATATATATATATATATATATATATATATATATATGCTCATAATATATATATATGGGGTCCGGTCCCCATCATATATTAACTGGGAGAATTATTTCAGCTAACAGATCTGTAGTCGTCGAACCAATAATCTAAGTGCTGAAATTAGATGAGGCGGGTGTCCAGCCACAGTTAGGACCTACGGTCAGTGCAATTCCTTTCTACGATCAGACTATTTACCAAACTACCCCTGCTTTTTGTTCCTTTTCATACGGACCACATGTTCTTCCTACGACCGGTCAAAACCACAAAATTTTCGCAGGTCCTTCCATTAGGAGTGCTCAAAAAATTCGGTTTTTTCGGTTTTTTACCGAACCGGTTGATACCGGTACCGGCGGTACCGGTTTTTTCGGTATCGGATTTTCGGTATTTTAACACTTTTCGGTACCGGTAGCGGTAAGGGATTTTCTGAATTCGGTACAAACCGAAATACCGAAATACCGAAATATATAATTATTATTAATAATTATATACATATATATAAATTTTAATTATTATTAAATAATAATTATTGTTAATTATATATTTAATTATTGTTAATATATATAAAAAAATTATTTAATTATTATTAATAATTATATATATTACCATGCGGTATTACCGACAACCGAATCGAAAAAACCGGTACCGATTTTGTACCGAACCGGTACCGAAACCGGTACCGAAACCGGTAATTCGGTACCGGTACCGGTTCTTACTTTTTCGGTATTTTTGGATCGGTACCGGTTCGGTATTTTCGGTACCGGTTCGGTTTTTTACCGATGAGCACCCCTACCTTCCATTGATAGACTAATGTCGGTAGTTGCCCCCATCTACTTTTTAAATATTATTAGTGGATACTTGCCCCCACGTTAATTTTATTTTTAGCAGTCTTATATATAAGAAGCCATTGTCCTATTACTGGGAGAGACTCAAAGAAGGTGATACATTTGCATGCATCACAGCCCACTATACATCTTATTAATTAATTTATTCTTTTCCTGCAATATTATTTATAATAATAATTTTTTTTATATTTATCCTTAAAATTAATACATCATATTGTATAAAAAACTAAGTTATTAGACAGTGAGAATATTTTTTCATATCATATTTTTTTTTCATATTTTTATGCAATATGATGTATTAATTTTAAGGATAAATATGAAAAAAATCGTAATATTATAAATATTACTGCAGGAAAGAATAAATTAATTAATAAGATGTACAGGGGTTGTGATGCATGCAAATGTATCATTAATTTAGCCTTCTTTGAGTGTCTCCCGGTAATAGGACAAAGGCTTCTTATATATAAGACTTCTAAAAACAAAATTAACGTGGAGGCAAGTATCCACTAAAAATATTTAAAAAGTAGATGGGGGCAGCTACTGACATGAGTCTATCAATGGAAGGACTTGCGAAAATTTTGTGGTTTTGACTACCCGCACGAAGGACCTATGGTCAGTATAAAAAGAAAAAAAAATTAGGAATAATTTGATAAATAATCTTGTCGTAGGAAGGAGTTGCACTGGCCGCAGATTTTACCTGCGGTTGGACATCAACCTCATCTAATTTCAACGCTTAGATCATTGGTTGGACGACCATAAATCTGTTGGCTGAAATAGTTCCTTCAGCTAATATATGTTGTGGAGCGAGACACACACACATATATATATATATATATATATATATATATATATATATATATATATATATATATAGGGTACCAATCCACAACAACCGGTTGTTGTGGCAACCAATTTCTTCCTTGTCGCTGCAGGGTGTAGCGGCAGTGTTTTTGACTTACCTGCCGCTACAGGCTGTAGCGGTAGGGAAGAAATTTTTTTTATTTTTTTTTTGCGACAAAGGTAAATTGGCTTACGATACGTAATTAAACATATCAGTTTTTTGGTCTCTTTATGTACTTCCATACCCAACTGTCATTTATTATCATAAAGTATATTATAAAAACATATAAAATTTTAGTTTCCTCTAATATATTAAAAAATTATAGATATATTTTATTTTTAAGTTAATTTATGAAATACTAAAATATAAAATATTGAAATTTTCTCTCGGTCAAATATAATAATAAATAGTATCATATTAATTTATAATAATATATGATACTATTTATTATTATATTTGTTACTTTTAAAATTTTAATATTTTATATTTTAGTATTTCATAAATTAACTTAAAAATAAAATATATCTATAAGTTTTTAATATGTTGGAGGAAACTAAAATTTTGTATGTTTTTATTATATACTTTAGTTGGGTATAGAAATACATAAAGAGACTAAAAAACTGATATGTTTAATTACGTATTGTAAGTCAACTCATATATTTAATTAAGTATTGTAAGTCAGCTTACTTTTGTCGCAAAAAAAAAAAAAATTCTTTTCCACCGCTACAACCTGTAACGACAAGGAAGAAATTAGTTGTCGTAATAACCGATTGTTGTAGATTGGTACCCATATATATGTGTGTGTCCAAAAATTTATCCGACGGTAAGATAATACCACCGTCCAAAGGCAGACCCAAGCGGGTTATGTGACTACCCTTGCAGTCATTGATTTTTTCCTTTTCCCTTACACTATGGGAATGTGAATTTATAGTTTGAAAAAGCAAGGTGAAAAGCTTTGTTGCGGGCCCTATGATTGCACTTGCAGTCATGGACCACAGTGAGCACTTGTAGTCATTAACCATTGAGGTGTAGTCATTGATTGGGCTTTGATAATTGTTATGTTGGAGCAGGTCAGCAAAGGGTACCATCGTGTATGTCTTATATTGTGTAATTAGGTTTTATATAATATACTATGGCAACCAGTGGCGAAGCCTCCCAACCGAGTGGGGTCAAAAAATTCTGATTCTACAAATAATTTAGCGGGGTTTCAAGGCTGCACCCTTGAATCAATTTTTTTTAAATAATTTTATATTTTTCGACCGATTACATATGTAAAACATGTATTTGGACAAACAGAATATTCTTAAAACATAAAAGATAAGTCCAGGCCAATACCTATTTTTACACTTCTATGTCAATTACTCTTTAAGGCTTGAACTCTCCTTTATTTATAGAACAAAAGTATAATATTACTTGGACTTTTGAAGTCCCACATTGTTTAACAATGCAATCTTATTCTATATTTGTTTTATAAATGAAAGAGAGTTTAAGTATAAATTTCAATGGGATCAAATTACTAAGTTATACCTAAATAATTTATTATATCATAAGTATAAAAAAAATTCAAAAATGAGTGTGGTCAAATTACTAAGCTATACAAAAAAATGTATTACATCATAAGTATAAAAAAAATCAAAAATGAGTGGGGTCAATTGACCCCATATTTTGTACATAGCTTCGCCTATAATGACAACTATAAAAATTAAAGTGGTCATTGCCGCGTTATATTTTAATTTTTTAAAGTTAATTTTAAAATTAAAATATATAGTTAATTATTTTAGTTAAAGTGATCACAATTATTATAAACTATATATAAGAAATACCACTAATTTTATTCTTGAAACATATTGATTAACGTCAATTTTTAATTCTAAAAGTTTACAAATTTTATTTTAGGAGAGTTACTAAAATCTTAGGTTTAGTCTCCAACTATGAATTACACATTCTTGAAATTAGGTTATTTAATATATCTCTTCTCATAATTGAGTCAATTAAGTAGGGCAAATTTTTTTTAACCAAAAAATAAAATAAATAGGAGAGATTTACAAGTTTATACGGTTTGTGGAGGTCTTGTTGACGATATTTTTGATTATTTTATTTTATTTTTAATGACAATTGTGACCCCACTCACGAAAAATTTTGGGTTCACCACTGCCACCGTCCGCAGTTTTATATGGGAATAAATTGTTACAAATTAAACTGCGTATGATGATCGGCAAAATAAAAGTCAATTTTACCCATATCAATTTGCACAACCATATTGCGCAGGAGGTATTCACAAAATTACCAAGTCCGTACTATAGTTGTGCAGATTGTGATCTCGATCCCACCACATGAAAGAATTGTGTGCATCAATACAAATATATAACAAGTCAAAAATCAAGTCATTTTAGTTAGTCCTGAGTTAACTCGGTAGTTTAAGGGGTTATTTTTTGCAAACTTAGCAGATCAGGGTTTCTTTAGTTTTACTATAAAGCATGCCATTAATGTATCCTTATAACATATTCCTAATTTATGAACTTGTATAAAATAATGAAATAATTTGTTCATGCATGATTAGAAATATTATCAAGCTAATTAATTAATTATTATTGATGTCAAATTAGATAATACACGTAGGCGCATTCATATAATTCAATAGAGGTTATAGATTAATTTGAAAAGAGAAAGATGAATTCATTAGAAGTTAAAAGATATTTTTGGAAGCATGGATTTTTTTAAGGACGTTTAACGGTATAAGAGAAACAAACTTAAAAGTATATTATCAATATAAATAGATTATACCATTTCAACAGCACAATGAACTTTGGTTTTCCTCATGCGAAAAGAAGCCACTTGAGTTATTTTGATTTAACATCTTTTTTCAAGGCACCTTGGATTAGAAGATCAAAAACAGAAGACTAAAACAGAAGATTATCATGCATTCCTAAAGTAGACGGAGGCAAACAAGTTCAGGTATAACTATATCCATTTACCTCTGAAATTCTGAATATGTACACCTAAAAGGAGGCGATGAATAGATATATATGTGTGTTAATGTATTATGAGAAATTTTAATTTTTTACAGATATAATCCAGACATGTAAATTAATCGTCTGTATTTAAACTATCTATTTTGAGCTGTCTATATTGAGTTGTTTTTACAACTCTTTCTGTATAACTTCATACTAAATTAAACCGTGTATGCAGTGATATTTTTAGGATTTTCTAATGAAGAAATCAAATGAAAAACATAGTTAAATAAACTGAAAATATAAGGCAATAATCAAACACACATCACACCAAGAATTATACTTGGTTCGGCCCCGTACACCTCTATTCTATGAGCCCACATCCAAGGTCAGGTATCAATTGATACTGAACAAGTTTCCTTTAATATTAATTAATCAATTACAATAATATCAACTCCCATATAACAGAATTCAGAAAACTTTATGAGCATACAACTCTCTTGAGGAAACCTCCTTCCTTGAGCACCTCTGCTCTCTTGAGTACCACTACTCCGTTGGACACCTATGCCCCCTTGAACTCTCCTTGTACAATATTAAAGGAAACCGTTTGCTTCACTCTGAAGCCCTTTTTACAATATATGAAAATTTTATAATAAAAGAGATTACAATTGAACTCCATAGATATCTAACAAAAACAATATAAGAACAAGACACTTTTAATTTGCTAGAATATATTTTTAAAGTATCACAATTTTTGTAGAGTTCTTAAAATTTAGCAGTTGTAAAATGTAATTTATAAGCACCAAGTCCAACGGCTAGTTTTTTTAAAACCTTAATTGATAACAATCCTCAAAAATATGAAAAATGATTTTATCAAAAATAAAATCTGACTTTGAAATAGCACAGGATAAAATCTTTTATAGGTAGAATCATAAGGAGGATATGAAATCTGTTTGAAAACAGATATGAGTTTGAAATTAGTTTAAAACAAATTTGTTATCAAAACTAAATTAATTTGGAGAAAATTGTTAGCACCTTTTTGGGAATAAAAATAAGTTTGTTACTCATAATAAAAGACTTAATCTTGATAAGAATACTAGCCTGGTAAAAACAAATTTATCTCATAGAACTTTTTAGAAATCTAGACCCTTTTATTAAAAGGAGTTCTAGCAAACATATAATGCTTGTAACTAAAAGTTCTGGCCAAAAATCCTTGCATAATATTATCTTTGTATTCTGACTTCTAGTATCCTATTCCAGCAGGACTTTTTGGACTCCATCTTTTACACTTGAATTTTCAGCAAGAAGTCTGAAGGTTTGAGTAATTAAGCCTTGAAAACTTTTAGCGTAATTTCAAATTTGAATTAATATAAAACCACTGCAAAGCAACTTGTGATTATTAAAATCAAAAACAGATAAACCAACAACCTCATTAGTAGAACATGCAATAAGTAGGATACTTCATTGCCAAAGAAAGAGGTGGAGCTAAGCACAAACATAAGCAAGCAAATTTTTATTAAGATTCATAGCTCTGACAAGACATCAAATATAAAATATATACTTTGTCTTAGATCATTATCAGAAATAATTGTGGCATATGATGTGACAATCCGAACTTTTTAGAAATTATTAATAAATAAAATATATTAAATTATATATTTTATTTAATTTATATATTGGGATACACTGAGTTTGACTGTATAAATGTATATGTGCTGTGAATTATGTGAAATTTTGTGTGTGAATATTTAAATGTTTAAATAAATGTAGAGAATACGCATGTATTTGAAAAGTTATATAAGTTATATTTAATAGTAAATAAAACTATTAAATATATTCGTTTGAATTAGCTGCATTATTAAACGGGTAACATTAATTTACTAATTGAAAGTTAGAGAGCTAAATGTTTGTGTAATTAATTAAATAATGAAATTTATTTAATTAATAATGATAGTTATATTTATGTTATAATAAAGGAATAATAGAATAATATTTAATATTATTTCAAATGAATGTATATTAATAATATGAGGTGCAATATATATACTAAATGTATATTGGCATCAAGTTTGTCAATAACATTTATGATGTTAATAAAGGATAAAATTTATTAAATTATATATTTTATAAATTGTTGAAAACAATTTATGGAACGAAAGAGATATTAAATTTTAATTAGCTAAATATATTAAATTTATATATTTAAATTGTTTGAAGACAAATTATGAAAGAAATGAGATGATTATTTTAATTATACAAAATTAGTTGTATATCTTGAATAAATGAGTTAAAATAATTAATTGAATATTAATTATTTTAATTGATTCGTTACATTAAGTAAGTAAATTAAAATAGTTAATAAATATTAAACTATTTTAATATAGTTTGTTCGTTACATTAAATATGTTATTTTATTTAATGTATTAATTCTATTTCTATTGAAAGAGTTAATTAATATTAATACATTAATTGGTATATTTATTAAAAGTATGGTATATATTATATAATATGTTTTATATAATATGTATGAGAATATGTATGCATGTAATATGTAATGTGTGTATATATACGCTAGAACCTATTTGAATTACATGTAATGGGACTAAGTTATGGGACTTAAGTAAATGTAGAGAGAGTGGGAGAGTAAGTTAAGTGGGTTTGATGAGTCATTTTGTTTAGCAAGTAGGAGGTGGCAGCTGATAGAATACTTAATCAATGACTAAGACAATGTAAGTTGGAGCTGGCAAAAAAATATAAAAAAAAACGAAATAAAAATTGAAGAAACAGGGCAGCCACTAAGAAAGCTATGATTTCTATTGATGAAATCAAAATCATAATCAGTTCGTTAACAATTTACCCGTCTCAAAACCTACTTTCTTTCTCTTCAAATTGCCGAGTTCTACTATTCCCAAACCTTGTCCAAATCCTTCAGTTTCGGCTGCACTTTCAAGTGTACTGAGATGGTGAAGTTATAATTTTGAATTGGGAAGGACTTGAGGACATCAAGGAAGTATTAGAGCTGTCCATTTTCAGTCAAAGTATAATTGAATTCAAGAAATTCTAAAGTAAACCATGCATTTTTGTATACATAGTAAATTAGTAAATTAGTTAGTTTGGGTTCAAGTTGTTTTATTTGTTTGTAATTGAGTTGTGAATAACAAACCTAAAACATGGGAGATTAGTTGTTGATGTGCGGAGGAATATAATTGAAGTCAATTTGAAATATTTTTAAAGTCAAAATTGATTTGAATTCTTTTAATTTTATATAATACAATTATAAAAATCGTATTCTAGGTATAAAGTATTACTAATTACAATATTTATTGTTTTCAAAAGTTAAATAAATTATCGCAAATTTGAATTTGAAAATACATCTCATATTAATTTTGAAAAGTTTAACTTTAATCTTATATTTTGGAAAGGAGGGCTTACGTTTATATTAACCGAATGATAGTAACTGAATAAGTATAGTTACTATTGAGACGCTCCTCTCAAGATTTTAGATATATTTTTCTTGTTCTTGCGCCTGCTTTATGATCCTGAGTCCTGACATTCAGTTGAGTATCAGTAATATTTATGTTACAGAGTATTTATTGAACTTGAAGAATTCCCTTTCAACATGTTCTTAAAAGACTCCAAGAATCTTAAAGTTATTCTAGGTTTGCTGTACTGCATTTAGAGGCTATTAGACCATGGGAACCAGCCATAGCACCTCGTGTTATATACCGATAAGTTGACTCGCGGCAGATAGGATGACAGAATGAAAATGATTTTCTCAAAACTCAGTATATTAGCGAAATGGAGTGTTACAAATTGTTCCGCTGGTATTTTGTTTTCTCAAAGACAGTTGTGTCAAGATAAGTTCGATTGGCATAGGTGCAAGCTCAAGAAGGTAAACAAATCTAAAATACCAGTGAACTAAAAATGCATGCCAGTCCGTTAAGAGTGTTGTATCCGGTCTACTTGCAAAATCAATACAAATGTTCAATTTTGCGTTAAATAAAATATGGATGGGAGTGAGAAAAGACGCAAAAATGTCAAGCCCATTTGATAAATTATGACCTGGGTTAAGACCATAGAACAGGGGTAAATGGCTTACTGCCACTGATCCAGGATAATTACTAAGGTCATTATGAGCATACATTCAAGTGTATAATTCAACGCACTCATGGAAATCAAAATGAACATAATAGTTAAATGTCGAAACGTTGTGGTAAGAGATAGTACTGTAAATGATATTTTATTTCTAATAAGGTGAAAAACTATAAGAAATGAATAATAACAAATATAAGAAATAGAACATTAATGTTCATATGGGTATGATGCGGGAGTTCAACGTATAAACACCTAAACGCAATATCAATTGATATAAAACTCAAAGATTTAAATTTAATGTAAAGAAAATAATAATGATTTGTTGCATGTATTGAGATGTTGAGCGTACGCACGAACGTAACACTCAAGCACTCACACGAACCAAGATAAACACGTTCAAGCGTCGAGATGCCATGACAAATGCTAAAAGACTTAAATAAAGTTATAAAGGAAACATTATAAATAATGAATAAAAGCAAATGCAAAACAATTATGTGTTGGCTATGTACATGTGTAGGAAATTATCAAGAACGGTTAACGCCAATCTTAAAGAACGCTGCAGGCAAGTTCTCTATCCTTGTGAAATGCTTGTTTACATTCAAGTATTTGACCTTTACTCGTTTTACTGATGCAAGTTCTCTATCCTTGTGAAATGCTTGTTTACATTCAAGTATTTGATCTTTACTCGTTTTACTGATGCAAGTTCTTTGTCCTTGCTCAATAATTGATCACATGCAAGTCTCCTGACGATGCAAATGTTCTAAATTCATTCTACTCATATATCAAATGTAAACATCTGAAATTGTTCAATGATTGTGCCATAATGCACTCCTTTAAAGCGTTAATATGCATAAACTGTTTAAGAAGAAGTCTATGCCATTTGAATCGGCTAGACACATGTTTCGTTGCTTTCAATTTAAGTCTTTGAAATATTATTGATGCTAGATAGAGTTGTTCAACTAAATTGCTTTAGTTTGAACTCAAGACTGAGCATGAACATCTCTTATTTGGGAAAGTTTTAATTTTGCTGAAAGGCAGTTACGCAGAACGCACTGTCGTTATGATAAGATAGTGTTGATCAACGCAGGGCATAACGGGCTGATCACCCACCGTGCCCGTAAGACTAGACGGTTCGTAGATGAATGTCTATAAGAACCTTTTTGAAAAGAAAAAGTTCATGGTCCTTTGACCGCTCAGCTAAAGTCAATATGTCGTTTCGAAAATGCAAGCGAGTCATGTTATTATGAATATTTCAGATACTTTACAGTCTTGTTTCACTGTAAAAGTATATCTCCAAGAAAGCATTTAATCCTCGCGATATGTTGTTTATTAACTGTTAATACTTGCTGGGCAATTAAATGCTCATTATTGCTTTGAAATTAAATGTTTTCAGTAAAACCCGAATGTGCCGAGTTTTCAGGAACAGACAAGGGGAAAGGGAAGCTGAACGAGTAGTCGACAAGTGTTGATTGTAATAAACGAATGTTATGTCATAATACTTGAATTATCATTAGTATCATGTAATGAAGATTTCTAAAGGTCTTAGAACCTGGGTTTGTAATGAATAAGTTTGTAATAATATTAGTTACCTTCATGTTGGTTATTACTTTATAGATAGATACGTGTAAATGATTAGTATCGTGTAGCACTGAATACAGGTTTGAAGGTACCCGGATTTAGGGGCGTCACATATGATAATGATTTCATTTGAAATTGAATAAATTATTATTATTATAAATATTCGTTCAAATATGTGATTTTTAAAGTTTGTTCGATATATAGTTTTTAAAACTTACTCGTGCTTTGCACGGATTATCAAGTTTGTTTACATTTAAAGTGAGAAAACATTACATAACATGCATAATTTATTTATTTATTATGACAACAAAAGCGTATTTTATAATGATATTTAATAATAGTGGTGTGATGATTGAAATGATAGAAAGTAATGAGAAATTCAAAATATCACTCAACTTTACAATCCCAAAATAAGTTTATAATTTTAAAGAAAACAAAACTTTATTGACTATGTAACAGTTAGCAAAAATAGACATCATGTAAAAAAATTGATCCATATAGGCAGTCTACAGATACTGATAACAAGTGATGCATACCAATGGACATAGGATTTTTCCTCTTGGCACTGACTGAGATACCGGCACATAAGGAAGTTTCCTTTCAAAAAGAAGAGATGACTTGGGGACCAAACACTAAAAAGGGTATTATATCTAATGAAAGATAACAAATAAAAAATAATGATACTTGAGGCCCCATAACAAGAGCCAAAAGCAAATTACAAAATAAAATAAAATCTTGTCCACAAACTGGTCAAACATTCCGACTAGAAAAATCAGCAAAACAAAAATGTCATAATCCACAAAGTCTTTTGTTCTTGCCCTCCAAGTTTCTCCACTTAATTTAATACACATCCAAAATCCAACGCATTCCTATTGACTTCTTGGCCTACAAGTTTTCCTTGACTAGATACATGAACCAAATTTCAGATGATTCAGAACTGCAAATATCTGCCAGCTTCTGTGATATATATATATATATATATATATATATATATATATATATATGACAGTCAGTTTAGTTACTAAATAAGGATCACACAAATGCACTCTCAGATGGAAAATCAAGGATTAACAAAACGCTCTCATGTGGTGCTTGTCCCAGCTCCACTCCAAGGACATGTTAGTCCGATGCTCGAATTGGGAGCTGTTCTTCATTCCAAGGGCTTTTCCATCATTATAGCCCACACCATTTTAAACTCTCCCAATCCTTCCAACCACCCTGAATTCATCTTCCTAACTATAACCGACAAACTATCTAACCCTGATACCTCCCCTGGAAATCTTTTAGCTCTTTTTAAGACTATTAACAACAACTGTGAAGAACCACTACGAGAAAGCTTTGCTAAAATGATGAATCAACAAGAGCCACATGATCAAGTTGTATGCATCATTTACGACCAGATCATGTACTTTTCGGAAGCTGTGGCTAGTCATCTAAAGCTTCCATGCATAAATTTTCGTACAACTGGTGCATCATTTGCTTTAGCTTACAAGGAAATTCCTCGGCTCGTAGCAGAAGGTTACATTCCTCGACAAAGTATGTGTTCCAAACTCATATCTGAAAATATTGACTAAAATGCAAAAATCTACCATATGTTTGTGTCCGTGTTATGTTTTCGACCTTGAGTTTGATTAATTAACAAATTTCTTTATCAAAGTACAATTATTAGTTCAAAATTATAGTCAAAAATTGACCCAAAAGATATAGTTTGACAATATTAATTATATTACGAGATAGCGATTCGCTATATTATAAAGTTTAGTACCATATATCTACAAAATGATAGACTTATGGTATAATTCTACATTTTGGTAGAAAATATTTGAAGAGATAAAATGCAAAATTAAATTTATGTAAAAAGCTAACCTACTTCATTGAAATTTAGCATAATAACTTTGTTCGACTGTATTACAGATTCCATGTTACCGGACCTGGTGCCTGAGCTTTTTCCCCTAAGATTTACGGATATGCCAACTTCTAATATACTAGGAAGTTTAGAAGTTGAAATAGAATTTATAGAGCTTGTAAGCAATACAAGAAATTGTTCAGCCATCATCTGGAACACTATCGACCATCTTGAGCAAACAGCTTTGGCTCAGTTCCTACAACAACATCCAGTTCAGTTATTCGCAGTAGGCCCTTTACATATAATGGCTCCACTCTCTTCTACTAGCTTATTAGAAGAGGACACTAGTTGTATTTCATGGCTCGACAAGCAAGCTTCTCGCTCGGTTATTTATGTGAGTATAGGGAGTTTAGCATTTATGGAAGAGAAAGAACTAACCGAGATGGCTTGGGGGCTGGCTAGCAGCGGCCAGCCATTCTTATGGGTGGTTAAAAATGACTCGGCATGTGACTCAGAATGGAAGTTGTTGCCCAAAGGTTTTAAAGAAACAATTGGAGAAAGAGGCTGTATAGTTAAATGGGCACCGCAAAGAAAGGTTCTGGCACATGATGCAGTGGGAGGGTTTTGGAGCCACTGTGGTTGGAACTCGACGTTAGAAAGTTTAAGTGAAGGGGTTCCAATGATATGTTGGCCTTTTGGCGGGGACCAAAAAATAAACGCAAGGTACCTGAGTCATGTGTGGGAAGTAGGACAGCAATTCGAGCATGAATTGGAAAGAAATGCAATCAAGCAAACTATAAGAAGACTTATGGTTGACAAAGAAGGAGAGAACACTAGACAGAACGCGATGGACATGATGGAAAAGATCAGGCTCAGTGTAAATAAAGGGGGTTCTTCGTATAACTCGTTGAATGATTTAGCAGAGCTCATCTTGTCATTCCAATTGTCAAAATGATGGCAACACATTCAGCTTCAAGGTTTCTATAAAGTTTGAATATCAAGAATCAATCTTTTCGCAGTTCGCACATCAAGTTCTTATATTAAGAGGACCTTCATTAATCACGTCAATAATGTTTACTTGTGTAGATCTCTGATTCCTTTGCAAAATTATGTTATACCACTTTTGTCTTATACCTGGTCTACATAATTTCACTCTTCACAACTCCCTTACAATTCCAACCCCCCCCCCCCCCTCCTTTTCTCTTTTCCGGCGACCTCCTTTTTCTATTTTCCGGCTACTTTCACCCTTCACTCTCTCTTTCTCCCTCTCTGTGTGTTTGTATAGTTTTGTGGGTGTAGGTGATGATGGCTTGTGCTCACAGCAGGTGATCGCAAACTTCTCATATCACAGAGATCATCATTACCAGCTTTTTCCTCACAAACTTCAGAATTACAAACCAAAAAAACCAACTCAATCTTTTATATCTATACATCATTGTTAAGCCAGTGTGCATTTTTCAATTAATACGATGTGTAAACGGATGATCCTATGTCTCTTGTCCACCATGTAAATCTCCCACATGTGACTAAATTTAAGACCTTGACTATTGGCTAGAATCATGGGTGTATTGATTTGACAAATGTAAGTTACACTTTGTAATTACTTGATTTTAGGCTAGACTCTTGATTGTAATTTATTTGACAGAATGTATAAATCAACTACTATATATACAATACATCTCACACACTTTTTAGAGCGTTAAAAATTTTCCAAATCATATCTTCTTTCTCTATAGCATCCTTGGCTTTTCATGGTATCAGAGCCCATGGCCGCTGCCGCCTCCTCTTCATCCAACGCCATCACTGTAAACACCACCAACGTGCCTTCCTCCTCTCTTGAGCAGGCACACCATTTTCTTTCCATCAAGCTTAACCAAACAAATTACTTGCTATGGCGTACACAACTTTTACCCTATTTACGAGGACAAGGCCTCTATGGCTACATTGATGGATCCATTCCTTGTCCCTTGGCCATCATAGCCATTCCAGATTCGGATAAAATTGAACCCAATCCTGTTGCTCTTGCTTGGTCCAAACAGGACAATTTAATCTCTAGCCTTCTCATATCTTCTCTAAGTGAGGATATTGTCCCTCACTTGTTGGTTTCTCAACCTCATCCGCTATTTGGTGTGCTCTAGAAACAGCATTTGCCGCCTCCTCCACAACCCGGATTCTACAACTCCATATTGCACTCCAAGAAGGCCAAAAGCCTGATGAGCCTGTTGTTGTTTTTCTCCAGCGCCTCAAGACAAGTTCTGTTGAACTTGCGGCCGCTGGATGTCCTTACCGTAGTCTCTGTCCTGAATACAAGGATCTTGTCACGACACTTATCACTAGAGTTACACCACCATCCTATTCAGAATTACTTGGTCTTCTTAGAAGTCATGACCTTTTAAATGGAGCCTCAATGGCTGCTCTTTCTCTACCTCCAGCGACAAATGTTGTGCACGCAGTTCCTCCACCAAATAAGTTTCCCAATCAGCCCACAAATCATCGTTATCGTGGATAAGGAAAAAATGGATATCGTGGTCGTTCCGGTAATTAATGGTGGACGTGGTGGTAACTTTATGCCATCTAACTCCTTCAATAATGGTCCTATTCGTTGTTATATTTGTCGTGGAACAAATCATCATGCAGGCAAGTGTTAATACCGTGGCTCTTTGTGTGAAGAAAGACAAATTCCAAATTCCGGAATTTTCTTCCTTGGAATAGTGAAAAATAAATTTCCACTAGCCCAAGACTCATAACCAAAGTTGAAGAAGAACGAAGAAATTAGAATATAACTCCAAAAAATGAGGAAAGAAAAAGACCTTTATTATTATGGAGGAATCTAAGTTACAAGCTTACAACGAAAAGCTTACAAAAGAGAAAGCTTACAAGAGAGAAAGTAGGAACAAGCTTGCAATGGTAGTTATTGTTGTTGGTGATTTGTGTTTGTGTTGGCTTGTTGATTTTGGGTAGTGGGAGGGGGTGTATCTATAGGTGACTAGAGAAGGGTCTAGAAGCTCAAGGTAAGTGGAAATTTAGAAGATTCAAGAATTCTAACTTAGTGAGCATCGGTGAAGATTCTAGATCAAGGTATAGGTGGAGATTTGGAAAAGTGAAAGTTCTAGATGTTGGTGGAAGGCTCAAGAAGGATATGAAGTGTAAGCATGTTCTACAAGGTTCTAGATATTGAAAATCTCAAATACATTAATCCTCACTACATCCCTCAAAAATAAAATATTTAAATTAATAATTAATTACCAAAAGTTTACTTTAAATTTTTAACACTCCCCTCTAAAGTAAACTTTTGGAAATAAGTCCAACCTCTGCACGAAGATTCTCGAATGGTCCCTTAGATAAAGACTTTGTGAAGATATCTGCAATGTTGTCCTTGCTCCGCACCTCCGATACTTTAATTGTTTCGTCAACTACCTTATCACGAATGAAATGATGCTCAATCTCAATATGCTTTGTTCTTGCGTGACACACCGGATTAGTAGCCAACTTTATAGCACTTTGATTGTCACCAAGAAGTTTTGTAGGTTTATAAATAGGTGAAAACACATCCCCAACAAGCCGACGAAGCCAAGTGCATTCTTGAGCAGCAAGAGTGGAAGTCTTATACTCCGCTTCAGTAATAGAAAGCGAGACCGAGTCTTGCTTTTTACTACACCAAGAAATATATGCCGAACCACAAGAACACACATACCTAGAGGTAGATTTTCGATCATCCAAATCACCTCCTAGATCCGCATCCGTGAACCCAAGTAGAGAAAATTCCACCCCTTTCTTATAAAGGAGTCCCATGTCATAAGTAGAGTTCACATACTTCAATATCCGTTTCGCCGCATCAATATGAGATATTCGTGGCTCTTACATATAGCGACTAACAAGCCCAACAGAAAATAAAATATCTGGCCTTGTAATAGTCAAATAAATTAGACTACCAACAAGAGCACAATAAGGTCGGGGATCCGACAAAAGTTTACTTTCATCACGCCTAATTTTAAAGTTAGGCTTGAGAGGAATGGAACAGTACTTGCTTTTATTTATTCCAAACCTATCAACAAGCTTCTTGGCATAGCTTTCCTGAGATAGAAAAATCCAATCATTCACCTTTTTCACTTCCAAGCTAAGAAAATGACTTAACTCTCCCAAATTTTTCATCTCAAATTGAATAGAGAGTTCAGCCCAAAGCTTTGCAACCTCTTCTTCATCATTGCCAGTAATGATCATATCATCTACATATTGTAAAACAATCATGTGTAGTGATCCTTGCTTCTTTACAAATAAACTAGAATTTGAGTTAGAAGCAAAATAACCACAAAATTGTAAGTACTCGGCAATTTTACCGTACCACGCCCTCAGAGCTTGTTTAAGGCCATAGAGAGCCTTCTTAAGTTTGCATACATAATCTGGGTGAGTTGGAGAAACATAGCCAAGGGGGTGCTCCATGTAGATTTCCTTATCAATATCGCCATATAGGAAAGCATTCTTTACATCAAGCTAACATAACTTTCAACCAAGACATGCCACCAAAGAGATCACAACCCGAACATATGTCATTTTTGCTACCGGGCTAAAAGTCTCTTCATAATCTTCTCCATATACTTGAGAGAATCCTCTTGCAACAAGCCTTGCTTTGAATCTATCAATGCTCCCATCTACTTTCTTTTTTAATTTGTACACCCATTTGCAAGACACCAGTTTCACATCATTGGGCTTTGGCACAAGATCCCAAGTTTTATTTTTTATAAGTGCATGCATCGCTTCATCCATGGCTTCCTCCCATTCTTTAACACATTTTGCTTCATCGAAAGAAGATGGCTCATTTTCATAAATAGGACCAACACTAAAGCAATGACAACTGCTTACCAGATTATCATCTCGATAACGAATTGGCTTAATGACTTGCCTTCCGGATCGAGTCATTCTTGGAGCATTTGTTTCCTCTAAGATAGTATTCTCCTCTCGCTCCACCTCGCGAGAATTTACTTCGCTCCCCCTATCACCAGACTCCCTTAATTTTGAAGAAGAAGAGCTTTTAGACATCACTGGTGATGACGGTGATGATGAAATACTAGAAGAGGCCGGAGCCGAAGAAGTCATTGGCAAACTCATGGGCAATTCTTCATGTTCTTCAATTGTTAAAGGAGCACCAACAGAGACACCACCGGGGCTATAGTAAGATGAGATTCAATCAAACACCACATCCCGAGAAACTTTACATTTGCGAGCTTCAGGGTCCATGCATTTCCACCCTTTTTTCCTTTCATCATAACCGATGAAGATACATTTACTCGCCTTGGCATCTAATTTAGATCTCTGTGAATCTGGAATATGAACATAGCAAACTGAACCAAAGACCTTGAAGTCTTTCACATTGGGCTTCTTGTTATACATCATCTCATATGAAGACTTCAAATTAATCGGGCTGAGAGGGATCTGATTAATCACATAAACTGCACAAGTCATACTCTCTGCCCATAGGACTTTGGATAAATTTTTGGCATACAACCAGCTCTTGCACGTCTCAGTGAGATGCCGAATTTTCTTCTCTACTATGCCATTTTGCTGAGAAGTGTCAGCACAAGTAAGTTGCCTCTGAATGCTATGTTTCGAGCAAAAGATATTGAACTCCCGAGAAGTATATTCTCCTCCATTATCGGTCCTCAACCGCTTGATCTTCCTTTGGAGCTCATCTTCAACCCTCTCTTTAAATTCCATAAACCTAAAAATCACTTCAGATTTTCTTTCCACAAAGTACACCCAAGTGAATCGAGTAAAATCATCAACAAAGACCACTATATAGTGATAACTAGAAAATGTGTGTGTACGAGTAGGACCCATCACATCACTATGAATAAGCTCCAATGGTGCCTCATATCGTATTCGGGATCTATCAAATAGAAGACGATGTGCCTTACCATATTGATAACCTCACAAAGCTCTCCATTACTAAAAGTAGTAATATGAGGCAAACCATTAACTAAATTTTTATTCACCATGACTTTTAACTTATCCATATTTAGTTGCCCAAGTCTAGCATTCCAAAGAGAAGCACTATCATTTGTACTCATTTTATCAACATAAGAAGTTGAGGCAGATAGAACAAATAAATCTTTAACTCTCTTACCAGTGTAGATGACATCCCCTTCTACCTTGGACACATTTCAGAAAAATTTTACCCCGTTAGGTTCGAACAAAACATAGTGACCAGAATCCACTGCATTAGCCACCGAAAAGAGATTCTTTTTCATCCCCGGCACATGATACACACTCTTTAGAGTGATAAGATCACCATTGTTGTTGAAGGTGACTGTACCTTCCTTCTCTAGCGGATGAACTGTATTATCCGCGGTGATAATAGCCTCATTACCTTTATAATTTTGAAGACAGGAGAACTTGGTGTCATCGCCGGTAAGATGATGACCACAACCGAAGTCCACGATCCAATCTTCCTTGAAGTTGATGGTAGCACAAGCATTAACTGAGGTAGTTTCTGCTGAGAAACAATTACCCCAATTTTCTTCGACTTTGCCATTTTTATCAGCTACATTGCCACCCTTCAGCTTCACTCGACAATTTTTTTTGATGTGCCAGTCTTATGACAACAGTAGCATTTGATACCGCTTTTGCTGCCATTCTCGATTCTTGATGGCTCTCCATCTTCGTTTTTCCTTTTCTCCTTCTCTTTCTCCTTTCACTACTAGAAAAATAAGAATATGTGATGGAACTTTGTGACAGTTTTTAAAAGCAATCACAAAAGATAATAATTTGTGATGGACTTTTTAAGCAATCACAAAATAGTAATATATATGGTGGCTCTTAGTGATGACTAATTTTGTCATCAATGTATTATAATTGTGATAGCCATGTCAATCACCAAATTTTTCACGCAAAATAAATTTTCTTTTTGTGACGCACTAAGCCATCACTTATAGATATACCTTTTTCGTGATTGCATTTAAGCTATCACCAATATTTTAATGAAAAAAATAATCAAAATAATATTTTATGACGGTCATACCAATCACTAAAAAAGATAGATTTTTATGACGACTTTTATTTGCAATTACAAAAAGAAGGTATTTTGTGATGGAATTTTTAAGCCATCACAAAATAATAAAATATATGATGGCTCTCAGTGATGACTAATTTTACCATCATTATAGAGTATTTGTGATTGCCATTGCAATCACCAAATCTTATGTGAGACTAATTTTGTTTAGTAAGTCAACTCACATATGTTTTCTTTTATATTTTGTTTTAAAATTATAATCATAATTTGGGCTTTGGTGTAGTGGTAATACTTGTTATTTAGTTTGCAAATGGGGGGAGGGTTCGAATCTTACAAGTATCATTTAATACAATTAATATATTAAAATAAATTATCCGTAAAAAGAGATTCACGTTCTTACATTTGATCCCTAAAGTCATGTGTTTTTTGTGATGGCTTTGACAATCATAATAGATTATGTGTTAATGTGATTGTATTAATCATCACAAAAGCATTAAGCGTTTGTGTGATTGTCAAAACCATCACAAAAAGACTTTCATGATGGGGGTATACAAGATGACCTTCGTGACGGCTAAAATCATCACAAAAACCTTTTGTGCTGATTTTTTGAATTTATATGATGGAATTGAGCCATCATAAAAGGCCATTTTTTGGTAGTGTTTCTGTAAAATTTCTTCTTTCCGGAGAATAAAGCATCACCTTGAAAAGATAAAGAAACTGTCACCATTTGTTGAGCTAGAGACTCTTGAGAAGAGAGAAGATTCTCAAACTCAACAAGAGATGGCTCTTGAGCCCACCATTAAATAGACGTGACAACAAAAGGAATGTACTCCTTTTTTAATCCACGAATAATATTCTGCTTCATCCGCGCTTCCGAGATAGGTTCCTCCGGATCAAGAGAAGAAATTTCTAAACAAAGATTTTTAATTTTTAAGAAAAATTGAGAAATAGAAAGATCACCTTGAGTAGTATTCGACAACTCATTCTCCAAATATTGTAGCCGGACGACATTCTTCTTGTTGAATAACCTATTAAGAGTATTCCATATCTCAGATGCTGACTTACACCCAACTATATGATCAAACAAATCATGTGAGATAGATCTCTTCAACACGAACTCCGCCTTTGCATTAGAAGTCCTTCACTTCTTTACAACATCGACATTATTTTTCGTGGGTGTAGAAGCCACCTTATCATCTCCACTAACAACCTTCCACAAGTCTTTTCTAAAAAGATAAGACTCCATGCATGACCTCCATACCTTATAGTTAGATTGATTGAGTGCCTTAATCCCAAGGCCAACAACCCTTCCGCTTGAATCCATTTTTAGAACGCCAACGACCTTCTTCACCAAGAGTACCTTGATAAGATTCCAACTTAATACTCTTATAGCTCTGATACCATGTGAAGAAAGTCAAATTCCAAATTCCGGAATTTACTTCCTTAGAATAGTGAAAAATAAATTTCCACTAGCCCAAGACTCACAACCGAAGTTAAAGAAGAACGAAGAAATTAGAATACAGCTCCAAAAATAAGGGGAAAAAAGACCTTTATTATTATGGAGGAATCTAAGTTACAAGCTTACAACCAAAAACTTACAAAAGAGAAAGCTTACAAGAGAGAAAGTAGGAACAAGCTTGTAATGGTAGTTGTTATTGTTGGTGATTTGTGTTTGTGTTGACTTGGTGATTTTGGGTGGTGGGAGGGGGTGTATTTATAGGTAACTAGAGAAGGGTCTAGAAGCTCAAGGTAAGTGGAAGTTTGGAAGGTTCAAGAATTCTAACTTAGTGAGCATTGATGAAGGTTCTAGATCAAGGTAGGTGGAGATTTGGAAAAGTGAAGGTTCTAGATATTGGTGGAAGGCTCAAGAAGGATATCAAGTGCAAGCATGTTCTATAAGGTTCTAGATATTGAAAATCTCAAATACAGTAATCCTCACTATATCCCTCAAAAGTAAAATATTTAAATTAATAATTAATTACCAAAAGTTTACTTTAAATTGTTAACACTTTTCCCGCTGAACCACGCTACGCGTCCACTCTTTTTTCTTTGCCTAGTGCCAACTTTTCTACACACTATTACCCATCTTCAATTCCCCAAGGCTATACATCTCTATCTCCCTCTTTTTCTCCATCTCAATGGCTTGTTGATAATGGTGCAAACTTTTATGTGACATCGGAAATTTTCGGTCTTGAATCATTAGACAATTACTCCGGGTCGGACCGTATCCAAGTTGGCAATGGTGTAGATTTAAAAATTTCAAATATTGGGTCTAGCATAATTAACACACCACATAAAAATCTTTCACTCACAAATATTTTGCATGTTCCACAAATTACAAAACGATTGTTATCGGTTCAAAAGTTTACTAAAGAAAATGACGTTCTTTTTGAATTTCACCCTGATTGATTTCTTGTTAAGGACCGAGCAACACGGAATACGTTCCTCCATGGACTGAGTAAGGATGGCCTTTATTCCCTTTCCATCTTACCATCTACTTCACCGGTTACTCTTCTATCCGAACGAACAACCATTGAAGGTTGGCATCGCAGACTTGGACATCCGCATACTCGTGTTTTATCTCAAGTTTTAAAATCAAATACGCTGCAATGCAGTGGTAGTCTTTCTAATATTCCTCCATGCTCTTCATGTCATTTGTGAAAAGCTACATGTCTTTCCCTTCCTTTATCAAAAAATATTTATTGTAAACCGTTAGACTTAATTGTTAGTGATGTTTAGGGTCCTTCCCCGCAACCTTCAATTAATGGAAATCGATTTATTGTATTGTTTGTTGACTCACACATATGTTACACATGGTGTTACTTTATTAAAAATAAAAGTGATGTGCATTCTATTTTTCTCCAATTTCAAACATTTGTTGAATGACAATTTCAAACAAAGATAAAGGAGTTACAAACAGATGGAGGAACATAATTTAAAACGCTCAATTCATGGTTTAAAAAACAAGGCATCAGCATAGACTCTTTTGTTCTTATACTCCTGCCCAAAATGGTGTCGTAGAACGAAAACATCGACATGTTGTTGAAACAGGTTCGTCTCTTTTAGGACATTCCTCTATTCCTAGTGTTTATTGGGATGATGATGCCTTTGATACAACAACATATTTAATTAATTTTCTTCCTTCTCGAAACACTGGCAATATTTCTCCTTATCAAATATTATTTCATTGTGCACCTGATTACTCTTTTTTAAAAACAGTTGGTCGTATTTGTTTTCCTTTTTTGCATGCTTATAACAAAAATAAAATGGAGTTTTGTGTAATTCTATAGATAAGCACACCTAGAGAGGGGTGAATAGGTGTAATTGATAATTAATGAGCAACAGTGACAAATTTTAAAAATAACTTTCTGTAGAACATTCAGACAGTAATACCCTGTCTGAATTGTTGTCTGAATTAGTATATGTTCTTCAGGATGATATGAACAGACAGTTATACCCTGTCTGAATTGGTGTCTGAATTAGTGTATATTCAAGAACAACAAAATAATTTTTCCAGAAAAATAAAAGTAATTCAGAACAGAATAAAACAAGAGATCACACCAAGATTTTTACGTGGTTCGGCCCCTATACTCTAATCTAGTGGCCTATTCCACGTCCAATACCAATTGGTATTGGAGACTCTTTTTATTAAACTTTAATTCAATTCAATACAATATAACTTCCCTGTTCTTTATAGCTTTCCTCTGTGATAGATACTCCTGTCCCTATGCACCACTGCAATCCTTCTCACCATTGAGACTCTTGCACCACTGCAACCTTGAAAGCTATCCAAGAACACACCCTATCTATAACTAGATAGAACAAGCCACACACGGCTTACACTTAGAACGATGATTTTGATTACAACACAATACTTTTCCAGCAGTAAATATGAGAGCAATACAATTAGGTTGCTGGAAAAATAACTTAGAAAGCTAATATAATTAACTATATAAGACTGATTAGAGCTCTGCTAAGTTCACACCAATAGCCAAGAGGTGGGATGATTTTATAGCATAGCTTCCAACGGCTAAGAAGAGATAGATCCCATGAAATCCTCAATTAATATGGCAAGGATCAGCAGACATATGAGAGAGAAATTATTCTCCAAAATTCCAGAAATCAAATATGAGAGAATCTGATTACTAAGGAAACATATCAGTAGTGACTGTTAGCAAATTCCTTAATAAATGGGTTTAATTCAAATTTCAAATAAACTAGTGTAAACCAACAAACTTCCTTGAAATACTCTGAGCAACCGAATCCATTAGCATAAACTTTATTCCTTGATAAACTCATTCGGTTGGGATAAGAATGCTAATATATATCCATCCATGCACTTTATTATATAATATTCAAAATCCATGTAGCAAGTATAGGCGTGCACATATTATATTCGCACGCATCAATGCAACACTTATAAACATGCAGCAAGTATAGGCGTGCACATATTATATTCGCATGCATCAATGCAACACTTATAAACATGCAGGCATAAGACTAGAATAAGACATATTAAAGAACCATAATATAATATTTCATACTCATTTTGTTATCATTCAAAACATCAAATATCCAAATACTAACATTCTCCTCCTTTTTGATGATGACAAAATGAGTGAACTTTTAATCAATATACTCCCCCTAACTATATGGCTCCCCCTAAATATATGCATATTATTTAGACAAAATAGACATTTATGAGGATGAATATGCACAACATGTGAATCTCCATTCAGGACAATTTTCAAAATAGCAGTGACAAAACCACATTAAAGTATCAATCAGCCAAATTAAAGTATTCATCAACAGTTAACAATTCAACAATTTTATAAACCCATCAACTAGACCAAAAAAATATTATCTGAAATAGTATATCCCAAAAGCGCTCCAATTACTCTCCCCCTTTGGCATCATCAAAAAAAAGAGCTAGGCCTCTTTATCAGCATCTTCAACCTTCTTATCAAGAGCCTTCAATTGGACTTCCAAGGAATCATGACGAGCCATCAGGGAATCAACTTTCTCTGTCACAGTGGTTACCCTATCAGACAAATTAGATACCGAGGTAGACAAAGAGTTGACTGAAGTAAGAATTGACTCAAGTGTATTGGACATAGTGTGAACGAGATGATAGAGATCAGAGTTTTGGGGATTTGGAGGAATGAGAATTGAAGTGGGAGAAGGAGGATTAGACCCTGTTGGTCCAGATGCAGGAATGGTAGAATCATCCACATCCCAAGACAGTACACCATTAGCACTCACTTTTACTTTTGAGCTTTTAAAATTAGATTCATCAATCACCTCAGTTATGTGAACAACTTTTTCATTGTCAAAAGAAATGTCAAAGTGAGCAAACACTTTGGTTAACAACCCCCCATATGGAGAACATTTGGATTTGGTTTTTATGCAACTTTCCATATGATTGATCATTAATAAAGCACAGTTGAATTTTGTTTCAGACATTATGAGTGCTGAAAGAATTAAATCTTGGTAAGTCATGTTTGACCTGCCACCAGTTCTAGGGACCAAGTTAGAACGAATGATCTTTTGCAACACACTGTTTATAGGAGATGTCTCAATAACAGTAGGCAGGGAAACAAATTCAGCTGTGGGACAATCTTTGACAATACGAAGTTAGTCAAGAACAGATAAGTTTTCAAATTCTAATGGACCATTAAGAGTAAACGGGGAGGGACCAGAACAGGGAATGTTTAAAATCTGTCCCAACAAAGCAAAATCCATAGAAATTGGTGTATCTTGAATAAAAGAATGAATTTTATCTCCCGATACAGACATGTTTCCATAAAATTGTTTGATTAACATGGGGTATTCAGATTTAGGGGGAAACAACATCACAGATAACTCAAGATGGTCAAACAACCCAGTAAACCCAATATTGTCGAATAACACAGGATCTAGAGACTTCCCACACACAATGGATTTGTTCATTATAGTATTTTGAAAACGGGAAGCAAATTTGGGAGATCGAAACGAAATAGATTTAGAAATTGGTGGAGGGGAATCAGGGAGACTCACTGTGACAGGGGTTTTACCCTTTAACGGCTTCCCATGACGCTTCATTGTTTTGGAGGAGGAACCCAGATCGGTGGCAGGCTTCTGGAAGTTCCTATTGTGCCGACGGGATTCGCGAGGTCCCACTGTCGCTTGTTTTGGAGTCGGCGATGCCTGTTCTACCGGCGCTTCCTGTCGACGCCGAAACGGTTGCCGATCGGTGGTGATGGTGTGGCCGCCTCGAGTTTTTGCCATTGAGTTGAAACCTTAGTGTGGCTTAGAGGAAGATTGAGGAGGAAGAGGGAAAATGGGGTTGGATTTGGTTGTCTGTGAAGAGAGACAAAGAGAGAGAGAGAAAAGGAGGGGAGAGGAAGGGTTTTAGATCGGGGAAGGAAAACCCTTTAAGTGTTAATTCCCGCGAAAATAAAGTGAAGCAAAAACCAAAAATGCCCTTTTGACTAAAAAAAACTGATAAAAAAATTAGCTTGCATAAGATAAATATTAGTAGCATAGATAGGCTAGGTAAATATTAAACAATTATATATATATATATATATATATATATATATAATTTTATGAACAAATAGACATACCCAGTTCTCTTCTTAAGGTGCAAAAACGCTCTTCACTTAAATAACCATTTAAAAAGGTACTTTTCACATCCATTTGATATAATTTAAACTGTTTATAGCATGCATAGGCTAATAATATTCTTATTGCTTCTAATCTAGCAACAGGAGCAAAAGTTTCTTCATAATCTATACCTTCTTGTTGATTATAGCCTTGTGCCACCAATCTAGCTTTATTTCTTGTGATTATCCCATTTTCATCAAGTTTGTTTTTAAAAATCCATTTTGTACCAATGATAAATGCATTTCTAGGAGGTTTAACAAGATCCCATACCTGACACCTTTTGAATTGATTTAATTCTTCCTGCATGGCAATAGACCAATTTTTATCTTCAATTGCTTCTTTAGCATTCTTAGATTCTATTTGAGAAAGAAATGCTGAGAATGCACCGTAATTCTTTGCTTTCCTTCTTGTGTTCATCCATGTGTTGGGATCACCTATGATCAAATCTGGAGGATGATTTCTCACGGTTCTAGATGATTTAGGAAGTCTGATCGAGGTCATTTACTCTTCAGGTTCGGGTTCCAGTATATCAAGTTGTGCATCTGACTTATCATCTGATTTTTCTTCTAATTCAGACGGTTGAGGCTGTCTGGGTTTAGGTGTCTGCATATCAGAGTTTTCTACTGAATTATACAGTTCAGCCTGTCTGATATCTCTTGAATATTTTCCTGAGACGCTAGATTTTTAATCTGATTCAGACGACTTAGGCTGTCTGAATTGAGCTGTTTGAATTTCCTGATTCACATTTTCTTCTCCTGCAGAATCCTCTTCTTTTGACAGATCATGGTTAAATTCATCAAATATAATATGCACAGATTCTTCCACTTTTGATTTATCAATATTATAGATTCTATATGCTTTACTATGTACTGAATAACCAAGAAATATAGTTTCAGATGATTTAACATCAAATTTACCAAGATTACCATTTGTATTTAAAACAAAACATTTAGCACCGAATACTTTGAAATAATTGATATTAGGAATTCTTTTATTTAATAGCTCATATGGGGTTTTCAATAGAATGGGTCTAATCAATACTCTATTTAAGATGTAAGATGCAGTACTTACAATTTCTGCCCAAAATCTTTTAGGAAGTTTACTTTCTTAAAGTAATGTCCGTACAGTTTCTTGAAGAGTATGATTTTTGCGTTCTGCTACCCCATTTTGTTGTGTTCTTGGAGCAGAGAACTCATGTGTAACACCTTTCTCATTACAAAACGGTGTAAAGTCCTTTCCGAATTCACCACCATGGTCACTCCTTATACCAATTAGTTTGAGATTGTGTTTTGTTTCAACATTCTTTATGAGCTTTTCAAATACTGCAAAGGCTTGATCTTTAGTTTTCAAAAATAGAACCCATGTATATCTTGAAAAATCATCAACAATAACAAAAGCATAATGATTATTTCCTAGGCTAGCATATCTCTCAGGACCAAATAAATCAAGATGCAATAATTGAAAAGGTAAAGAAGTTAATACCTAGTTTTTGCTTATAAAAGAATTTCTTGCTTGTTTATCTAATTAACATACATTGCATATACCTGTCTTTTCATATTTCAGCTTTGGTAGGCCTTTAACAAGGTTCTTTGTAACTAACTTGTTGATCAGCTCCATATGCACATGCCCTAATCTTCTATGCCATAATATAGTTTGATCTTGAACTGCAGCTAAACAGATATTTTGGTTTTGATTTTCAAAATTGATTGTATAGATGTTTCCTTCCCTGTTGGCTATTAGAGGCACATTATGTGAAGCATGAATAATTGCACATTTATCTTTATCAAATAATACTTTATGACCACTATCCATAAGCTGACTTACACTAATTAGATTATATTTTAAGCCCTCAACATGATGAACATTATCAATAAATACTTTACCATTACCAACTTTACCTTTACCGATGATTTGACATGTGGTATCATCTCCAAAAGTAACTGAACCTCCTTTCCTTGTATCAAGTGAAGTGAATTTAGTTCTATCACCTGTCATGTGTCTAGAACAACCACTGTCTAGTACCCATTTATGAGATGGTACTTTAGCTTTTAAGCATACATGCAAAATAATATAGTGGCTCATCGTTTTGGTACCCAAATCTGTTTGGGTCCGAATTTGTTAGTATATATCAATTCTCCTTTCTTTACCCAAACTTGTGTTATTTTTGTTTTGTTGCAATTTTTATCAAAGTGTCCTTTTGAACCACATTTTTTGCAGGTGACAAAAGGTGAGCAATAGAGAGGCCTGTTTCTTTGTTTATTGTTTATTATTCTAATTTTATTAGAAATGCTTGTTATATTCTTGACAGGATTGTATCCAATTCCTTGTTTATCAAGACTTGACCTTTAAGCTCCTAACATTATTTTTAAATTTTCTTCACCTTGAATAAATTTTGCAAGATCTCTTTTTAGCGACTTTATTTCTTCCTCATTGTGATTATTCATGTTTACTATTTTTCCATCATTAAATGCATCAATACACGCATCCCTCATTTTTAAGCTTTCTTTTAGATTATCATTTTCCTTGATAAGACTCTTGTTTTCTTCATTTAACTAGTTTGCACGATTGTATAATATTTTATTATAATTATCTAAATATCTAATTTTAGCATTTAACTGAAATACTTCATATGATGTGCAATCTTTAACTATCTCTTGTTTCTCCTCAATTAGAGTTTCTACTTCTTTCATTAAATCATTTATCCAACTTTTCAAGTGAGCATTTTTCTCTTTTATGCGAAGATTTTCATTTTTTAAAACAAGATAGTCTGAAACAGTAATTTCACCAAGTTCGGACCTTACCTCGAATGTTTCTTCGTTGCTTAATCTAGTGAAGCAAAGTTGAGCGGTTTCCTCTTCTTGATCTTCATGATTGGATTCATCATCGCTCCATGTCATTAGTACTTTTCCTTTTGGATTGTTTGCTTTGTTCTTTCTTTTCAATTGAAAATAATTTCTCTTAAAGTGACCCGGCCTTCCACATTCAAAACAATTTTCTTCTTGTTGTCTTTGCTTGAAGTCTTTCCTGTTGTTGAAGGATTTTGCTAGAAATTTTGATTGATTCTTCTTTCGGATCAGCTCCCTTAATTTTTTGGTCATTAAAGCTATTTCTTCATCCGAATCTTCGTCCTCACTTTCCATGCAACTTTCAGCTTGCAACGCCAATGTCTTCTTCTTGGGTGCCTCATCTTCTTCATTATATAATTTCAGTTGGTTTTCAAATTCTTCAAGTTCTCCAAATAATGTGAGTGTTTCCATTGTACTGATTGTGGTTGAGTCTTGAAGTGTAGTAACTTTTGGAGCAAATCGCTTAGGCATGACTCTAAGAATCTTTCGGTTGATTTCCTTTTGATCAATCTTTCGTCTGAGCATACTTAGAGAATTCATTATTGTGAGGAACCTTGCCTGGGCATCTTTGATTGATTCATTTTTCTCCAATTTGAACAGTTCATATTCATGCATTAACATGCTCAGCTTGACCTCCTTTACTTTAGTAGTACCTTCGTGACTCATGATGACTGTGTCCCATATTTCCTTAGCAGTTGAGCAAGCAGAAACCTTATCTATTGTGACGACCCCAAATCCGGGTCACCTTGACCTCGGGTCCGGTTCGCCATGATACTGCTTATACAATACAATTCTTACAACATAAATGTAATCTCTATAATATTACAATAAATCTTAATCTACTCCCAGATTTTCTAACCTTTAATCGTACACATCATTCTAAATCAGAGTATACAATACATCAACTTGTAAATAATAGTGCAATATTAAAATAATAAAATATCGCGACATAGACTTCAGTTTCTCGTTTAAATGTCTTTCCTGCAGTCATCTTCTTCTAACCATCCAGGTCCTTTTTCGCTAGCTGCAAAAAAATCTGTTTGTGACGTAGGTGAGCAACTACGTTGCCCGCAAGTTTAACAGTTACACATAACACATAAATCATGTATCATGCATGCTTCACAATATTTCCATGTATGATAGTTATACATGTAAGCATATTAACACGTAAATCACATATCATCGTGTTTTTCATTGTACAGTATAAAGTTCAAATTGAACAATTCAAATGAACATAACAATTAATTCAACAGTTCATAGCATGTTATAATAAAACAACGCATTAACATATAATGACATTTTACACATAAGAGCAAGTTCTAAAAAACTTGCCTCGGTCCGTAGTTCATCATCTATTTTATTAGCATCCGAAATTTCGTTTTTCTTCAATGATGACCTACAATTTAAATATTTGACAAAACAATTCTCGTCATTTAAGCGCACTAATAATTTATATATTATGCTTAAATATTATTAATATAATCATGATACTCCTCATTTATATATTAATATTATAATTAAATAATATTAATATACTTAAAATACTCATCACTTATATAATAATATTATAATTAAATAATATTAATATACTTAAAATAGTCATCACTTATATATTAATATTATAATTAAATAACATTAATATATTTAAAATACTCATTATCTATATATTAATATTATAGTTAAATAATATTAATATATTTAAAATACTCATTGTCTATATATTAATATTATAGTTAAATAATATTAATATATTTAAAATACTCATTGTCTATATATTAATATTATAGTTAAATAATATTAATATATTTAAAATACTAATCATTTAAGATTATTAACAATTTATATATCAATATTATACTTAAATAATATTAATATATTTAATACTTATATTATGATTCAAGAATATTCTTCAGGAACATTAATACTAATATATCTACCATATACTCAATAGTAGATAATCCAATATATTATATAATTAAAATACTCGTCATTTATATATTAATATTATATTTAAATAATATCAATATATTTAAAACATTCACCATTTAAACATATTAACAATAACCTATATATTAATATTAGGATTCAATAATATTAATATATATATTTATTAAATTATTATTGAATATTCAGAAACATTTTTGTTAATATATCTACATATAATCAATAATAGATAACCATATATATTATATAATTAAATTATATAATATATATTATTATATAACATTATATAATTAAGTACATAATATTATGTAATATTATTATATAATATCATTCTAATAACCGACTATATTCTGGTGATAGCATAAAATAGCATACCACTTATTTCTTCTTTCTTTCTTTCTTTTTTTTTTAAAAAATGGTAACATCATATTGGAACGAATAATTATTAGTACAGAAATCCCCACACCATTACACTACAGGACTCAGGTTTACAAACAAAGAGTTCAGTTAACTCACTTACCAAATCTCACACACTATCAAACCTTTTCAAGAAGGAAGACCCATGCTCATCATTCTCCGAGCATCTTGAACAACATGGCATTATTTCTTCCATATGCATATAGACTGCGACATAAGAGAGGGAAACAGCGGGGTTTCCTTCTCTTTCTAGAACGCTATCGAGCTCGGATGAGAGAGGAAAATGGTTTGCATGCAGGTCATTCTCTCTCTACTTTCTCTCTCCCGGTTAGTGCCGCCAACCAAACCCAAGACTGCAGCTTGATACCCAACCCGCTAGTGCACATTAGTGAGTTCCCTCTCTCCGCCACCATGCAAGTCGTTCACTGCCATATTTAAGCCCTTCATTCTTGTTACTAGAATCTCTTAAAGATTTTTCCAGTGTTGACTTAGCCCAGCCAGTTTACTCTCTCTAGAATTTGTATACTATATTTACTAATAAATAGAAGTGGTTGCTAACTAGTAGCCTTTCGGCTGCTTAATAAATTCTTTACTTTCGGCGGTTAGGTTAATAAAATTCCATGGAGCACGTTTTTATTCTCCTGCCGACAGTTGCACTAATTAATGCTACCAATAAAGAAAAGGGACGCAATATATAGTGGTTAAATTCTATACACTCATGAATAAAATCCTTTCATGAGAAAATAGAATTAACAATTATTTATATACTAAATATATAATTTAAGTTCTCATGGGTGGGTTGTTAATTCATTAATTTAAAGGTCCCTTCCCACTAATGCTAGTTTACTGTGAATATTACTCTGTAACCCACATGCATGCACTTTAGGAGATTTAGCTCCTACACCATTTTGGTTCCTTGCATAAACGTCAATTTAGCCCCTTTAAGCAGGCTGCCGACAACAACAATAATTCAAGCAACCATGGCATTAATATATATAATTAAATTAATTATCAGTTTCCTCCATAAATTCTTTTAGAACAATTTATTTATACGCCAAATATATTTATTAAATAAATTCATTCATTAAAATATGAATTTAATTTATTAATTTCGCTCCGATATATATTTATTTAATATATATTGATCCTCATTTGATATTTAATATATCAATTTGGCATATTATTATTTATTAAGCCATCACAATAATCTATTATATTTATATATAATATATTATTAAAATGAGTTTAATTAACCCCCTCATTTTTATTAAAACAAAATGCATATAGTAATTCACTAATTTTAATTTAGTGAATCAATTAACTCGTACATGAAATTTAATTCATCATAAAATTTTCATCCCACCCTTAATTAATTTTAATTAATCAACCTTCTCAAATTCCTTATTTCATTCCGTAATTAATTTAACTTATTTATTTAATAGTTAAATTAACTAACACAATTTTAAATTCATCGCTCGAACTACATAATAAGAATTTTATTTATTAAATTCTTATTTTACATTTATAAAATAATTTCTAAAAACTCGGGATATCACATCTATTTCTGACGGACCCATGCCACTCAGCAGCGTATTCATAGCCTTGGAATCATAAGATACCATATAGGATTCGTTTGCATCCATTTCTATAAAGTGTCTTGGGTCGGCCATCATCGTGTCTTGGAATGACTGGCCCATTTTCAACGACCCACCATTCCCATGGGTCTCGTTTCAGGTAGATCATCATTCTGAACTTCCAGAAATTGAAATTCTCACTTCCGAGCAGTAGAGGTGGTCTGCTAGTGGACTGACCTTCTTGAAAGCTTAGGTGTGCCATAGGATCTTTCCCTACGACCTGCAAAGATCAATATTAGTAGAGCCTTGCTTTGATACCAAATGTAATTCTATAGATAAGCACACCTAGAGGGGGGGGGTGAATAGGTGTAATTGATAATTAATGAGCAACAATGACAAATTTTAAAAATAACTTTCTGCAGAACATTCAGACAGTAATACCCTGTCTGAATTGCTGTCTGAATTAGTATATGTTCTTCAGGATGATATGAACAGACAATTATACCCTGTCTGAATTGGTGTCTGAATTAGTGTATATTCAAGAACAACAAAATACTTTTTCCAGAAAAATAAAAGTAATTCAGAACAGAATAAAACAAGAGATCACACCAAGATTTTTACTTGGTTCGGCCCCTATACTCTAATCTAGTGGCCTATTCCACGTCCAATACCAATTGGTATTGGAGACTCTTTTTATTAAACTTTAATTCAATTTAATACAATATAACTTCCCTGTTCTTTATAGCTTTTCTCTGTGATCGATAGTCCTGTCCCTATGCACCACTGCAATCCTTCTCACCACTGAGACTCTTGCACCACTGCAACCTTGAAAGCTATCCAAGAACACACCCTATCTACAACTAGATAGAACAAGCCACACACGGCTTACACTTGGAACGATGATTTTGATTACAACACAATACTTTTCCAGCAGTAAATATGAGAGCAATATAATTAGGTTGCTGGAAAAATAACTTAGAAAGCTAATATAATGAACTATATAAGACTGATTAGAGCTTTGCTAAGTTCACGCCAATAGCCAAGAGGTTGGATGATTTTATAGCATAGCTTCCAACGGCTAAGAAGAGACAGATCCCATGAAATCCTCAATTAATATGGCAAGGATCAGCAGACATATGAGAGAGAAATTATTCTCCAAAATTTCAGAAATCAAATATGAGAGAATCTGATTACTAAGGAAACATATCAGTAGTGACTGTTAGCAAATTCCTTAATAAATGAGTTTAATTCAAATTTCAAATAAACTAGTGTAAACCGACAAACTTCCTTGAAATACTCTGAGCAACCGAATCCATTAGCATAAACTTTATTCCTTGATAAACTCATTCGGTTGGGATAAGAATGCTAATATATATCCATCAATGCACTTTATTATATAATATTCAAAATCCATGTAGCAAGTATAGGCGTGCACATATTATATTCGCATGCATCAATGCAACACTTATAAACATGCAGCAAGTATAGGCATGCACATATTATATTCGCATGCATCAATGCAACACTTATAAACATGCAGGCATAAGACTAGAATAAGACATATTAAAGAACCATAATATAATATTTCATACTCATTTTGTTATCATTCAAAACATCAAATATCCAAACACTAACATTTTGATCCACTGCATGCATTTTTTTGGGTTATAGTTCTCATCATGGTTACAAGTGTCTTGATGCACACACAAGTTGTACATTGATTGACATGTTCGATTTGAGGAGTTTGTCTTTCCGTTCACGGGACCTTCCATTCTTGGTCGACCTCCGCCCTTACAATCTCCAAAATCTTCATCCGCACCATGGACGTGCGCACCTAATTTATCTAGCCATTTATCCGATCATATGGTCAATCCAATCGTGCAACCGTCTTCATTTTCACCTAGATTTGACCATTAACCTACACCACCACCACCACCACCCCTAGCACAAACCTCACCCACTCCCACAAATTCTAGCAATTTATCTCCCCTAATACAAGTCCCTTTTTCTAATTTCTCTCCACCTATTTCTTCACCATCACTATCATCACCCGGGCCCCCAGCCCCACCGCCACCACCTATGCGAATGCATCACGTTGCGACTTTGTTGCCATAACAGTGTTCCTCCCTTAGCAAATGCCGCAATTTCGGAGCCAACGTGTTACACCGTGGCAAAGAAACACAAAGAATGGAATGCTGCAATGGTTCATAAATTTGATGCCCTCCTCCGAAATCGCACATGGTCCCTTGTACCTTACCATCCCACAATGAATTTGGTAGGGTGCAAATGGGTATTTCGTTTAAAACGAAAATCTGATGGTTCTATTGAGCACTACAAAGCGCGCCTAGTTGCCAAGGGTTATCACCAACGTGAAGGAATTGATTTCAATGAGACATTCAACCCGCTTATAAAGCCTACAATAGTGTCTTATCATTTCACTTATCACGCATGGCTGGCCTATTTATCAATTAGATGTCAATAATGCTCTTTTAAATAGAGTTTTATCTGAAGAGGTATACATAAGTCAACCTCCTGGCTTCACTGGTCGGACCTTTCCAACCCATGTTTGCAGGCTACATAAGTCACTCTACGGGCTCAAACAAGCCCCTAGAGTTTGGCTGGGCAAACTCACTCAATTTTTGATTTCTCAAAAATTTATGCAATCTAAAAGTGATACATCCTTATTCATTTTTAACAATTCAGCAATTCGTTTATTTGTTCTAACATACGTGGATGATATTCTTGTAACAGGTGACTCCAATTTACACATTCAAAAACTGATTAATGCACTTGGCTTAGCATTTTCTCTCAAAGATTTGGGGAACTTATATTACTTTCTTGGTATTGAAGTAGTGTCGCATGCATCGGGGGTTGTCTTATCGCAAGAACAATACATTCAGAATTTGCTTCTCAAGGCTAATATGGGTACCTCCAAACCAATAGCAACACCTTTCTCCTCCTCCACAAAACTATCCAAACTTAAGGGTGACCTCTTGAAAGATTCCACCAAATATTGGCAAATTGTTGGCTCCATGCAATATCTTAGTCTCACTCGTTCGGACATTGCCTTTGCAGTAAACAAAGTGTGCCAATTTATGCATGCCCCAACTGAGGCACATCGGGTTGCCGTGAAACGCATTCTACGTTATCTTCAACATACAAAGTCCTATGGTTTGTTAATATTACGCTCGTCTCTCCCTTATAAGCTTTCACAGATGCTGATTGGGGCGGTTGCCCTAACGATCGTCGATCAACCGCAGGATTTGCTGTATTTTTGGGTACAAATCTCATCTCGTGGGGATCACGCAAACAAAAGACGGTAGCTCGTTCTTCAATCGAATTTGAGTATAAAGCTCTTGCAGATGTTGCTGCTGAACTCTAATGGCTCCGTTCTCTAGTTAGTGAACTTGGTCAGCCCATTTCTTCTGTACCTATGCTTTGGTGTGACAATGTCGATACCACATATTTAGCCTCTAACCCAATGTTCCATGTCCGTACAAAACATATAGAAATAGACTACCACTTTGTACGTGATATGGTTGCTCGTAAAGAATTGCAAGTTAATTTTATATCGACAAATGACAACCTCGTGGACGCACTAACGAAGGAACTCCCTACATCTTGATTTGAATTATTTCGTCTCAAGCTCAAAGTTGTTCCGAGAACCCCCTTTAGCTTGAGGCAGCCAATGTGCAATTTTCAATTAATTAAATACGATGTGTAAACGGATGATCCTATATTCCTATGTATCTTCTCCACCATGTAAATCTCGCACATGTGACTAAATTTAAGACCTTGACTATAGGCTAGAATCATTGGTGTATTAATTTGACAACTGTAAGTTACACTTTATAATTACTTGATTTTAGGCTAGACTCTTGATTGTAATTTTTTATTTGACAGAATGTTTAAATCAACTACTTTATATACAATACATCTCACACACTTTTTAGAGTGTGGAAAATTTCCCAAACCATATCTTCTTCTTTCTGTATAGCATCCTTGGTTTTTCAATCATACATATTTATACATATTAATCTATCAGGTTTTTGAAATCAGAACCGTCTGATCTTCTTAATCCATCTTCTTGAAAACTTACCCATGGCCGACTGAAACCCATCTCTAGAGGAAATTATATATATTCAGCTTCATTTATTTATTTATTTATTACAAATTATCCTATATATTTTTGTCTTATATTATATATCCTTAATATTTCTAAAAAGATAAATTGCAAAACTATCCCTCATGTATACACTAAATTGCAACATAAACGCCAATGTTCCAATTTTTATAATGTCATAGCTAATGTCTCAATTTTTTACAAAACCGTCCCTTCTAACCAATTTTTGTCAAAATTAGTAAGATTTGTATATGTCATATGAGTTTTATAAGGGCAAAATAATCCATTCATGCACAAAACTATTTTTTCTAGGGTAAATACGTTCTTACAATAGTAAAATAGATTCTCTTATACATAAATTTGTTTTATTTTAACCAAATAAAATAAATAAAAAGAAATTAATTACAAAACTCAAAGATTTGTTTAAATGAAAATTTAAGTAGAATATTTTGATTAATATAAAAGACAAAATTAAACACTAAAACTTAGATTAAATTAAAAGGAAAAAAATTATTAGTTATTCATTTTAACAAATGATTTACTTAATAAACACAAGACACACACAATATATATATATATATATATATATGTAAAGTAAATTATTTTTGTGTGAGTGTGTGTGTATAAAGTAAATTATTTGTTAAATGAATAACTAATATTTTTTTCTTTTAATTTAATCTAATTTTTTGTGTTTAAATTTGTCTTTTACATTTAATCAAAATATGCTACTTAAATTTTCATTTAAACAAATCTTTGAGTTTTGTAATTAATTTCTTTTGAATAATTTTATTTAGTTAACATAAAACAATTTTATTTATGTGAAATTCTATTTTATTATTGTAAGGACGTATTTGTCCTTTTATTAGGAGAGAAATTAGTTTTATGCAAGAATGAACTATTTTGTCTTTATAAAACTTACATGACATGCACATGTCTTACTAATTTTGACCAAAATTGGTTACAGTAGACGGTTTTGTAAAAAATTGAAACATGTATGGCATTGCAAAAATTAAAATATTAGCGTTTATGTTACAATTCAGTGTAAACATGAAATATGACAGTTTTGCAATTTACCCTTTGTAAAATTATGCAAATGAGACTCTTTCTATAGAATAAAAGAAATACCATCTTTCCCGGCTAACAATCAACCCAAAGACCTTTTTCTCTTCCGTTCCTACTCTTCTCACAGTATAGAAGCATATACACACATAAATTCAATTAAAATCTAACCAGAAATCTTGATTGACTTGGCCTCAGCTTAGTTCCCTTTTCAATTCTTCCTGAATTTTTCTCTATCCTGGCTCCATTTTTCTTCACCACGTGCATGCAATGTCCTTGAGATTTGAAGAAGAATTTGGTATAATAGATAGAGACAGCAAGAGAAAGAGCTCAAAAGAATTTAGAGAGAGAAAAAAAAGATATTTTCACAAGAAAATTGATCATCTTTACATATGGGAATTGGATAGTACTTTCCCAAAGCTTTTTTATATGAACGGTAAATACGACTCACACTCATGTGATTAAAGATTTGCGGAGATATCAAAGAAATTCTTATCAAAAAAACAATCCTTACAACAAACGAACTAATTCTCTGAATTCTCCCGCCCAACTAACTATCGGCATTTTACCAGTTTACCCTTCAGTCTAACTTCCTAACTAATTGAACATGACATTCCTTCTCGATCCCTTTAGAATTTTTGACCTCAAGGAAGTGAAGAATTTTAAGGAATAAAATATGAAAAATCTCAATTTAATGCTACGTTTGAATTGAAGTAATAGAATGGGGGAACTAATGGAATGAATTTTTAGCATTTTGAGTATGTAATTGGTTATAGATGGTGTGATAGGATAATATAATTGTCACATTGTTCACTTCATTGAAAAATGGATCTTAGTCCATCACCTCCCACATAGAATGAAAATCAAGGGACTAGTGTTATTATCTCCCCCACACTATGCTACAAACTAGTCCAAATCTTTTGTCCTAATTGTTGTTTCATTAATTATTTGTATTTTTTTTTGCGTGTTATTGGTTCTTTTATTTACAATTAATTTGTAATAAGCGAACAAAAACACGAATAGACGCAGTATTGACAGTATATACACTAACGGTTTTATGATTATGACACATCATTAATAAAACACTTACATTGATAAAACTAGCCATATTTGAATAACATGTCATGATCCTAACACCACTCATATATACACTGTCAGTATATCAAATTTAAACTTTAAAAATAATATGGCATCAATACATGTGATGTCACAATATAGTTACCAATTTTTGGCTATAATCTATATAATGTAGTAACAAGTTAGACAAAATATATCAACAACCCACAAAAGTGAGAGAAGAGGAGAGAGAGAGATGGAAAAAGAACTAGGAAATCAAAGGTATGGAAGACTGGCGCTAGTGCCATTTCCATTCCAAGGCCATATGACTCCAATGCTTCAGCTGGGAAGTATCCTTCACTCCAAGAGCTTTGCCATTACAATTGCACATACTACATTCAACCCTCCCAATCCTTCAAAAAATCCCGAATTCGATTTTCCTGTCCTTGCGTACAAGTTACCTGTCATTAAAACCCCCAATTTTATATATGAGTTAGATAATAGAATATATGAATCTAAACTGCAAGGCACAACTGCAGGAGTTATTGGAAGGAAATGGAATGTGATCGGCATCATTTATGACAAGACTATGCATTTCGCAGAAGCTGTGGCTAATCATTGAAGATTCCAAGCATAGTCCTGTGTACCTGACCCAGCCGGTGGAGACCCTTTGGATGATTAGTCTTGTTTTGGACGCAACTTTTGATTCGTTCAGAGTTACGTGACTCATAATATATCAAATCGAAGCTCTCGACGAGATCTACAAAATTTATCGCCTTTGACCATGATGTATGTTGTTTCGGGTCCGAAAGCACACAGAAAATGGTGATTTGGATCTTCCAAAGTTTTTCTAATTTTTATGAACTTAGGAGTTTCTATGTAATTTTGTTACTTATTGTCCCAGTAGGATTTCTGGCTTATTTTTATACTATTTAAACGTTGTTAGGGCTGTGTTTCAGTTAACTTTGATCATTATTTACTTAATACACTTTGACTATGATTATTCAATTTGCCATCTAACGGTTATGTAAGAGGGTTGGGAGACAAAATTTATGTTCAAGTTTTATCCATTTATATATAACACAAGATATAAAAGCTTGAAGCTTGGCATCAATATATGTATTTATATGTATAAATATAGTATACATACACATATTTAATTTAATTTTGGAGGTTCTGATATTAGCGTTTTTAAGTGATATAAATTTAGATTTAACTTAAGTATGTGGACCTTTCTATGACATGAAATTAGTGTGTTTGTCAACTAATTTATGCATTATTTATGCATGAAATTAGACTTTCTTATATTTCATAATTTCTTAATATCTTTAATAAGAGAGGAAAAGTTCCCAAGGTAGTTGATGCATACTATATATCTATAATGCTGCCTCAGGTCTCAAATTGTTGGGACTTTTCAAAATCTATTTGGAGTAATGGGGTATTGCCATTGGAAGCAAACTTGGGCACATCAAATTCATAGTTTGATGAAGCTAGATTGCGTATAATTGGTTTGCTTTAATTTATTACAATTATATTGGCTTTTAGTTGAACAAATTATTAAAACTATTATCTATTGAAGTAAGACTATCTTTATGTTTATCTATTGTCTAGCATTTTCGCTGCAAAAGCAACTTGCACGGGAGTCATTCTTAGAAATAGTCCTCATGCAGAAGCTTTGGGGTAGATGCAATAACAATTCACTATTTTACTCCACTTTCTTATTTTTTATTAGAGTAATGAAACTAATATTTAGTTGGGATATGAAATGTTATTTTACAAGAATAATAGCAATTGTTAAAAAACATGTCCGTGCTTCGCCAGCGCTTCTCAGCTAGTTTAGATGATAATAGAAACATGGATTCATTTAGAAGTTAAAAGATATATTTGGAATCATGGATTCTTTTAAGTTTTAAGAACGTATAAGGTATAAGAGAAACAAATTTAAAAATATATTAATCAATATAAAATATTCTCTCCGTTCAAGTTTACCTGACTTAATTTTTTTTTTTTTTGATTTATTCAAATCTATCTATCATTTTTGTCATTTTAATATTATTTTTGACTTTATTTTTCCAATAATACCCTTATTTAATTTTTAAAAAAAAATTATTGAAAATAACATGACATACAATTAAAAAATAGAACTATTAACTTTGACATTAAAAGCACAATCAGATTCTTTTTTTTCTTTCTCTCCTCTATTTTATTAAAAAAAATTTAATATACGTATATTTTTAAATTAAGACAAATAAAGGCAGATGACAAAAATAATAAAACGAATGAGAATTTTTTTGATCCCGTTTCATTCGGATGAGTTTTGGTTTATACTTTATACCCAATTTTCGTCCGTCCGTGGTTCGATTCACGCTTCCTCTTCTATTAATCCGTTAATGATTAATTCTTCTTTATTTTTATTAATCCATTAATAATTAACTCTTCCTTATACAAATTATCTCCATTTGTCCTCTTCAATTTTCAACTGAAGCGTTACATCCTTCTGCTTCTCATCCTCTGATAACCTATTCAAATATCTAACAAGAATTACATCAAGCCAAAATCAGAGAAAAAAGAAATAAAGAGGAGGAAAAGAAACTCCTGCATCTTCTCATGCCGAACAACCTTCCTCACATATCTTAAAAAACTCTGACAATTGTTCGATCCTTCGATCAAAACACCCTCCGGAGAATACGAAGAAGTGAATCGATCAATCTACACTTTACGAAAAATCAGAGTAAGCTTGGATTTTGTCCATATTACATATTTCTATTGGATATTAATATTGTGCATGAGGTGTTTGATAAAATTTCACACAACTGTTCCGTGTTCCAATTTTTCAGAATTAGGCTTCGCTATCACCCTCAATGACTTTACGAGAGGATAAAATATCCAAATCGTCTGGTGAAAAAGGTGAATGTTAGAGAGTAGAGGCATGGATATTCTTAGTCCAATGGATCAATGAAGGTATTTGATTTCTTTTCGTTATTTATTTTTTCCTGTTAATTACAATACTTGCTCAAATAAAATATTTGTGGTTGAAACCGAAAGATATCAAGTGTTGTAGAATGTTGGGATATCTATTTATCTATGAGCATGATGAAGAGTCTCTTTGATATCTGAATGATATCATGGAAATTCTTCACCACCGTAGCGTTTGATTATAGACAGTGTGAGAAAGTATTGGATAACAACGAATACAAGATGGGGCAACCACAAACAAGTTGAATTTAGAGAAAACCTTAAATTCTTTGTTATTGTCCTATCTCCAAATTAACAGATAAGTGCTCCCTTTATCTTTGCATTGGTAGTTTCAGTTTCTATTCTCGAAGATATAATTTGTTTGGTTTCAAATTTTAATTTATTTATAATTGCACCAACTGTTTGGTGAAAACTGAAATTGATGGAAAATAAGGAGGAGAATATATTTATAGAGAGAAGTGAAATATAATTTTGGAGAATACTTGAGAACACTTTGATTTCACTTGCTTGAAATAATCCAAGTACATGACTATTTATAGTACTCATAGGATACTTCTAGAGCTACCATAATAATTACTATATAACCACATTCATGTACATGAACCTAACCATTACATATTCTAAGACATTTTAAATACATTCATGTACATACATGTACTTAGATATCACCAATTCATGTACTTAATTAATTCAAGAACAATCTAGAATTAATTTGGTTTAGTTGCTAACAAGGCCTCCCGTAAACCAAATTTATTCTTCACAATGTCGTAAAACTTTTTGATATTCCGATTCGCAACAAACTCTTTTGTCATCTCCATTGATGTATATGACACAAATGCTTGAAGTTTCCATTTGTTCTTCTTGATCTTGCTTACTAGCTTCTCACATTTTGCATGCTTCATAAACTTCTTGTGTTGCTTCTCCATTTTTCTATTTACAAACTTCCTTTGATCGAAATACTTCTCGATGTTTACCCATTCTATGTCTTCCACAAAATTCATTACTCTAAATCCCAAATCATTACTTTTGATACTCAAAATATTTTTCTCATGCTCTTCCAAATTTTCAAATTCTTTCTTTTCATCTTTTTCTTGTTGTGCCACATGAGCAATTATGAAGTCATCAATCCTTTCTTGCTTTTCCATAATTTCATTCTCAAGTCTCCAGTACTTGGAAATCCCATTTTCATAAGAGCTCTTCACAAATTCCTTCGTAGTCTGCAATGCTAGAATATCTTTCTGAAGCTTGATCACCTCCTCCTTTCCTTTTTCTTCTTCTTTTATCTCTTCAAATACTTCTTCACTTAACGTCTCTTCAATTTCTTCTTTTTTATCTTCAACTGTCGTAATTTCATCAACACAAATCTTTTCATCTTCCTCTTTCGAGATATTTTCAAAAAAATTCCTTTTTACTTTCTTCTTCTTCAACTTCATCAATTTCTTCTACAAGTTTCTCATCTTCTTCCAAGAACCAAGATTTTTTAGGTAACGATGGACCTTTATAATTATTACAAATAAATTCAAGTTCATTCCATAACTGAGGTAAAGAATCAAAGCTTGCAACATGCATCCAAACTTCTTCATGCATCACTCCTTGCAAAATCTTTCTTGTTCTTTTTTCTTTCATTTCTCGAACTTTTTTCGAAATACACTTTTCTGGATTTGCAATGACATCTTGCCATAAATTGCAAGCATCAAGAAATACTCGAATCCTTATACTCCAAACGTTGTAATATGTGAACACTAATTTGGCACCAAACATAGGAAATATCATTTTTCTATAATTTACCTCTCCAAAATGCTATCAATATGACGACTTGTGTAACGTGCTTCAACTCACAAATTTCTTTTTCAAATTTTTTTTCAACTAGCACCTTTGCTAGATTGCGTTCCGGAGCTAACATAAATGACACAAAGAGGTCATTATATTACATCATATTAGAAGTAATGTATTCTCGAATTTAAATTTCAGTTGGCAAAGATGAGTATTATCCCAATGTCATGTTTTTATTTCAATTTGGAGTATTTATTAATAAAAGTATGTAAGCATCTAATTAAATCCTCTACTTAATATTCACTCTGTCCCACAAAAACAATTTTATTTGCAAAATTTGCAGATAAGGATATATTTTTGTTAGAAAAATATATCACATAACCTGAAAGTCAAGCTTAAACAAAAAAATAAAATAATGCAAGTCTCATATTGTTTTTAGCGAGCTATGCTAAAGATGTTTGCATGATTGGATTTACCTAACATTTTCTCCAAATACTTTACTAATTGTTTTGTCAAATCGCTTGAATGAAAAATTGTTATATTTGAAAGTTGTTAAGTCTGTTGGTGTCTAACTTGGTTTTGTGGCTCCTTAGAAATTAAGGATACAAATCGATATTCTATTCTTCTTTTTTCCATCAAGGTACATGAAAATGAGTGTTTAACCTGTAAGCAAATATATGACAATTTTATGAGATCGTGTTCGAAACTAGACTTGATTTCAAGGCTTGAATTATTATGTATTTTGATCTTTATCCCTCTCTACTCGATAAGTAAGCAGATTTTTATTAAGATTCATAGCTTTGACAAGAAATCAAATTTAAAATATATACTTTGTCCTTAATCATTATTAGAAATAATTGTGGCATATTATAATAATTTCATTTGAAATTGAATAAATTATTATTATTATTATAAATATTTGCTCAAATATGTGATTTTTAAAGTTTGTCCGATATATAGCTTTTATAGCTTACCCGTACTTTGCACGGATTATTAAGCTTGTTTACATTTAAAGTGGAAAAACATTACATAACAAGCATACTTTATTTATTTATTATGACAACAAAAGAGTATTTAATGATATTTAATAATAGTGGTGTGATGTTTGAAATGATAGAAAGTAATGACAAATTTAAAATATCATCAAGAACGAAACTAGGATTTGATCTTTGGGGGGGGGGGGAGAATTTTTTCCAGGATCACGCTCCAAATAATTAATATCCCATCCTTTACTTTCAATTCTTGGTGATTTTAGAGAACGTTGTTCTTGTTCAGGGGTAGGCAGAGATGTTTGAACATTAGGCTCAGGGGTAAGCAGAGTGTCAACATGATTTGATTATTTTTTCTTGAAAAATGAATCAATAGTATGTGATTTTCTCATGATTCTAAAACAAAAAACAAAAAATAAAAACTGAGATAGTGGGATTTTGAGTACTAGAGGGGCTACTCAATCAGGGATTAAATTTGTGGTGTATATAATATAATATCTGAATATCCAAAAACTAAGCATAAAGACTAGAGCTGCAAACGAACCGAACTGTTCGCGAACCGGTTCGGTTCGAGTTCGGTTCGGTTCGAGTTCGAGTTGAGCATCAAATCGAGTCGAGTTCGCACATGGTGTTCTGTTCGATTGCTCGATCGAACATGTTCGCGAACCATGTAGTTCGGTTCGAATGTGTTCGCGAACAGTTCGAGTTCGGTTCGACTCGACAAGATCGAGTTCGGGTTCGGTTCGATTAGCTCGTGTTCGGTTCGATGCGTTCGAGTTCGAGATTGGTTCGAGGTGTTCGATTACTTATATATTTAAAATTTAAATTGTTTCTAAAATGCTAAATATAAATAATTGGTTATTTCATATGAAATTGTAGTGTTTGTCTTATCAATAATGGTTAAATTTGTAATAAATTTTTTTTATTACATAAACATCTTTTTGTGTTTTTAATAATTGATTACAAGTAAACATTTTTATTAAATAGTTAATAAATAATAATGTGTACCTCTTCACCTTTAATTTAATTAAAATAACTTTAATATTTTCATAAAAATTTAACAATGATGGTTGGATTATTACAATTTACATCCCTAATAATTTAATAAAGTATAACCCATGTCATAAATCACATAAATAAAGTAATTAATCATGATGCAATGACAATTTGATATTAATTAGAGAATGATCATACAATAGAGTTGCTTACATTTACATGATTTATTGAAATTGTCAAATCGAGATAGAGAATAGAAAAATTAAGTCACCATCAATGTATCGAAATTTCACTAATAGAGTAATAGTCATTGTACAATTACTTTTGTATATTAACTTTGATTTATCATTTATGCAATTAAGCAATCATATTTAATGTAAAAGTTGTTGAGAAAAATCTAATTAAACAATATGTCACAGACTCATGAAATTAAAATGAGTTATTAATTTGAATTAGAATAAGCAAAAAAAAAATTTTTAAAAACAAAACAAAGTCTTTAAATAGTTTTAAGCCTTTTATCTTAGAATCGTAGTTAATGTATACAGTTTTAAACAATATAATTATGAAAATTATAAACTTTTACTTATTTATAAAGTAATTCTCAAGATTTATTGTATTCAAAAGTTAATTATCACATCTCTTTTGAATTAAAAATATTTCCTATCGACTTTGAAAATTCATACTTGATCAATTGATCTTATTACTTATATTTTAGAACGGATGAAATATTTGGTAATTCGTACTAATACATTTCAAGGTTAACATTTAACAATATTAGTCTATAAGTCTATTAGATATTAAATTAATCTAAATCAGTTAAATTCACATTATTTTAATTCTTATAATTTTATTATAAAAAATCTTAAATAAGACTTTTTTTATGAAATAGATAAAATATTATTCATTTATTCTAGATTAGTTATGCAATAAATAATAATATTTGTTTAATCATGCTCGCGAGCAACTTGATCATTCTTGCGAACTCGAACATGCTCGCGAACTCGATCATGCTCGCGAACTCGAACATGCTCGCGAACTCGATCATGTTCGCGAACTCGAACATGTTGGCGAACAGTTCGCGAACACCAATCGATCCGAACTCGTACATAGCTACTGGTTCGATAGAGTTACTCGAACATGTTCGAGTTCGACTAAAAATGCTCGAGTTCAGTTCGAGTTCGTTAAAGATCGGACCAGATCGGATCGTTTGCAGCTCTAATAAAGACACATTGTGCATAGAGATACTCATCAAATCATATAAATCTCAATAAAAGCAAATCGAACAACGCAATGACAACAGGGACGACAGAAACAAAGCCTTGCTCAATTCTCTCTTTTTAAAGCCTTGCTCAATTCTCTCTTTTTAAACTAAACAGTTCTAAGAGGAATATTATCAAACATCACATGTGCATCAATTCGTGGGACATAGTTCATATAGTTTTATTATACATGTTTCAAGCCATGTTTTCCTCCCTTATTACTCCGCACAACAACAATTAATCCTTACTATTCACAGCTCAATGCCTCATTCAACAGTTTATTTACAGCACAATTTATCCTATATAACATTTAATTTCTAATTTCAAATGAAATATTAAAAACATAACACTAACCTTGTAAAAACTGAGTTCCCAAGAAATATTAATTTTGATGTTTGATTTACGAGTCTCTTTCCACTTCTATTGACTATTGTTTGTGATTTCCTCTTGTCTTGAATCAACTTACTATTGCTCCTCTTAAGTCTTGACCGAATTGCTGATAATGCTCGAACATTTAGGAGATTTTTTTCAACCTTTTGGTGTTTAAGGAATTCGGTTTATAGAAAAATAATAGAGCATGGAACGGAACTTTGGAGAATAGGGATTTAGGGAATCACAAACATGCTCCATAATCAATAATCACTAATTAGTAGCCCACTCACTATAAATAATTAATTGTTTTATTAAGAAAAGTAATCAATTGTTTAATTCCATGGAGACATGCTGCATAAAAAATTCTATTAAAGCTTTGGTTTTCCAAAAAAAATAACACCGGCAGTCCACTAGTTTATGTCATTCCACTTCCTTCTCATATTGTATATTATATGCAATTATATTCCATATTCCAACATCTTCATTTATATACATATATTCATTTTACCTCTCCATTTACATATTATAATGAAATAATTACCCGGGCTCAAGCGTGGCTCCGCCCTTGGCCATAGTCCTTGAAAAAATTTTAAACCTAAGGGAGGGCTTTAGTCTATACCTAATTTCGTCTCTGAATATCATTCAACTTTACGATCCCAAAATAAATTTATAATTTAAAAGAAAACAAAACTTTGTTGACTATGTAACAGTTTACAGTTAGCAAAAATAGACAACAACGTAAAAAAATTGATCCGTACAGGTAGTCAATACTAATAAGAAGTGATGCATATCAATGGATTCTTCCTCTCTTAGCACCGACTGAGATACCGGCATAAAATGAAATTTCCTTTCAAAAAGAAGAGATGACTTGGGGACCAAGCACTAAAAAGGGTCATATCTAAAGAAGGATAACAAATGAAAAATAACGATACTTGAGGCCCATAACAAGAGCCGAAAGCAAATTATAAAATAAAATAAAATCTTGTCCACAAACTGGTCAAACATACCGACTACAACATCAGCAAAACAAAAATGTCATAATCCACAAAGTCTTTTGTTCTTACCCTCCAAGTTTCTCCAGCTAATTTAATACACAACCAAAATCCAACGCATTCCTATTGACTTCTTGGCCTGCAAGTTTTCCCATTTGACTAGATGCGTGAAACAAACTCAAGATGATTCAGAACTGCAAATATCTGCCAGCTTCTGTGATCTCTCTCTCTCTCTCTCTCTCTCTCTCTCTCTCTCTCTCTATATATATATATATATATATATATATATATATGACTGCCAGTTTAGTTACTAAATAAGGATTACACAAATACACTCTCAGATGGAAAATCAAGGATTACGAAAACGCCTTCATGTGGTGCTCGTCCCAGCTCCATTACAAGGACATATTAGTCCAATGCTCCAATTGGGAGATGTTCTTCATTCCAAGGGCTTTTCCATTATTGTAGCCCACACCATTTTCAACTCTCCCAATCCTTCCAACCACCGTGAATTCATCTTCCTACCCATATCGGATAACCTATCTGATCACGATACCTCCCCTGGAAATCGTTTAGCTCTTTTTAAGAGTATTAACAAAAACTGTGAAGAACCACTACGACAAAGCTTGGCTCATATAATGCATCAACAAGGGCCAGGTGATCGAGTTTTATGCATCATTTACGACCAGATCATGTACTTTTCGGAAGCTGTGGCTAGTCATCTAAAGCTTCCATGCATGAATTTTCGTACCATCAGTGCATCCTTTGCTTTAGCTTACAAGGAAATTCCTCGGCTCCTAGTAGAAGGTTACATTCCTCGACAAAGTATGTGTTTCAAACTAATATCTGAATTTATCGACTAAAATGCAATACTCTACCCTATGTTTGTCCGTGTTATAACTTTGCATTTTTGGTAGAAAATATTTGAAGGGATAAAATGCAAAATTTAATTTATGTAAAGAGCTAATCTACTTCTTTGAAATTTAACATAATTACTCTGTTTGACTATATTACAGATTCCATGTTGCAGGACCTGGTGCCTGGGCTTTTTCCCCTAAGATTTACGGATATGCCAACTGATATAGGAAGTTTAGAAGATGTAATAGAAAATATGGAGCTTTCAATCAATACAATAAATTATTCAGCCATCATCTGGAACACTGTCGATCATCTCGAGCAAACAGCTTTGGCTCAGTTTCTACAACCACATCCAGTTCAGTTATTCTCAGTAGGCCCATTACATAAAATGGCTTCACCCTCATCTACGAGCTTACTAGAAGTAGACACCAGTTGTATTTCATGGCTTGACAAGCAAGCTCCTCGTTCAGTTATTTACGTGAGCATAGGGAGTTTAGCCTTCATGGAAGAGAAAGAACTAACCGAGATGGCTTGGGGGCTGGCCAGTAGCGGCCAGCCATTTTTGTGGGTGGTTAGAACTGGGTCGGAATGTGACTCAGAATGGAAGCTATTGCCAAAAGGTTTTAAAGAAACAATTGGAGAAAGAGGCTGTATAGTTAAATGGGCACCGCAAAAGAAAGTTCTTGCACATGATGCAGTGGGAGGGTTTTGGAGCCACTGTGGTTGGAATTCGACCTTAGAAAGTTTAAGTGAAGGGGTTCCAATGATATGTTGGCCTTGTTTAGGGGACCAAAAAGTAAATGCGAGGTACCTGAGTCATGAGTGGAAAGTAGGACAGCAATTCGAGCATGAATTGGAAAGAAATGCAATCAAGCAAGCTATAAGAAGACTTATGGTCAACAAAGAAGGAGAGAACACCAGACAGAACGCGATGGACATGATGGAAAAGATCAGGTTGAGTGTGAATAAAGGGGGTTCTTCGTATAACTCGTTGAATGGTTTAGCAGAGTTCATCTTGTCATTTCAATTGTCAAAGTGACAGCAACACATTCAGCATCAGGGTTTCTTTATAGATTTGAATATAAAGAATCAATCTTTTCGCAGTTCGACATCAAGTTCTTAAACTAAGAGTAGCTTCATTAATCACGTCAATAATGTCTACATATGTAGAACAATCAGTCCGGCAAGAAGTAATATTTTATAATCTTTGGAGTCTGTTTACAGTAGTTGGTTTTTCCAACAGTGTTTTGTATTTTAAGCATACAATTCAAGTCTATTGGATTATAATGCCTAATTTTATTCAGAAATAAAATTTTCCTTTTGCCAAAATTAAAGTTGCTACGTGGGATCTCAGCTTCATATTAATAAAAGGGTAATGCTAAGTTTTTGTCAAAAATAGTATTTCATATTAATAAAAGGGTAATCCTAACAACTTGTTATTTTAAGAATAAGTACAGAACAAAAATATATATCTTTAATATTTATAAAATTATGCAAATGAGACTCTTTCTATAGAATAAAGGGAATACGTACCATCTTTCTCGGCCAACAATCAACCCAAAGACGCTTTTTTCTCTTCTCCCAATGTACTTCCACCAATTTCACAACAATATCAGCAAAAAAAAACAGCAATAAACCACATAATTCCCGCCAATGTAGTAGTGATAGTAACAAACAAATAAGATACCAAACTTTGTTTGTCGAAAAAAAGGGAAGGCATTATATCATATATTTCATAGGCATGTCTAAAATTTCCGTTCCTACTCTTCTTACAATATAAAAATATACACACACAAATATATAAATTCAATTAAAATCTAACCAGAAATCTTGATTGACTTGGCCTCAGCTTAATTGCCTTTTCAATTCTTCCAGAATTTTTCTCAATCTTGACTTCTTTCTTCTTCACCACGTGCGTGTAATGTTATTGAGATTTGAAGAAAAATTTGATAAGAGAGAGGGACAGAAGGAGGAGCTCAAAAGAATTTAGACAGAAAAATGTTGGGACTTATCGGCCCACATATGTTCATCTGAAATCATATCTTGTTTCAAAAAATTAACCTATTAGGTCTATGGTTCATTAGAGCATTAAATGTTCTTAATGTTTTTCCTCACGTTCCAATGTAGCACTTTACTATCGCGCGGTACTTCAAAAACAAAAATAATATTTCCACACGAAAATTGATCTTTACACAGGGGAATTGGATAGTTTCAAAAAGTTTTTTCATATGAGTAGTAAATAGGACTCACATTCATGTGATTAAAGATTTGTGAAAATATCAAAAATAATTCTTATCGAAATAACAATTCCTTAAAACAAACCAACTAATTCTATTACAACCGAATTCTACCGCCCAAACCTAGATACTATTTGACCAATCTCAACTGACTTCCCCGGCCTAGCTAAACCTTAGATAATAAAAACCTAACTATGCCAACTAACTACTGGCATTTTACCAGTTTCAGTCTAACTTCCTAACTAATTTAACATGACATTCCCTCTCCCTTTAGAATCTTTGATTACCAGTTTCAGTCTAACTTCCTCACTAATTGAACATGACATTCCCTCTCCCTCTCCCTTTTAGAATCTTTGACCTCAAGGAAGTGAAGAATTTGTAAAGGAGATGAAATGTGGAAATCTCAGCTTTATGCTACTTTGAATTGAAGTAAATGAAGTGGAGGAATTGTAATGGAATGAACTTTTAGCATTTCAAGTACGTAATTAGTTGTTTGATGGGTTGTAGGTGGATGTTGATAGGATAACATTTACTTGTCACGTTGTTCATTTTCAATTGAAATGTATCCCATAAAATTCACCTCCCACATAAAATGAAAATCAAGGGACGATAGTGTTAACCTCCCCCCTCTCTACTCCCCCCCTGCCCGATCCAAACACCCCCCCCCTCTCTCCCCCCCACCCACAAGCACCCCCAACTACTAAACGCCCCATTCCCCCCCCCCCCCCCCAACGACGCCAGTAACCTAGAGTCCAAATCTTTTGTTTTCATTAATTGATTTGTATTTTTTCATGTTAGTCGTGTCTCCTTTAGTATACAACTAAATCTGTAATATATAAGTGAACAAAAAAATAAGAATTGAAACTACTACAGAAAGGTTAACCCAAACAACTGTAACTATTGAAAGCTAACTAAAAAGTATTACTAATTATCATATTTTTTGTTTTCAAAACTTAAATAAATTCATATTAATTTTAAATTTACGATTTTGCAAATTAACTTGAAAAGTCAAAATATATCTATAATTTTAGAACTAAGAGTGTACACTAAAAAATTGATCGTAAAATGGTAATCCTAACAACTGGTTATTTCATATTAAATAGTATTTCATATTATTTCATATTAATTAAATGGTAATCCTAACAACTTGTTATTTTAAAAATAAACACCTAACAAAAATACATCCTTAATATTTTTCAACCAACAAAAATGTACTTCCACCAACGTCACAACAATATATATATATATATATATATATATATATATATATATATATAATAAAACACATAATTCCCGCCAATGTAGTAATGAAAGTAACAAACAAATAAGATACCAAACTTTGTTATATATATATATATAGTCCGGATATTAAACTCACCCCTTATCCGACTCACCCAAACTCACCCCCTTTAGCGACGGATCTGACGACGGTTCGGTCATACAACCGTCGTCTATACTTTTAGCAACGCTATATGTTGTCCGTCGCTAAAAGTATAGATGACGGTTGTATGACCGAACCGTCGCCGGGTCTGTCGCTAAAGGGGGTGTGATTTTGGGTGAGTCGGATAAGGGGTGGAGCTTAAAATTCGGACCGTATATATATATATATATATAATATATATATATATATATAATATATATATAGGGAGAGTTTCTAAAGCGAACTTTAAAAATCGAACCAAAGACGAACCATCGTCTTTGGTGTCTATGGCGACGATTCAACCCGTCGCCGTAGTCATGTAATCTTTGGCGACGGGTCGAATCGTCGCCATAGACACCAAAGACAACGGTTCGTCTTTAGTTCGCTTTTTAAGAGTTCGCTTTTGAAAATTCTCATATATATATATATATATATGAATAAAGTTATTCTTCCAACAGATCTCAACCGTCCATACGTTCATCGAACGGTAAAACTAATCTCCTGTCCGCAGTTTAATATGGGGATACTGTAGTTTAATTCTACGAACGGAAAAATTGTCCAAAGTACTTCTCCCCGTCCATAGAATTAAATTGTGGACGCTAGGTATGCTCAGCCCATCCGTACTACGTCGTTTTATTCTATCAGTCTGTAGTTTAATATATACTACGAACGCGCAATATTAAATAATGCTGTTTTTGTCTGCCCTCCCGTCCGTAGTTTAATACTGCGAATACTGTGTCTATCCAAACAACGTCATTTTAATATAAATCACCGTCCGTAGAACTAAACTGTGGATGGTGAGTCCTTTTAAATCAAATACGTTGTTGTTCTTTCTTTCTCATCTCAGATCTAAATACCCAAAGCGAATTTGAGAGAAAAACAACCAAGCAAAAAGAGATCGGTAAATCCGTGCTATAAACTTACATCTTTACTAAATCCAAGCCATGTAAGATTTAAATTTGTCATATGTATATATATTTTGTATTCTTTTTTGTTGTATACAAACTTCATAGATGTTGTATTCATAGTTGTTGTATACAAAGACTTGTTGCAAACGTATGTAAGTCTACATCAAAGAAACATTATGGGTTAGGTAGAACTAAATTTTTTAAGTATAATGTTTGAATTAGGGTTTTTCTTAGTTATTTTTGATATATATGTAATAATAATAGTATTAATGTCTTCTTGATATATGTTTATTTTGTTCGTGTTAGTTAAAAAAATAAAATTCAATGTTGGACTAGCCGATAATACATTGTTGTGGGATCAACCAAACCACATTTCAACAATTGTATGGAACAATCCCTATTACACGCGGACATCAAGAACTGATGAGAGTGGGCGCTCGTTGGATATGTGGTTTTTAAATGATGCCCAAAAACAATTATTGCGCCAATGGAATTTTGGGGTATTTACAAACACAAACATATGTAACCAATTAGATCGATGTTTCATTGATAAAAGTATTAGTGGAGCGTTGGCGGAGTGAGACCAATACATTTCACTTCCCCACCAGTGAAATGACAATAACGCTACACTACAAAAAAATGGACATTCGGCAACGATTTTTCGGGCAACGACTTATAAAGTCGTTGCCAAAAATGCATGTTTCGCAACGAAATTTATCATTCATTGCAGTTTGTGAAAGGCTTTCATTTTTCGTAACGAAATTCATAAGCCATTGCAAAATTTCATTGCCAATTAGTTGACGGGGAAAATAAAAACCCCGCATATTTATTTTTTTGTTGCCGATGTGATTTCTCCTCATCCGTGGGCAACAAAAAAAATTTTGTTGCTATATTTCGTTGCCTAATATAGTCCACATTCATTGTCAACAATTTTTTTTCATTGCGTATTTTGTACAATTTTTTGCAACGACTAGTAAATTGTTGCCAAAAATTATGATAACCTAATAAGCACGTTTCGACCTCTTTTTTTTTCGAAACGCATCATTTTGCATTTTAAAATTTTTATTTATTTGGACACAATTTTATATAGTCAAATGTTTCACTCCCTCCGTCTCAAAATAAATGCCCAATTTTAATTTTTTTGATCAGATTTATAATTTTTTAAATTAAAACTGAGCGCGCGCGCGCGCGCACACACACACACACATATATATTTTCTAATTTACAAAAATTAGAGTTTATAGTAAATTGGATGTAGTTTATAATGATTAATTGTTGTGGGCAACGAAAGGTTTTTGATTGTCATATTTCGTAGTCTAATATGGACCACATTCATTGTCAACAATTTTTCTTTCGTTGCGTATTTTGTACAATGCTTTGCAACAACTATTAAAATGTTTTACAACGACTAGAAAAATGGCACCTTAGCTACATCTAACTTTCAGACTATTTTCTTCACACAAAAATAGTTATAAATTTAAAATAAATTATTATAATAATATAAATAATTATAATAGGTAATTTAAACATTATAATAATAATTTAAATATTATAATAATAATTTACATTATAACAATATAATATTAGATATTTGAAGAAATACATTGAAAAATTTACTATTATAATAATTCCATAGTGAAAGATGAAAAGGAAAATGATAGAGCAATTGATTGTAATACAGAAGCAGCAGTAGCAGCACAAAAACATCTTCGACAGCTTCAACACATCAAAGGAGCATGATTGTACATGCCAGCTAATATAACATATACTCTATTTAATTGGAGGAGCTTTTATGCATTTGCTCAATGTTCAACAGTACTTGAATTTAATCCAAAATTCCTCTATAAAATTTGTTAGTTCTTGATGAAAATAAATAAATTTATAGGAGTGATGTGATATTTGCATTCTAAACTTTCCCATTTGTGCTTCTTCTTTCTGATTAAAGATATAAATTTACATAAAAATCAAATCCACTTCCTTTGCCAAACAAGGATGGTTGGTCAATGGAAAGTGATATTTTACATAAAACCCACATTCAATCATGAGAACAAAGAATTCTGTACAATATTAATTCTTCATGCTCATTATTTGAAAAACTCTAGAATTTTAGTGCACTAAAATGTTAAAATGTATTCTCTAACATGGTTATTAACAAAAAACTCAGTGAGCAAAGAAATCAACTGAATTTGTGGACTGACAAAATTACAAATTCTAGAAATTTAAAGTACACTCATTTGCCTGGATGTGCGATGGCGCGAGACTAAACTCTCATAAGGGGGCTAAACAGATGTACTATTCCTTCTTATAGCCTGTTTTGCAGTCAGAAATATTATTCCGGGCAATTTCCCTCACCTGTGATTTCTTGAGAGTGATTAGGGAATTCAAACAATTGAGTAGATTTTGCTTCTTCCAGTAGCCTGATCAGTTTCTTGTTTCCAGACATTTGCCCTTCATCAATTGGGGTGTTTCCCCATCTGCAAATCAGAAAAGGGTAAGATCTTTTCAGTTGTGTGAAGAAATTATTTTTGATATTATAAAATAGAAAACAATAATGAATAATAACACAAAAAAGAAGAGGTAGACATTACAATTGACCGTCAATGGTGAGGTTATAGATTGCAGGTTGACGTAATTCATGGTTGATGTAAGAGACAGGGAGATGGGCTTATAATTCAGAACATCTTACAATTCTTACTTTTTCTCTCTTTTTTATGTACATATGTCAAATATCTTCTGATATACCACATGTCAAATACAGATGTATAAACTCTTTGGATTGAATTACATAATTGTTTTTATTTTTCTATAAGCCTGTTTTGTACAAAACAAAATCTCCTACAACTAGTAAGCCAACTTAACACAAAAGTAGGATGAGAGGTATACAACATTAATGGCACATACATTAACTCTAGTACTGAAACAGCCAGCCAGCACTAATGGCACGTACATTAAATACAACATTTAGCAAATCGGGCTCATTAGAAAAGACTCATTTGTTCTTTTTTATCATCCTAAATCCACCGTCTCAAAAAATAACTCATAAAATATGCCACATTTAAATAGGCAGAAGAAAGAAGAGAGACAGAATAAACAATTTAAGAGAGGAAGCTAATTCCCAATCTACTTTAATTTTCTAGACTAAATAAAACCGAAACAAGAAATGGTTCAACGAGTTATCTGAAAGCATACAATAATCATGCTCACTATTTACTAAATGTGAGTACTTTTTATTGTTAATGAATCAAATTCTAAGCTTTCATTCTTTTAGCAACACACAACATGGTAGTAGCATAAACTCCTGTTCCATCACAAACAGTTATGACACTAGTAAAATGAATAAGAATACAATGCACCTGAAATATCAAGTAATATTTTTGTCACGTGAAAGTTTCAAATTTGACTATCCCTCTAATTTGAAACTCACTCTAATTTGAAACTCATGTAATTAATATCTTAATACTGGTTATGAACTTATAATAGATCCTTGTGCAATGAATCACAATATTGTTGGAATGAAATCCTGTACAAAATTAATTAATATATATTTGCAACTAGAACAAGAAACTTGTTATTGTCTGTTGAGTGTTTTACTTGAAAATTCAGCACTATACAAAAAATGGGCTTAAAGCACGCACATACACAGCCTCAAAATTGGGAAATTTTAGCACAGTGAGAAAATAAATAAATAAATAAAATCAAATGCTGGAAAGAGTTGCAAGAATAAGAGGACTTCTGTTGCTGGCAGCATAAAGTTAGGGCAAGACAATTCAGTTGACAACAACAACCAATTAAATTATCATAAAGGGCAGCGCCAACATAACATTATAGGTCTCTTTTACCATTGGAATCAAATTAGAAGATAATGGACTGTAATAAAAAGGCCCATAAGTTTGTTTGGATAACCTAAAACCTGAAAATTTTAATCAGGCGGACCGCCAAAGTTAAATTCATCCAACAGTTAGACTTTGAAAATTTACTGGAGAAGGGGGACATATACATGAACATTCAAGTTCAGCGAGATAGTTTTTAACATAAATATCATTCTGCAAGCAGGAATCATCTATGTCAATGTGCAGAGTCAGAATGAGAGAAGGAAGCAAAAGACCATATAAACTGGACATAACAATAACATACATACCAAATGTTGCAAGATATAGCTATAAATTCGCCACTTCCCCTTTGCTTCTCAACAATCTAACAACGAATGAGCTGGGATAATTACTTAACCAACAAAACAGACTTGAGAATTCAAGCCCATATGAACTGAAAACCATACCAGAACATATAACAAATAATTACCAAATTCACAACCAAGAAGCATGTCGATAACATAACCCAAAAAAAAATTCTTGCTACATAAATAGTTCAAGCTTTTCACTCTAATACTGTTTCCTCCGGTTCCCAACATCCAAACAGACACGCTAATGAATTGAAGGGAAACTGAAAAACCATAATTTAAAAAAAACAAAAAATAAAATTGTCTAGAAAGAATTCATAGAAAAATATTTCTTTTACATAAAAAAATACAATAGGTTCAAAATTAAGTTTCTCTTTAATACTTTCCTTTCTATTGAACTCATTAATTAAATAGATGACATTTGATATGATGCAATAAAACATTTCTATTTAAGGAAGAAATTCAAAACCCAAGAACCAAATTGCAATTAGAAGCACTGCAAAAGCAGAAAACCATATACTGCAAGAAAATCAGCTTTCTTTTTGCTAAATCTACTCAAATAACTAGTAAAAAAAATCAGCTCATTAACTTGATTGTTAAGAGTTAAACTATATTTACACCACTTGTAGCTATCTCGTGTAACAAAACCTAAGTTCATAGAGCTACTTGTCATTGAACCTTTTTTTGTTTGAAAAGTACTTTTTATGGAACTTTCTACTATATTCGATGGAATTCTATCTCAAGTTTCATGTTTTTTTACCAGTAGTGTTGCATATTCAAACACATGTATAAAACCAAGGATTATTACCAACATATCTGTGTATTGGGTACAAAATATGAACTTCAGTCATAGCAGTGGAGAATCACATTTATTATCCATAACAATAACATGTATATACATAGACAACCCATAGTGTCTGACCTATAGCTCTCACCCCTACCCACCCCCAAAAACCTACAGCCCAGAACTAAAATTACCAAAATACCATAGGCACGGAATAATTGGGGGTAACATAGTACAAGATAAACATTCGATAGAGATAAACCATTCACCGATTGTGAAATCAATAATCTCTAACCATTATTAACAAAGTGAGTATAATTTTCATAATAATGACAGAATCAGGTTAAAATAAGAGAAAAGAGAAAAGTAATGCCATTGTGAGTGGATCTGTTCTGGAGTATTTGATAAGAATTTAAGAGATTGTACTCCCTTCTTTTCAATATATAGACAATTTAGGGTTCTTTGTCATTGCAAGTTTTTCTCTAATTTGAAAATTACTTGCATTATAAAATGGTCTTGTTAGAAAGAAAAATATGAAATAACCAAGTATACTAAATTATTCTCAATGTATAACTTGTGCTACTGAGCAAGTAAATAAATCAACCAAAATAAATTAGCAAAGAGAATAAACATATCTAAAATTAAGAACTTCAATACAATCTCAGTGCTTCTTCTTTTTCCCCTTTAACAATATTAATAGAATTCTTATACAATATACAACCCATTGAGAATTAATATTACGCAAAAAATATCATTTAGTTGTTAAAACAGGGAGAATCAACCTATTTATTTGTGGCATTTCTCCAAACAGGGAGTGAGCATGTGAAAATTAAACTTGTTGAATTTAAGTACAATTCGTATTAATAACTTTCAATCCCCTATGAAATTGATACAGTCCATATCAATTTCCCTCAGATGATAGTTAGATAATAGACAATTTCTTATAATTTGAATTGATATAGAGAAACATAGAAATGATAGGAAAAATCAAACTGGTAAATTTGTACTTACACAAACAACGGGATCGGAGATCCAAATCATCTGGTGTTGCGTCTCGAGTAAATTGATGTTTTGGATGCCTTTCAATCCCTTTTTTGTTTTCTTTATCTCTCTGGAAAGAAGAGGGGGAGGAGGAGGAGGTGGTGGTGGGATGAGGGGAATTAGAGTCGCCAATATCGTGGCAGAGGATGAGATGAAAAACTTGGGAGCTTACTTGGCATGATAAAGATATAAATTAATCTTACTTGGCATGTAAAAATATTTTTAAGATTTACATTGATAATTAGTTTTAATTTTTTACTTAACAATTTATTCATATGGATGTAAAATAATATAAAAACCATTTAATTTTATTTGATTTAAAATTATAAAACACTAATATTATAATAGTGTAAAATAAAAATATTAAATATTGATCATACTTGATTATTTATTATGATAAAGTTGTCTATTCATATTCCTAAATTATATGAAAATTAACAAATAACACGCTTTACAAATTTTTATATCTGAAAAGTTAGATTATTATTAATTTGATATTTGAAAATACCCTTGGAAACATTTTAAGCACATTTGATGAAGGCTCATATTTGTGTTAGTGTTTTATGTAATGGAAAAATAGTGATTCTTATGATATAATATTGAATCAACGTATGTTTTTATTATTAGTAATTTTTATATTTTATTTTAACTTATAAGTCATTATTAGCCGAACACATTCACAACTTATTTTAACTTAATTTATGACTTATAAGTCAAACTGGTGCCGAACACTTTTACTTATAAATTACTTTTACTTATAAGTTACAGCTTAAAATGACTTATAAATTAATTTAAATTTTATCTTTAAGTCATTTTAAAATAAGTCGTTGCCAAACGGGCTCAAAGACTGAATTCTTATCAGAAAACCTAGTGATATGATTCATTAACCTGTACAAATATCTGATTATGAGAGAGAACGCGAAAGCAAAAACGGTATAATGTGTATAGGAGAAGCTCAATAAAACGATTTCGAGCTCTCTACAAACAGGCAAGGTCTAGGGGTTTCGCCGAGGAGAGGAGGAGAAGGAAAAGGAGAAAGAGAGATGAGTGAGAAAGAGAGGATTCGACTTTAACCCCATAGATGTAAATTGTAATATTAGATTTTTTTTTTCGTATTTGGTTTGATGCAAATAAATAAAGAGGTTTAACAATTCAAATAAGTTTTCATCATTTTTGAATTCTTAAATTTCAAAATGAATACTATAATTACAACTATAACTAGAATAAGAAAAAAAATTAATTAGTTTTAAAGTATAGTTCATTAATGAATGAATGTTTATTTATTTATTTTTAATAAATACAATAATCAATACTCTAAATTATAATTCAAATAAATTTTCATCATTTGTCGAAATCTTAAATTTAAATTTCAAAATAAATGCTCTAATTATAACTATAATTAGAATAAGAAAGAAAAATAAATAAATAATGAGTTTTAAAGTATAGTTCATTAATGAATGAATATTAATTTATTTATTTTCAATAAGTACAATAATCAATGCTCTAAATTACAATTCAAATAAGTTTTATTATTTTTGAAATCTTACATTTCAAAATGAATGCTCTACTTATTAATGTTTAGATGTCCATTAATAAGTAGATATCCATTTTATGTGTGTGAAATAATACTGTAGTGTGTATGAATATTTATAATTTATAATTAGATTCAAAAATTTACATTAAATATTTAATTATTTTTTTTCAAAATTATATTGTCTATTGCTCCTGCATCCCAGCATCGCAAATAAGTTTTGGAAGTAAAAAATTTGTAACAAGCTAATAGCTGTAGTTTTGTTCTTGTAGTATATAATTTTTTTGTTAAATGATACATTTTAGATATTTTAACGACAAAAATGTACCAAGAAGATATGAGTTGTACCAAAAGGATAGGAGTTCAAACCTTCACAATAACTAAGGAAAAGTGCGTTTAAACTAACAAAAATAATAATAATAATGTGCTTCCGAATACTTAAAAAATTTTTTTGGATGAATCGCCTCCCTAAAAAAAAATTTCATTGCCGCTTTCTGTCCCGCCCAATTTTTATCTTAGAGCGGTAGCCTAATTATACGACCCAAATTTCACTCAAGCCGCCTTACTTGTGGTTTCTCCCTCTTCTAAACTCACGTCAACAACAAAGAACACGAGAAATCGCTGGAGTACGCGGAAAAGTTGATGGCGAGAGGATCCAAAGCCGACAAAGAACCGGCTGAAGGCACCGGCTGCTACAGTCGTGCACCGACAATCTGTTGCTAAGGTATCTGATTGTTAACTTATTTGGTAATTAGTTCTTATAATAGGTTTTATGCTGAGAATAATTTGCTTCCATTAATTTCTAGGGTTTCAAGTCGAATTCGAGGTTGAAATTTCAAATTATCCTAAATTTCTAGCCCTTTCTTCTCTTTAATGTCGACAGTAGAAGAGATGGTAACAGTCACAAAAGCTCCACAAAGCATTAAAAGGCACCGTGGAGAGAATTATAAATCCACGAACAGTCTCTGCATTTAAAGAGAAAAGGAGTTCTCAACATCAAATGAGTTCATCCGAGCCGGCGATAATCTTGTCTCTAAGTGCCCTACCTAGTCCTGGTATTAATTTTTCTTCCCAATCTTTTTTTCTATATAGTATGTTAAATGGAATATTTCATCCATGGAAGGCTACACTTGAGTGCTCCTTACTACATATGCATTGAAATGATATGATTTTTTCTACCAATGACATTCTCTGCTCCTATGATTTTACTCGAAGCAAGACAACTCTAACGGCAGTCATTCTAATCCTGTGATCGGAGCTAATTCTGCAAAGGTAATTCCGATTCTCTTGTTGTCTATGATCCTTTGATGATGATTGGAGTTTTATGTATGTTGGATATTTTTGTTAGGGTATTTGTCTTTTTTGTGTACAGTGTTATTGGGTCCGCATATTTTGATGTAAAAATATGTGTAATTATTTGGTCTTGATTGATTAAAGTTTACGGTTTTGATTGAAAACAGAATCAATAGTCCGATTACTCTTTCTGCTTTTTTGTCAGTACAAATCAAATTTTATTTTTATTTTGTGTGAATTTCTGAGATCGGTTTGGGGCATTTTTGCTTTATATTCCCACAGAAGCTTGGCTGGTATGGATGAAAAGGTATGACTTTGAGTGTTGCTGGGATGAGGCAGGGAGAATATTTGCTTGGTGGTATTTGCTCATCGCGAGCTTCTCTCGTCTCTCATGAGGATTTAACAGAGAAAGAAAGAATTCGACGCTCCGGGAGCTCTGCGAAGGTCACGTGCCCGGATCATGTATTGCGCAAGCGAGTTTTCTTCACTTTCCCTTTGTAGTGCTTGTACTCTGCTTGGTTTGCTAAGCTAAATGAAGGTGAAAGAAAAATACTTTAGTCTTGCATTATCCGTTTCTTTTATGTTTATGATATAGTAATATAAGTGCTTTAATTGTAATTTAAAATCTGTATGGTTGATTCAACAATGAACAGATTGTGCGTTTCTTTGGCATTATGATTCATGTTAGCGTAGAAATTGATTGGTTTCACTTTCCCCAAATTTCATATGCATATTGGATATTTGAATTTTAAACTTGAACTGTTAAGTGTTTTGGCTGAAATTGTGACTAGTCAGCCAAGGTTATAAGATGAAATATATTTTCAGAAAAGGGATTTATGGGATTCTGGTAAAATATAAATTTTCTTTAATCCTCGGTGTATTCCTCATTTTGTAGAGTTTAGATTAATGTTCTGTGAAACTAAGAATGTAGTAAAAAACTTAGTTTTCCCTTGTTCACACCCCATAAACAAAGAAGAGATTGCAAAAAAATGGAATCAAGATCGAACTTTTTTACTGAGCAAATTGGTTCTTAAACAAAAGCTTGTTATGTTTTTCCTTTTATATTCTTTTCAGTTTTTTGGGTTTTATCATTTTCTTGTTGAGGGCATATATATTGTTTTCCAGTACCTAAAACTGAATTATGTCATATGTATGAGGGTGCTGATGAATTTTAACTTTCCTTATTTATTTATAATCACTGATCCATTGTTTGAAAGTAAGTTAATGATGGTCCAAATGATTAACATTTCCTGTTTTTGTTTGTGCGCTGGAGAAAGTTTTTGCTATCGAGAAGGATTTTGGGGAAAAGAAAACTGAAAAAGTAAAAAACAGATAATAAAGTATTAAAAGCCTGGAGATAAATTGCTTTAAGGAAATGCATGAGCAATTAAATGCTGGACAATTATGCTTCCCTTTTGATTGCCTAAAATAAATACATACTTATGAGGCTGCTAAAAGATGTTGTAGGGTGGAAGAAGTCGGATACATTTTTCCCACAGATGTCCAGCAGCAAGCTCTGCCAATCCTCTTTTCTGGTCGTGATTGTATACTCCATGCTCAGGTCAATACTTGATTTGAACAAGTTTAATTTTGAGAGAATTTTGCATCTCTTATAACCGATTCATGCCTCACTTTGTGAATTTCTATAATGGCTGAACTTGATGGAAAAAGATATGATAAGATATGCGTAGACACGTGATTTGCTATGGTATAATAGACACATTTCTATGGTATAATAGAAGGATATGCGTAGATATATGTGATTTGCTATTCATTTTGTTATTTCATTGAATTGTTTGGAAACCAAAATTAATGCAGTTATGTGGGTATGAATAGAAATATTGGTTATGTTTCAAAATTACAATTAAACATTTAAGATTTAGAGGTTTGTAAAGTTATTGCACATGGTGAAAGATCAAAGTAGAACTTGGTATTTGATCGTAAGATCAGTCCTTAGAACGTCAAAGTTGCTAGATTTTAAGAAGACATAGTTGATATTGTTATATATGACATTATTTCCATTTGATAATTGAAGTTTATAATCTGGTTCATCTTCAATGGTTCTGCTTGAATCCAAAGATTTAATTTTGAGTACCATATTCTGCTTTAGTGTTTGTAGTGGTTTTGAATGTAAAGTTAATATTGAGAGGACGGAGCCTGAAGCAATTGAAATCATAAATACCAAATATTCAAGTTTAAATGAAATAATGAGGAAATCCAAGGGAACTCTGTTAGTACAAACAGGCCCGCTACGCTACCATGTTTTCCTGATTGTTCATAAATCAGTACTTTGATTGTAATGCAGGTGGTGGCAAACCTTTCTAGTGGTACTGGTCATATACTCTACATGGTCATCTCCCTTTGAGCTAGCATTTAAAAAGGAAGCAACCGGATCACTCCTGCGCGTTGATTTGGTCGTCGACGCCTTCTTTGCCATCGATATCATCCTCAATTTCTTCGTTGCTTACTTGGACAAATCTACCTATTTGCTTGTAGATGACCACAAGCAGATAGCAATAAGGTATAGATAGTACTCTTGACATATATATCCTTATTTATCTACTATTATTTCCTTAAGCATTTTGCCAGACACACACACACACAAACACAAACAACATACCATTTCTCAGTAGTTTTCTTTTTCCTATTCTTAAGACATGTATGTGTGTGTATATATATATTCTTTCAGGTATGTCACACATCTGATGTTCCCCCATGGACGTAGCTTCGACGCTACCATTCCAGTTCATATACAGAATCTTTGCCGGTGAAATGCACCATGGAGATGTCTTTGGTCTTCTCAACTTGCTTAGGCTTTGGCGGCTAAGGCGTGTTAGTGAGCTCTTCTCTAGGTCTGTAAACATTCTACTCAAATTTCACTGCCTGCCAAAAATATACACATTTCAAAAATACACTTGTACACCTAAAATTATAGCAGTAAGATATTTGGCAGGCTATCCACATTCCCTTTTATTTTTCAAATCTCGACTCTGCTCCATCCTAAGTGCTAAAAGTGGTACCTATAGGATAATGAATTGAACACACAACAGTTTTTAAAAATTAACCCCATAAGTCTTCTATATCAAGTCAACTAATCACCTTGTACCAGTCATATGGCTGTCCAAATTTAATAATCCTACCGGATAATTATTCCAAATCAAAATACCCATCTGACTTGAAACTTTGACAAGTAGACAAAATTGGAAGGCAACTGTAACTTACTGGATCCCATAGGATCCAAGAAAACATATACCTAGCAGCCAATGAGTACAGATAATTTCCGATATGAGTTCAAACTCTACTATTGTCTATACATAATTCTGCAAAATATTACTCCATTAGAACAATAATAATAATCTACATATACCTGCTTATGTGTGATGCTTGTGGTTGTTGAATGTGACTGAATTCTGACTTGAGGTTCAACATATAATAATAATCTACAAGTCTTGTAACAGAAAATATGTTTACCACTATGCTTACTGAAATTAATTCATGAAATGGCCGATTAAGATTCCAATTTTTTCTTGTAACAAAGCAATCATATAGTCACACTGAAGGTTCTTTTTCTATTTGGATTTGTAGCAAAAGATATTGTGATTGCCTATTTATCTTTTTCTGCTTATGAGTAATACGGTGTACATTAGTACCACGTAGCAACTCTATTGTCTTTGATTTTGGCATTAAGTGCCTCTGGTGACCTATTTGCTTCATTTTTCTGACTTGCTATTATTTTTTAAATATGTTCAGGAAGACTGCTTCTACGACATGCCTTACAATACTGGGCATCAAATTTTTGTGCTACGTTTACGGAAGACAAGGGACGAAATTATGAAGTGTACTCTCTCTATATATGTAGATATATACTTTGATTGAAGAAACTGTGGTAGCTTTAGATGGTTAATTGTAAAGATAATGAATGATTATGTAGTGGATGATTTTATTAAGTTAATAATAGTTTAGTTTTTTGTATTTTTTGCCATTATTTGCAATGGGGACATTGAGCCAGCCAGGTACACAAAAAGAATGTCAAATTTTGATTTGGCAACAATATAATTCGTTACCAAAGCATTGAACAAGTTTTAATATAGCAATAATTTTTTATACATTTTAGCAACAAATTTTCGTTGCTAATGGCATTAAAAATATAATATTTGGCAACGAAAAATTAACCTAATAACAACAGAAAGGATATTGTTGCTAATACAAAAATAAAAGGCAACATTTTTTATCGTTACAAATCATATCAACTTTCGTTGCACATATAAAGAAACGACAACATTTAATGTCGTTGCTAATCCGACGACTTTCGTTGCTATTGAAAAATAACCAGCAACAAACATTTTCGTTGCTGATTCAGCATAATGTCCGTCAAATAATATAATCAGCAACGAAAATCGTTGCTAAAAAGTTTACATTCCGCAACGAAAGCAAGCTTCGGCAACAATTTTCATAATTTACTGCAACGAAAAAATATCGTTGCAAAATGGTGTCAATTGCAACAAAAATGCATGGCGTTGCAAAAAAAAAGAGTTCATTTCGTTGCCAATTAGCAGGCTTTTGCAACGAAATGGGGTTTTTAGCAACGCAATATTAATTATTCTGCAACAATACATTTCGTTGCTAAAGGATCGATGTCTCTGTACGAAAGCCAAATTTCGTTGCAAAATGTATTACTTTTGGCAACGAAATAAATACGTTCGTTGCGGAACAATTAGCAACGCTCATTGCGCAACAAAAGACGCAACGACAGTAAAGTCATTGCGAAAATCCTTTTGCAACGAAATTTGACACCTTTAGCAACGAAAATCGGTTGTTGCTGAAACCCCATTTTTTTGTAGTGCTAGAAGATGTCTATTTTATTTTAGGATTACCAGTTATAAGGGAACCTATAAAATGTACATTAATAAGAAATCCTAAACAAATTTTTGATGAAAGTGAATTTAGTAAATATATAAAGGAGGATGAGAAGGTGTATAGTAGAGGGGGCATTATGTTATCGTGGTTAGGCGTCAGATTTTGCAAACTTTCCCTATATGCGAATATGGAAACGGTGGTGACGTACACCAAAGCGTATGTATTGTTTATTATGGGGAAGATATTATTTGCATCCTTAAACCATGACGTTGGGCATGCTAGATATCTTGAATTTCTAGACGATACTAATAACGCCTGTGATTATGTATGGGGAGTTACGATGTTGGCTTATTTGTTCCACAATTTACATAAAACAACCCGCCTTGATGCAAAAAGCTTCTTTGTGTGTTTAACACTTCTTCAGGTATTTTATTCATTGTAGTTTGATGTTTATTTACATTAATATTGGTTTTCATACTGTATTGGTAATTTTTAACTTAATCAATTATGACACAGATGTGGGCTTACGAACGTCTGTCAATAGGTAGGCCTAATTATGAAAGAGGGGTCGACCATTGGTTGCCCCGCACAAGAGCATGGGCCTACCGAAGAAATAAAGATATGATTAAAGAAACAAGAAGATTATACCTCCATCACAACTAAATATTTTATAGAGGAGAATTTGATGGGATGACAGCTGCCATAGTAAAGTGGATGTCGTATACGAAGTTTGATCATCTTATGGCACAAGAGTACCAGGCAGCCTGATATAGTGGGGCCTCGTGTATTCCCCTCATTTGGCTTGACGTAGTTAAATGCCAAATGTCAGATCGTGTCTTGAGACAATTTGGAAAAATACAAGATATTCCCAAGCTCTGATAGATATGATCGAACTCGATCTGCCGGGAATGGGAAGGGATATGCGCGATAGATTATATCCAGCTGCTGAGAGATTACATCGCCACGTGGTATGCATGAAAAGATATTGTTCTGGATTTTGTGGTGGCTACAAGATAGGAGGTTACTCTGGCCGAATACCTAAAGTGGCATACACGGATGACTCGTATAAGAATTAGACGCCCACAAGTTCAACCAAATGACATATATACTGTAATGACCCCAAATTTCTAAGTTACGTTATTATTAAGATTAATAATTTTATTTTATTTCTAACATATTAATTTAAATCCTTAATTGATTGGGATGACTATATGTGGTTATGTTTAATGGGTTTAATAGTCCATGTGTGTACTTGATATATTAATGGACTAGTCTAGTAAATCGTTTTAAACAAGCCCAAACAATAAATTATGTATTGGACTTGTAGGTTAATTACGATAGGGCTTAAGTATTAATGATATTAATAATTTAAAGTCTCATGAAGAGTTTATAGTGGACTGGCCCAGTAATCTAATAACAAGCCCAATCCCCAAGCATTGACGGGTGGGCTGTACGTAGTTTGGGACAAGAGTATAATAGCTTCCTTATGGATTAAGGTACCGGGTGTATGTGTATATATATACACACATACACACATACGTTGACCCATTAAGTGAAGGTCCACACCAATACCAAGCTTGTTGAGCCAACTATGTGAGTTGTCTTGTACCAGACCAATTCAAGACATATATATATATATATATATATATATATATATATATACCTTCGGTACTACTACTTACCATTAGCCGAGCTAGGCCAATGGCCTATTCCTTGTGTTACAAAAATCCAGGCATGTAGATGACAGCTTGCCGACTGAGTTAACAGCGGGTTGGTGAAGCTTTTCACCTAATCCTTATTAACCGACAGGTAATTCCGTTAAGAACCAGTCCTGAGTTCTGGGTAATACCCAGCGATTGGGTAAAGACTTTTCTATAAATAGAGGCCCCGATGCATCTGCTAAAGCTTGCTGAAATTATTAGCTTTGTTATAGAGAGAAATATAGTGAGCTAAGAGATAATAAGGGACCCTAGTAGAACTCTTGTTGTTCGGTGAGGCAGACGAAGTCGGAGAGCGAGAAATAGCAGATAGAGCTTCGAGAAGGTATGGTCCAGTTACTTTAGGCTTTATTTTTGGGATTTAGTGTTGGAATATACGTAAGTGTGTATTATATGTTGTTGTAATGTTAAACCTTTTAGTCGCAAGGTAGCTGTGCAGAAAATACATGTTATATAGGCCTAATTGACTCTCACATGAACCAAACTGGTGTTAATGACCTTAGTCACCTTACCTAGATGATACTAAGAATGGGTATCCGGTCTAAACGAGTCTAAGACTCCGTGTTACTGTGTATACAGACCATATATAATGACAATCGGTCCGTATAATCAAAACATAAGTCAAACCAACGTAGGGTGTATCCATGACCCTAGTAGTGATAAACCAGTCACAGACATCTGTCAACATGTCCATAGAGTATTACTAGTATATAATATTACACCAAACTCCAACTTGGATTCTGTAGTGTTGTGCCAGACCTGAGCTTGAAATTCAAGTTCTGATGTGGTTATTCTTTATTAGATCCTTGCATGCTAATCGGTAGACTCAATCAGACTCAACCCATGCATCAAATTGGCCACAACACCATTAGCCAAAGATTTCACCTTGAGCTGTGATGTCAAAGTATGCCTTGACCAAAATCGTAGGAAGAACCCTACGATCGTAGCGTAACCTTGCTTGTTCATAGAGTCCCTCTGCTGAATCACCATGGCCGTCCCGCCTAGTCATACCAAAATCGTAGAGTGGACTCTATCGACCGTAGAGTTCCACTTGGCAATCGTGGAGTGGACTCTGCCGATCGTAGACTACCACTCGATCATGATAGAGTGGACCTGACTAGTCCTGGAACAAACCATAGAGTGAACTCTACAATCGTTTCGCAACTCTACTCGATCGTAGAGCTTCACTAGACCATCGTAGAACAGGTCAAGCCAGCCTTAGGGTGGATCGTAGAGTAAGCCCTACGATCGCAGAGTCAATTCTACCAATTGTAGAGTCCCACCAGTTAGACAGAGAACGAATCCGACTGATCGTAAAGTTGTCCTATCAGGCCATAGAGTATTTGGGTGGACTATAGAGCAGATCATATAAGTCACTCGCGTAATTCATTGAGTATGTTATTAATACTTAACTGTGACTGATCGTAGAGTAATTATAATTACTGTAGGGTACTTGTAGAGCAGAATTGTAGAGTAATTTTGTAAGTAGCAGACCAGGCAAGTTCGTGACCTTCTTTAAATTGAGCAAATTCCTAACCTACATACCCTTACGTTTTGTAAGCAGGCTCCTAATAATATTCATGTGCCTAATTTACACAACCTTGTGCGTTGTGCAAGTTTCTGATCTATTGTTATAAAGCTATAAATGATGCAATTTCTTATATGTTGCAAGTTTCTCAAATTAAGCTCGAGTACTATTTTCTCAAGTGGTGTAATTATTTTAAGATTATTCCACGTCGATATTTTTGGCATTCGCACACTATGCATTTGATTTCGGTTCTATCGTTGGACTGTATTAATATTTAAGGTTTTGCTATTCAAGAACTATTTGAGAGAAGTTTAAGCCGTTGTTCGGCTAGACACATATTTGCTTTAAAATTTAAAAGATATCCAAACCAATAGTTAGGTGCGGATTCTTGGACTGGGATGAACAACCCCATGGAGGGGAGTTTCCTAAGTATCTGAAAGACGGTACACGACAGAGTTAAATGGTATGCATATTCATAGGTACAAGATGTTGGCCCCCTTGTGTACACATTCTTTAGTCGGCAACCTAATAAGGGTCAGACAATGTGGCTGATGCCTTAATGTGTATTCATAGTCTATTTGACTGTCTGCAGTAAATAATTAATCTTCATTCATTCATTGAGCATTGATTATCTTGTTTCCGTTATTCACATTGTTGAATCAGTTACAGTTATTCCTACTGTTGAATCAATTTCAATTATTCATATTCATTCATGATATATCTCTTATTCATTTTAAACTTGCTGAACAAACTCATTATTCACCCTTGCTATATCATGAAACTATTACAGTTAAGCCCGAGTGCTCGAGCAGAGATAAAGACAAGGAGAAGATGAAGTTCTAGGCTTCGGATGGACATGATTACCTGTCTTAATGTTCTGTTTTGATGTCAGTTATGTAACACGAATACTAATAGTTATTTTAGAACTTTGTGATATATTTGTTTAAGGTTATAAACCTTGGGACCCTTGTAAACCTTTTATGATGATCAATATATGATTATTCATTCTGCATGTAGTTTTCATATGTAGACTGAAGGTGATTAGAAGTTACTTATCATGAGCACCAAATTCGAGGTATTGATACCTGAATTTGGGGGTGTCACGGGTTGGTATCAGAGCTTTAGGTTATAAACTTTAGGAATGCGAAACCTAGGTTATAACCTTAGTATTAAACTCGCATTAAGTACGCTAGGACATGGATTAAGGAGATTCATTGAGTCTTATGTGTTTGGAGATGAATTGTGGAAATTCATAGAGTCGAGGTTGTGCGTGATAAAATATCATTTCATTTCATCAATGAATATATTTTATTATTGTAGTATTAAACTGATGCTTGTTCTTTGTGGTGGTTGTAGAATGACGGAGATAGGAGAATCGAGTAATGTAGCTGTGGAAGAGGAGTGCACGGATACACATGTGGTCTCGGAGCAGTTGGTAGGAGTTGAGCCAGCTGCACCTGTAGAATCCGAACCTGAGGAGGATGAGGACAATCTAGTTAAGTCAAAAGAACCCGTCAGGGGTAGAGTGATGAGATCGGGTAGTCAAGACATTGAAGGTGATTCACAATGTAGATGAAGTCGCAGAGCTGCCATCTGAGAATTATTTATTGAACCAACTAGCCGATAGGAACTTGGAGTTAGATGAGAGAGTCCGAGACCTGAAAGAACAGAATGTGACCCATCAGAGTATGGAGGATTAATATAAGGAGCTAACGTATCAGCTAGAAGATGAAGTGAAAGGGCCAAAGGCACAACTGGAGGGGTATGTGAGTTCGACTCAGCATATGGGGCCATTGCTTCATCAGTTGGTGGTTAGGAGTACTGAATTAAGGGAAAGGAAAGAGCATGTAGAATTAGAGTTGGCAAAATTAAAGGTTGTGCACGATGCCATGAGGTTTGAATTTAACCTAGAGATTGCTGAAAAGATTCGGGTTGAAGATGCCTGGGTCAGAGCAACGAGGAAAGTTGACCAGCTGGAGAAAGAGTTAGAGGCAAAAGCTGTGAGGATAGAGACCTTAGGGCTGGCATTAGATGCAGCCTATAGGAGACCAAGAGTTGGAGACAAGAGGCCTCGTATTGAGGTAGGAGAGTCCAATCGCTCAGTTCATCACCGAGTCATGGATGGAGTATTTCCACCAGATCAGTATGAGCATGTTCATCATAGCATGCAGTGAAGTGTTAGTTTACATGTTTTGTTATGTTTTTAGATGCAACGAGTCCCACTATTTCTTATAGTAGGGGCATATTCGTGTTGTAAATCCCTATGCCTTGTTGTATGCATGGGATAGTGTTAGAACCCCGACTTTTGCTTCTGTTAAAAGGGTAGAATGTGGTAAATCCTCACTTTTTGTTCATTAGGGGATAAATAACAGTTGATAGGCTATGCCGTGAGCATTTATAGAAGTATGCCACATGTTAGATCTTATTGTACTAAAACAGTGGTATATAAATATAAATGCAATTGTTTATTTGAATCAAATATGTTTGATGGATGCCATAACTTTTAAATGATACCCTGAATAGCATATCGCATAAAGCGTAAAGCTATTAGTAAAAGCTTAAGCTTTTCTTTCTTCTACTAGATCATGCCGCCTAGAAGACAAACACGAAACCAAAGGGAGGAAAGATCTGTCAATAACAAAGGAGGGAGTGCTGACCCAATGCAAAACTTTGTCAACATGTTGGCAGAAGCAATGCAGAATAGACCCCCACCAGTAACAAAGCAGCCAACACAACGTTTGGCTAGCTTCAAGGACTTCAAACTGGTAGGACCTCCAGAGTTCCGGGGAACCTTAGATCCAATCGAAGCCCAGACATAGGTAGAAGAAATGGAGAAGGTGTTTGAAGTCGCTCTAGTGACCGAAGGATAGAAGACGGAATTTGCCACCTTTATGATGAAGGGCGAGGCAAACTATTGGTGGAAAGCAAATAGAGGTTGGGCTGGAGAAGGAGTGATTCTGTGGGAATGCTTCAAAGAATTATTTTTCGAAAATTACTTTCCGGAGAGTATGCAATCGAATATGGAGGTGAAGTTCTTAGAACTCAAATAAGGAACATATCGGTCGCTAAATATGTGGCAAAGTACAACGAGTTGGTCAGATTCGCCTCACACCAAGTGGATACTAAGGCCAGGAAGGCTCAGAGTTTTGAGCAAGGACTAAAACCATGGATTTACAACCGGGTTACAGTGCTGTAGAGTGGTACGTTTGCAACACTGTTGGAAAGGGCAATCATTGCCGAGGGAGGAAGTGAGGCATTGACCAAGTACAACCAAGACAAGAAGAAGAGTCATGATGGTAGCAAAGGGGGAAGTAGTGGAGGCAGTAACCAGGGCAAAAGAAAGTGGAGTGATAACCAAGCCTCTGGAGGAACCAAGTCTGGAGGGGAGGTTAAGAAAGAAAATAAGTGCAATAACTGCGGCAGAAGTCACTCAGGCGAGTGCATGAGGGGGAAAGAAATTTGCTATAACTGCGGATAGCAGGGGCACATTGCTCCTCAGTGCTCGAAGGGAAGAAAGGCTGGATGCTTCGCATGTGGAGCATCAGATCATCAGATTAAGGATTGTCTGAAGAGGAAAGGTGAGGTAGCCAGTGCAACTGGAACAACAACAACAACAACAAGCTGGCCATTGGGGGACCAGCTAGTTAGGCAAACAGACCAACAGTACGCTCATTCAACATAACCGTACAAGATGCGATAGAAGCAAAAGACGTAGGTTTACCTCGTGAAAAATAGAGGATCCTATAAACGTAGAAGTAGTTAATCAAGCGATTATTCTATTAGACTACGTTCATAGGAACTGTTGTGTCGATTTGAGAGGTTTTAAGATTAGCGTGGATTTGATACCGATTCGTTTGGGAGAATTTGATGTAATCCTTGGGATGGATTGGTTATCGAACCATAGAGCGGTAATTGACTGTCAAAAGAAGTGCATACACCTAAAGACTTCTGATAAGTCGAAGGTTGTATTTTATGGTACTAAATCGCCGAGACACTCTTGTTATCTGACAATGATGCAAGCAAAGAGATTGTTGAGGAAGGGTTCCATGGGTTATCTGGCTCATGTGGTTGATACGCGAAGAGTAGATGGTGAACGGGGCTAGATACCTGTTGTAAGGAATTTCTCGACGTTTTTCCAGTGGAATTACTGGGTTTGCCGCTGGATAGAGAGGTAGAGTTTACGATTAACTTGGTACCGGGAACAACACCGATATCCAAGGCACCGTATCGAATGGCTCCGATAAAGATGAAAGAACTGATGGTGCAACTGCAGGAACTGCTGGACAGAGGCTATATTCGACCGAGCGTGTCACCTTAGGGAGCACCAGTTCTGTTCGTGAAGAAGAAAGATGGATCGTTAAGGCTTTATATCGACTACTGGGAGTTGAACAAAGTTACTATTCAGAATAAGTATCCGTTGCCCAGAATTGATGATCTATTTGATCAATTGAAGGGAGCAAAATACTTCTCGAAGATCGATTTAAGGACTGGTTACCACCAGTTAAAGGTAAGGGAGGAGGATATTCCAAAAACGGCATTCTAAACGCGTTATGGACATTATGAGTTTCTGGTGATGTCGTTTGGATTAACGAATGTGCCAGTGACATTCATGGATATGATGAATAGAGTGTTCAAGCAATACTTGGATAAATGTATTGTCGTGTTCATTGATAATATTATGGTATACTCAAAGATGGAGGAGGAACACGCTGAGCATCTGAGAATAGTACTAGAGACTTTGAGAAGCGAGAAGCTGTATGCGAAGTTCTCAAAGTGCGAATTTTGGTTGCAAAGAGTGCAATTTCTAGGGCATGTCATCGATAAGGATGGTGTTTTGGTGGATCGAGCCAAAGTGGAGGCAGTTATCAATTGGGAGTAGTCGAAGATGCTGACGAAGATCAGAAGTTTCTTAGGATCAACGAGATACTATCGGAGATTCATTCAGGATTTTTTGAAGATAGCATCGCTGTTAACCAATCTGACCAGAAAGACGGTTAAGTTTGTTTGGACGGAGAAGTGTGAGGAGAGTTTTAGGGAGCTGAAGAAGAGGCTTAGTGAAGCACGTATATTAGCCTTATCAGATGACACAAGAGGATTTGTGGTGTATAGTGATGCGTCACACAAAGGCCTTGGCAGTGTATTAATGCAGTACGATAAGGTCATTACGTATGCGTCACGACAGTTGAAGGACTATGAGAAGGGGTATCCGACTCATGACCTGGAGTTAGCAGCAGTGCCTTTTGCATTAAAGATATGGAGGCATTATTTGTATGGAGAAAAAGTGTGAGATATATACAGATCACAAAATTCTGAAGTATAAATTCACTAAGAAGGAGCTGAATATGAGACAGCGCAGATGGTTGAAATTGATTAAAGACTATGATTATGAGATTCTTTACCATCCGGGTAAGACAAATGTTGTGGTTGATTCCTTGAGCAGAAATGGCAGGGAAAAGTTGTTGATGCTGACAACTCAGGAGGAGTTGGTGAAAGAATTTGAACGGCTAGAATTGGAGGTGAGATATCCGATAGAGCAGACGAAAAATTATTTGCAGTAATAGCAAGCCCGACCTTATTAGATACAATAAAGGAGGCTAGGAGAAGGATGAGGAATGCGATGGTATAAGGAAGCGAATTTCTGAAGGTGAAGAGTTGAAGTACAAGGTTGATAGCACAGGACTACTGAGATTTGAAGGGAGAATATGGATACCGATGGTGCCCGAATTGAGGGAGGATATTCTTCAAGAAGCTCATAATACAAGGTATTCTGTTCATCCCAGGAGTACTAAAATGTATCAAGACTTGCGGCAGCATCTTTGGTGGCCGAACATGAATAGGGAGGTAGCTGAATGTGTCAGTCGATGTTTGACATGTCAAAGGGTTAAGGTAGAACACCAGTGACCAAGTGGACTGCTACAACTATTGGAGATTTCAGAGTGGAAATGGGAGCACATCACGATGGATTTTGTGATAGGGCTTCTGCTGACTCAGAAGGGTTTGGACGCGATCTGGGTGATCGTGGTTTGTTTGACCAAGTCTACACATTTTCTACCGATCAAAATTCGATACAATATGGAACAGTTAGTGAAACTTTACGTGAAGGAGATTGTGTCGCGACATGGGGTGTCGGTATCTACTGTGTCTGATAGGGATCCACGCTTCACGTCAAATTTATGGAGGAGTTTACAGGAAAGAATGGGGACACATTTGAGGTTGAGTACTGCGTATCACCCCCAAACTGATGGCCGCCCAGAGTGAGCGAACGATTCAGACCTTGGAAGACATGCTCAGAGCGGTCATGATGGACTTGAAAGGCAGCTGGGATGATCACTTACCGTTAGTAGAGTTCGCTTACAACAACAGTTATCACACTAGTATCGGCATGCCACCGTACGAAGCGTTATATGGGAGAAAGTGCTGAACACCATTGTGTTGGGACGAAGTGGGAGAGCAAAGACTGTTGGGCCCTGAGATGGTACAACAGACAACAGATACGGTTAAATTAATAAGGCTCGTCTGGTAGCAACTGTGACACCCCCAAATCCAGGTACTTAATTCCCACAAATTTGGTGTTCACTATCTCATTCAATCACATTTAACTACCCAATATTAAGAACAATAAAATAAACTTAAGGAAACATCTTCCCAAAATGGGTTACATCACCAAACTATTAAACATTCAAATCCCAAGTTATCTTAACCTTAATACATCAAATGCGGAATAAAACATAATTTAAAACAAGTATTGTTACAAATAATCATAAAGTAAATAGCAGGTCGTTAGCTATTTATGCATCTTGCCCTTGCCTTTGCTCGTGGACGGCTCGTCCGACTTCTCAGTCTTAGCTGCAATGATTAGTGCAAGAGTGAGCAAACAATTGCTCACAAGTACGATAACAATAATATTCAAATGAAATGGATTTCAACTGAGGAATAATAATTTTCTGAATCACATTCAATAAATGATCGGAGTCTAAAAGCTCATTAGAATGCTTGATTCCAAGGAAAATGGAATTCAAAATTTAGAAATTATATCTGAGGGTCACAAGACCTCGAACTATGTCCTAGGTTGACAAGTATTTCTACTGTAACCTTTAACAGTCATATAGACTATGGACCAACATCTCGTACTCAGGGGGATCAACCCTTTGTACAATGTATTATGCACAAACATTTTAACGCTGTCGCGTAAGTAATCCCCTATATTAGGGTTGTTCATCTCAGTTTATCGTCTGAATCCGTACCAAAAGGAACTTGGCTTGGAACAAGTATAGAAAATATTTTAAGTCTTTGAAATCGCTCATCAACTAAGGACTAGCTGAATCAATAAGGGTTTGCTAGTCTAATTCATCAATAGAGTTTGTTTAATAGAAATTATACTCGAAGTTTGAATAACAAACAATGATTGGAATAAAGCTTAAGTATATAATCATGATAGTAACCTTGCTTGAATATCAATAAGCTAAGGTCGATAAGCTCGCTCAATATAAATAAACTTGCATTGAATATTTTAACAAGTTAAAGGAAAGAACTTGCCTCAAGCGTAGATTACAAATTTAAGTAATTCACGATCCTTAAACAACCTAAACATTTAATTGTAAAATGGTAATATAATTAGTCACAAGATTAAAAGCATTCTAAGCTTGCTCTTTTATCATAACATCTCATTTAGCAAACCATAATCAACAAGTACTAGTTTGGCAACCATCTTGGTAATACATTAGTCACATTAATATAAGTTTAATTATGCATCATAACTTCCAAGAAAAGAAAACAAAATAATTTTTTTTTTAACAGTAGTGATTCTCGCCTGGGCGAGAAAAAACTTAACAAAATCGTCGTCGGGGCGAAGCTGTCGCCGGGGCGAAGATGTACTTAACAAATTCGTCGCCGGGGCGAAGATGTCGCTGGGGCGAAGAACACAGAGTATTTCTACCGCCGGGGCGATAGACTCTGTTGTCGTCTTCCCAGTTCGCGAAACAGTGAAAACTTAGGCCAAATTTGGCCAAATTTTCCGAATTCTACCATCCAGAAAACAAATTAAATATACCCAGACATCATATATGATACAAAACATTTATCCAACATGTTTTCTAAATATTTTAACCATTCTCACACATAAACAACCAATTTAAAACCCAAAATTTCACTGTTAAACAATTTATTCAAGTTTTAACCATTTTCATGAAATCAAACTCTGTAAACTCATTTTTCAACCAATTAAAATCATTCTTCTTGCATTATTCTTGTTTTTCATCAAATAATCATAAACAATTATTAAATCACTGATTAATAACCAATTTAAATCATCAATTTTCATACAAATATGCCATACATGAAATAAGGCTCTGTAAAATTAAGAACTCAATTCTAAAGCATGTTTTCATGAATTATTTCTTCAAACTAGTTTATAATCATCACATAATCTCTAATATATGCTTACTAACAATTATAACCAAGTAATTCATGTATCTAGCATATAAATTCATATATAGTGAAGTAGAAATCATATACAGAGAGGTAAAATAATAAGAATATAATAAAGAACAAAACTAAAAGAATCATACCTTCAAGCTATATAAAATTCTTAGTTTAGCACTTCCCTTCCTTCTCTTTCTCAATTCACAAATTTTTCTCTCTAATTCTCTCTTCTTCTCTGTATATTCTTTCTTCTCTAAACTCTGTTCTTTCTCTTCTTTCTTTTCTTTTTACAACAGACGTAGTATAAAAATAAAATATAAAACTGATGAATAAAAATAAAAACTGATGATTTAGTGTAATAATAACGTATAATATAAATTTAATCCATCAGTTATAAAATTCAAAAAGCCATAAGGCTTGTTTGGCAAACTGATTTAGAAATAATCCATTATTCTAACTAAAGGTCTTAAGGCCTTGTTTGGTAAAACACTAATAAAATAACCCATTATTTCCAAACAAAGGTCATAGAGCCTTGTTTGGTAAAACTGAATTAAACACTTTCTCATTTATTTTAATAAACCAATATAACATATAGTTTAAAATGTCACGCTTCTAATTTAATTGAACTTATTATCAAATAAATTCAATTAAACCTTACTAACTCAAATAATAATTTCATTTAACAAATAACAATAATACCAAATAAATTCTCTTATTCAAATAAATCATTTATTCAAATAAACCTTTTCATCATCTAATTTAATCATTAAATTAAATTAGAATAAACATAACAAATCACATTCAAATAACATTTAACATTATTAAATTCAACATATACCCACTTCACAAAACTTAATAAATTATTTATTTAACTCATTAAATTAATTAAAAATATTTATATAACTCAATAAATATTTTTATTCAATCATAAAAATTGCATTCGTTACATCTTTCCCTTCTTAGAAGGATTCTGTCCCCAGAATCACAACACAATTAAATCGTCCGTTACATTCTCCCCTCCTTACAAAGATTCTGTCCTCAGAATCGCAATACAAAGATTAAACAAATAATTGAGGGTAATTCTGCATCATTTGCTCTTCGAGTTCCCACGTTGCTTCTTCAGCACTGTGGTTCCTCCAGATTACCTTTACAGAAGGTATCACTTTATTTCTAAGAACTTGTTCCTTCCTGTCCACTATTTGTACAGGAACCTCTTCATAAGACAAATCTTTCTCGAATTGTATCGGTTCATATTCAATGACATGTTTATAGTCAGACTTATACGGTCGTAGCACCGATATGTGGAAGACATTGTGAATGTGGCCTAACTCAGGAGGTAAAGCTACCTCATAAGCTACCTCACCCACCCTTTTTAGTACTTCGAAGGGTCCAATAAATCGCGGATTGAGTTTACCGTTTTTACCAAATCTGATTTTTCCTTTCCAAGGAGATACTTTGAGGAACAAAAAACTGCCGACTTCAAATTCGCGATTTTGTCGGTGTTGATCAGCATACTTCTTCTGTCTGTCTTGAGCGGCTATCAATCTGGTTCTTATCACCTTGAAAATTTCAGCAGTTTGTTGTACCAACTCGGGTCCCAATAGTCGTCGTTCACCAACCTCATCCCAGCATAATGGAGTTCTACATTTTTCTTCCATACAATGCTTCGTAGGGCAGCATGCTGATACTCGCGTGATGACTATTGTTATAGGCAAATTCGACTAGAGGTAAATGATCATCCCAGTTGCCTTTTAAATCCATAACGCTCGCCCGAAGCATATCCTCTAACGTTTGAATTGTTCTTTCGCTCTGGCCATCGGTTTGAGGATGATAAGCTGTACTCATTCTCAACTGCGTTCCCAAACAAGCTTGCAAACTCCTCCAAAATTTTGATGTAAACCGTGGATCTCGATCTAATACTATTGATACTGGAACTCCATGCCTTGAGATAATCTCTTTGACATATAACTTTGCCAGCTGATCCAAAGTGAATCTGATTTTGATCGGCAAGAAATGCGCTGATTTCGTCAATCTGTCAACTATAACCCATATGGCGTCATAACCCTTCTGAGTAGTCGGAAGCCCTACCACAAAGTCCATTGTGATATGCTCCCACTTCCATTCGGGTATCTCCAAGGGCTGTAACAAACCATTTGGTCGTTGATGCTCCGCTTTGACTCTCTGACAAGTGAGACACTTCGCAACACACTCAACAAACTCTCTTTTCATGTTTGGCCACCAAAAATGTTGACGAAGATCCTGGTACATCTTTGTGCTTCCCGGGTGAACCGAAAATCGTGAACTGTGAGCTTCGTTCAAAATCTCCTCTTTGATTGCCAATACCGACAGTACCCAAATTCTGTCTTCAAATCTCAGCAACCCTTCAGTATCGATTTTATATTTAAGCTCTTCTCCCTCAAGCATTCTTTTCCGTATTTTAACACATTCCTGATCCTGGAGTTGTGCTTCCTTGACTTTTTCTACCAAAGTTGGTTGAGTTTCCATCTGGAACAATTTTTCATTAGGCTCTGCCAGACCCTTCACCTCTATTTCCAACTTAGCCATTTCTGCTACAAGCTTCTCCTGATCAGTTAACAAATGTAGTTTCTCCCGACCCTTTCTACTCAAAGCGTCAGCAACCACGTTAGCCTTCCCTGGATGGTATAGAATTTCACAGTCATAATCTTTGATCAATTCTATCCATCTCCTTTGCCGCATATTCAAATCCTTCTGCGTGAAAATATACTTCAGACTTTTATGGTCCGTATATATTTCACACTTCTCCCCATAGAGATAGTGCCTCCAAATTTTTAAAGCAAACACCACGGCTGCTAACTCCAAATCATGGGTCGGATACCCTTTTTCATAGTCTTTTAGTTGGCGCGATGCATATGCAATAACTTTACCATTCTGCATCAACACACAACCAAGTCCTTTATGTGATACGTCACTGTACATCACAAAATTTCCTGTATCATCTGGTAAAGACAACACAGGTGCCGAACTTAGTCTCTTCTTTAGTTCTTGGAAACTCTCTTCGCACTTCTCCGTCCAAACAAACTTCACCGACTTCCTTGTTAAATTTGTCAACGGAGTGGGGATTCTGGAAAAATCTTGAATAAAACGTTTGTAGTATCCTGCCAGACCCAGGAAACTCCTTACTTCTGACGGTGTCTTCGGCTGATCCCAGTTCATGACAGCTTCCACTTTCGCTGGATCCACCGAAATCCCGTCTTTATCAATAACATGTCCAAGAAATTGAACACGCTCTAACCAAAATTCGCACTTTGAAAATTTCTCATACAATTTCTCCTTCCTTAACGCCTCCAATGTCACCCTCAAATGTTCCACGTGTTCTTCTTGAGTTTTGGAGTAGACCAGAATGTCGTCTATAAATACCACTACAAACTTATCCAGGAATGGTTTGAATACTCTATTCATTAAGTCCATGAATGCTGCAGGCGCATTCGTTAAACCAAATGACATGGCCAAAAACTCATAGTGACCATATCTGGTTCGAAATGCCGTCTTTGGTATATCCTCCTTCCTCACCTTCAACTGATGGTATCCACTTCGCAGATCTATCTTCGAAAAATATCTTGCTCCCTTCAGTTGGTCAAATAGGTCATCGATCCTTGGCAATGGATACTTATTTTTAATCGTGACCTTGTTCAACTCTCTATAATCAATGCAGAGATGCATCGACCCATCCTTCTTCTTAACAAATAATACCGGTGCTCCCCACGGCGAAACGCTTGGTTGGATATACTTCTTATCCAACAATTCTTGTAATTGCACCATTAACTCCTTCATTTCTACCGGAGCCATTCGATATGGGGCTTTCGATATGGGGGCCGTTCCTGGTGCTAAATCAATTACAAACTCGATTTCCCTATCTGGCGGTAATCCTGGCAAATCATTAGGAAACACGTCCGCAAAATCCCTAACTACTGGTATCTCCTCCAGTTTTGCACCCACCTTTCGGGTATCAACTATGTAGGCTAGATATCCTACACATCCTTGTCTCAACATCTTTCTGGCCTGCACCATCGTCAGATAACTCGTTTGTCTAGTCGACTTGCTGCCATAAAACACTACCTTTGACGGAGTCATAAGGTTTACACACTTCTTTTGACAGTCAATAACTGCCCCATGGTTGAACAACCAATCCATACCCAAAATAACATCAAACTCTCCAAGACGAATTGGGATTAAGTTTATTGTCATCGCATGACCCTTAATATCTACCTGACAGTTCTTGTGGACAAACTTAACAGGAATCACCTCCCTATTCGCAATTTCTATATTCATAGGGTAATCTAATTCTTCCTGGGGTAACCCTAATTTCTTAGCAAAATCATTGGATATAAATGAGCAAGTAGCACCCGAGTCAAACAATACATAAGCATTAACATTATTGACTGGAATGATACCTGACATTACATCCTTTGACTGCACAGCATCCTGCACCGTCATATTGAGCGTTCGAGCTGTAGGTCGGTTGGGTTGTGCCGGTCCTGTGATAGTAAGGTTGCCTCCACCACCGCTGTTTCCCTTTCCTGAACTGGCTCCACCTGTCGTTGCTTTCTTTGGGCAGTCTCGGGCAAAGTGATCCTTCGACCCACAGATGAAACATGCTCCTTTCTTCGGATTAGGGTAATTCGGCGCGATATGCCCCTCCTGCCCGCAGTTGAAGCACACCCGCTTACCCTTCAAACAAGCACCCATATGGCTCTTTCCACAGTTGTTGCACACCTCCATCTTCTTTTTCTGATTACCCTGCTGACTTCCCGCAGAGTTACTATCATTCCATTTTCTCTTCTGACTACTGCCTCCATGGCTACCACTTGCCTTGTTTTCACTCTCATTCTTCTTCTTCCTCTACTCCTGATTGTACTTTGACAGAGCATCACTGCCTCCTTCAGCAATAATTTCCTTTTCCAGCACCGCCGCAAACGAGTTTAGTTGAAACATTGAAACTCGGCTATACAACCAGGGCTTCAGTCCCTGCTCGAACCTTCTGGCCTTCCGCTCATCCGTGTTAACCTGATAAGGCGCAAACCTCGCCAACTCGTTGAATCTTACTGTATATTCAGATACCGACATAGTACCTTGCTTCAACTCTAGAAACTGTACTTCCATTTGGTTCTGAGCACTTGCCGGAAAATAGGTTTCGAAAAATATCTCTTTAAATCGCTCCCACGGAATAATCCCTTGGCCGCCTCGAGTCTTATTTGCTTGCCACCAGTAGCTAGCTTCTGATTTCAGCATAAACGTTGCAAATGCCGTCTTCTAGTCCTCGCTGACCCTAGCGACATCAAACACCTTCTTCATTTCCATAACCCACGTTTGGGCCTCTATCGGATTCATAGTCCTTAGAAATTCTGGGGGTCCGACAGCCTTGAAATCTTTGAAGGTCGTGGCCTGAGCTTGTGGTTGATTTGCAAAGGCTCCCGTTAACAAGTTTACCAACTGCTGCATCGGATTCGCGTTGGCTTCTTCATTATTGGTAGATCCCTCTGGGGTCTGTTGACGTGTTGGTTGTCTTCTTGACGGCATTTTACTGTTAAGAATTCTCGTTATTAGACTATTGCTCAATTACTCAAACATTTAAGTCTCAACTTAAACATTTATAAACAACACTTAAACACATAATACATCTGAAAAAAACTTTCACATTTTATTCATTAATAAAGATAACATCGTGGTTATTTACATTAAATCATCTATCCTGACATCACAAAGTTCAAGGATTACATCATTATCCTATCCCATTATATAAACTGGGATTAATAACTTATTAACTCATAACTAATCATAATCTATGATGACATCCCACGACGCACAACTTCCTGGCGTTCCTGCTCCATAATACGAGTCTCCATCCTTCGATCCACCATATCTAGATGACGATGAACTCGATCCAGAGCTTTATCCACTGTGGAGTGAAAAATATACTCCATATCATCAATCTTGGCCTTCTTTGACCGCACCTCACACTCAACACGATCTGCGCGGTTAGCCTCCCTCAACCAAGCAGTCTCAGCTCTCGCCCGTTTAGCTGACTCCTCTTTCAACTCATCTCGTACAATCTCATTTCTGGCTATCAACTGTCCTCGTCGGTACTCAGACTGTGCTAGCCTCTGCTTAGCCTCTGCAAGACGTGATGAAAGGTCTTGGATCTCAACATCCTTCTGCTCTAAAGTGGCCTGACGTTCCGCAACCTGTTCCTCTAACTCCTCCTTTTCACTCTCTACATGAACCAGCTTCCATTCCACAACACCAAGACGTATGTCTAGCTCCTCAATCTCACTGTTCTTCTGCTCCAAAGCAGACTGTCGTTCAGCCAACTGCCCCTCTAACTCCTCCACTCTGTCCTGCAACTCTATGTTGCGATCATACACCTGCGCGTACATCTAAACACCCAAAGTAGATAGTGGTATCTCTTCAGGGTCCTCCTCCTCCTCCTCCTCCTCCTCCTCAGGATCCTCCTCAGGGTCAATCTCGGGCTCATACTCGTGACCTGTAACTGTAACCAATGGGGATGGCTCCCTCTGTACTAGCTGCTCACTGACTACGTGAATATCTCGGGGCTCCTCCTCCCTAGCCTGGCTGGGCTCTCCTCTATCAGTCATCCTGACAACAAAATTTGAAGTTTTAATTACTAATCGATAATACTCGCGAGCACATAAGTTTATTATCAAATAAGCACATAGCACATAATCGTTTTATTGTCTTTTATGTATTTCCGTAATTCATTCCTTAGAACTCGATAAGAGTTTATCACCACTATATTCTCTATCTTCTAAAAGGCTACTACCCTAAGGTTTTCCCCACCTAAAGGTTCATAACCTACAGCTTTGATACCAACCTGTGACACCCCCAAATCCAGGTACTTAATTCCCATAAATTTGGTGTTCACTATCTCATTCAATCACATTTAACTACCCAATATTAAGAACAATAAAATAAACTTAAGGAAACATCTTCCCAAAATGGGTTACATCACCAAACTATTAAACATTCAAATCCCAAGTTATCTTAACCTTAATACATCAAATGCGGAATAAAACATAATTTAAAACAAGTATTGTTACAAATAATCATCAAGTAAATAGCAGGTCGTTAGCTATTTATGCATCTTGCCCTTGCCTTTGCTCGTGGACGGCTCGTCCGACTTCTCAGTCTTAGCTGCAATGATTAGTGCAAGAGTGAGCAAACAATTGCTCACAAGTACGATAACAATAATATTCAAATGAAATGGATTTCAACTGAGGAATAATAATTTTCTGAATCACATTCAATAAATGATCGGAGTCTAAAAGCTCATTAGAATGCTTGATTCCAAGGAAAATGGAATTCAAAATTTAGAAATTATATCTGAGGGTCACAAGACCTCGAACTATGTCCTAGGTTGACAAGTATTTCTACTGTAACCTTTAACAGTCATATAGACTATGGACCAACATCTCGTACTCAGGGGGATCAACCCTTTGTACAATGTATTATGCACAAACATTTTAACGCTGTCGCGTAAGTAATCCCCTATATTAGGGTTGTTCATCTCAGTTTATCGTCTGAATCCGTACCAAAAGGAACTTGGCTTGGAACAAGTATAGAAAATATTCTAAGTCTTTGAAATCGCTCATCAACTAAGGACTAGCTGAATCAATAAGGGTTTGCTAGTCTAATTCATCAATAGAGTTTGTTCAATAGAAATTATACTCGAAGTTTGAATAAAGCTTAAGTATATAATCATGATAGTAACCTTGCTTGAATATCAATAAGCTAAGGTCGATAAGCTCGCTCAATATAAATAAACTTGCATTGAATATTTTAACAAGTTAAAGGAAAGAACAACTTGCTCAACATAAAAGTAATAAATTGAGATTAGGAACTTGCCTCAAGTGTAAATTACAAATTTAAGTAATTCACGATCCTTAAACAACCTAAACATTTAATTGTAAAATGGTAATATAATTAGTCACAAGATTAAAAGCATTCTAAGCTTGCTCTTTTATCATAACATCTCATTTAGCAAACCATAATCAACAAGTACTAGTTTAGCAACCATCTTGGTAATACATTAGTCACATTAATATAAGTTTAATTATGCATCATAACTTCCAAGAAAAGAAAACAAAATAATTTTTTTTTAATAGTAGTGATTCTCGCCGGGGCGAGAAAAAACTTAACAAAATCGTCGCCGGGGCGAAGATGTCGCTGGGGCGAAGAACACAGAGTATTTCTACCGCCGGGGAGATAGACTCTGTTGTCGTCTTCCCAGTTCGCGAAACAGTGAAAACTTAGGCCAAATTTAGCCAAATTTTCCGAATTCTACCATCCAGAAAACAAATTAAATATACCCAGACATCATATATGATACAAAACATTTATCCAACATGTTTTCTAAATATTTTAACCATTCTCACACATAAACAACCAATTTAAAACCCAAAATTTCACTGTTAAACAATTTATTCAAGTTTTAACCATTTTCATGAAATCAAACTCTGTAAACTCATTTTTCAACCAATTAAAACCATTCTTCTTGCATTATTCTTGTTTTTCATCAAATAATCACAAACAATTATTAAATCACTGATTAATAACCAATTTAAATCATCAATTTTCATACAAATATGCCATACATGAAATAAGGCTCTGTAAAATTAAGAACTCAATTCTAAAGCATGTTTTCATGAATTATTTCTTCAAACTAGTTTATAATCATCACATAATCTCTAATATATGCTTACTAACAATTATAACCAAGTAATTTATGTATCTAGCATATAAATTCATATATAGTGAAGTAGAAATCATATACAGAGAGGTAAAATAATAAGAATATAATAAAGAACAAAACTAAAAGAATCATACCTTCAAGCTATATAAAATTCTTAGTTTAGCACTTCCCTTCCTTCTCTTTCTCAATTCACAAATTTTTCTCTCTAATTCTCTCTTCTTCTCTGTATATTCTTTCTTCTCTAAACTCTGTTCTTTCTCTTCTTTCTTTTCTTTTTACAACAGACGTAGTATAAAAATAAAATATAAAACTGATGAATAAAAATAAAAACTGATGATTTAGTGTAATAATAACGTATAATATAAATTTAATCCATCAGTTATAAAATTCAAAAAGCCATAAGGCTTGTTTGACAAACTGATTTAGAAATAATCCATTATTCTAACTAAAGGTCTTAAGGCCTTGTTTGGTAAAACACTAATAAAATAACCCATTATTTCCAAACAAAGGTCATAGGGCCTTGTTTGGTAAAACTGAATTAAACACTTTCTCATTTATTTTAATAAACCAATATAACATATAGTTTAAACTGTCACGCTTCTAATTTAATTGAACTTATTATCAAATAAATTCAATTAAACCTTACTAACTCAAATAATAATTTCATTTAACAAATAACAATAATACCAAATAAATTCTCTTATTCAAATAAATCATTTATTCAAATAAACATTTTCATTATCTAATTTAATCATTAAATTAAATTAGAATAAACATAACAAATCACATTCAAATAACATTTAACATTATTAAACTCAACATATACCCACTTCACAAAACTTAATAAATTATTTATTTAACTCATTAAATTAATTAAAAATATTTATATAACTCAATAAATATTTTTATTCAATCATAAAAATTGCATTCGTTACAGCAACCTAGGATCGACAAAAGAAGTACGCTGACCTACATCGTCAGAAGCGAGACTTCGAGGTGGGTAGTTTTGTGTTTTTGAAAGTATCTCCTTGGAAAAAGAAGATTCGTTTTGGGAAGAAGGAAAAATTGACCCCTAGATTCATAGGACCTTTTGAGATTCTAAAACGAGTTGGTGAAGTGGCATACGAGGTAGCCTTACCTCCTGAACTAGAATACATTCACAACGTATTTCATGTTTCAGTGTTGCGGCCATATAAACCTGACTACAAGCACATCATATCCTATGAACCGATTCAAATAGAAAAAGATTTATCGTATGAAGAAATTCCTGTCCAAATACTCGATAGGAAGGATCAGACGTTAAGGAATAAAATCATTCATTCGATCAAAGTGCTCTGCAGGAACCACGCAGTCGAAGAAACTACATGAGAGCTTGAAGAAAAGATGAGAGCAGCTTCTCCGCATCTTTTTAAGTGACCTTATGTTGAAATTCTGGGGACGTAATTCTTATAAGTGGGGAGGACGTAATGACCCCAAATTTCTAAGTTACATTATTGTTAAGATTAATAATTTTATTTTATTTCATACGTATTAATTTAAATCCTTAATTGATCGGGATGACTATATGTGGTTATGTGTTAATGCGTTTAATAGTCCATGTGTGTACTCGATATATTAATACACTAGTCTAGTAAATCGTTTTAAACAAGCCCAAGCAATAAATTATGTATTGGACTTGTAGGTGAATTACGATCGGGCGTAAGTATTAATGGTATTAATAATTTAAAGTCTCACTAAAAGTTTATAGTAGACTGGCCCAGTAATCTAATAACAAGCCCAATCCCCAAGCATTGGCTAATGGGTTGTAGTTTGGGGCAAGAGTATAATAGCTTCCTTATGGATTAAGGTACCCGGTGTGTGTGTGTGTGTATATATATATATATATATATATATATATATATACATATGTTGACCCATTAAATGAAGGCCCACACCAATACCAAGCTTTGCTGAGCTAATTCGGTGAAACCAAACAGAGGACCAGCTGTGTGAGCTGTCTTGCACTAAACTAGTCCAATATATATATATATATATATATATATATATATACACACACACACACACACACATTCAGTACTGCTACTTACCATCAGCCGAGCTAGGCCAATGGCCTATTCCTTGTGTTACAAAAACCCAGGCATGTAGATGACAACCTGCCGACTGAGTCAACAGCGGGTTGGTGAAGCTTTTCACCTAATCCTTATTAACCGACAAGTAATTCCGTTAAGAACCGGTCTTGATTTCTGGGTAATACCTAGCGATTGGGTAAAGACTTTTCTATAAATAAAGGCCCCGATGCATCTGCTAAAGCTTGCTAAAATTATTAGCTCTGTTATAGAGAGAAATATAGTGAGCTGAGAGATAATAAGGGACCCTAGTAGAACTCTTGTTGTTCAGTGAGGCAGACGGAGTCGGAGAGTGAGAAATAACAGATAGAGCTTCGAGAAGGTATGGTCCAGTAACTTTAAGCTTTATTTTTTTGATTTAGTTGGCGTGCTGTCGCAAGCACCCAAAAATAAAACCTTACTGCAAAAGATATTAATGTAGTAGTGCAACTAAGAGTCGATCCCACAGAGAATGATTAGTCTAAATTTATACTTTGTGAACCAAACGGGGGTTGAAATTTTATTTAACTAATTAATTGAAACAGAATTAAAGTAATAAGAATAAAATAAAGACTCTAGTTCTTCCGTTCAATATCACCTTATCATAGCAATATTTATCCTTCAATGAAATTAATAGCCCTAGGTAACAACAAACTCTGCTACCCGAAACTCCCCTTAATTATCACTCAATGAAACAAGCTCTTCACAAGATTCTAACCATTATACAACCTAGAACAAGCTCTCTAGATTTAATATAACAGCAGCATTAAGAACTAGGGAATTAGACTATTCCAAACAACAATCACACAATCTCGGATTATTTAACCTGTCTTCCAATAATCATAGCAATACTCAAAAGCTTGACCACAATCACGTATCACTAATTACTACTTGTGATTAGGAACAATATCAATTACACGTAATATTATCCCTTAATCTAGCAGATGATATTAATCAAATTAACTTAACTGATCACATTAAATCAATCGGAATAAATATCATTTAACAGTTAAAACAGATTATCGAGAATGAACTTCATATAAGAAGGAACAAATAATGTATAAAAAGTTCAACATCTCATTAGAACTAAATAAAAGAAATGAGAAACGTTCATAGCAAATATGCAAATATAATTTACAAGATATTCAATAATAATAGAATATAAAAAATAAAGGAAAAGTTTAGAGAAGAAAAACTATGTTTTGACATCCGACTGTCACTTCGGATCACAATCTTCAATCTCCAAACATTCGCCTTCGATTCTTCACTTTCATAAATGTTGATCTCTTGCTTGATCTTGAACTATAAAAATGGAGAGGAGAGTAGCCTTCCCCTAGAGGTCTACTTCCTCTCCCTACTCCTATACTAACAAACTAATGTGGAGAATGGATACAAGGAATTGGTGGTGAATTAGTGTGTGATTTTTGCCAAATACAAGCTTAGCTTCACTTGGTATTTATAGGAACTCATGGTGTGCTAACCTATCATCATAAGTCAAGATCAAACACCCAATCAACACATGTGCATCAGCCAACCAAGGAGGAATCCACCCATAAACGTGTACATGTGATGTGCTAATAGTCCAAATCTAACAACTAAACTGATTAGCACTTTGTAAGCCAATTTTGGATCAGCAAACCACCGAATTGGACCTTGAACAAAGAACGAAAGTTGTAGCCCTGGAGTTTCTAATAAATTTTGGCTTTTGAATCACCTGATTTGGAGTTTAGAAGCTCAAGTTATGGCCCAAATACTCCAACTGGTCCGAACAGAAATTTGGTCTAGGCGGGATTCGGATTAGCTGTCTAAAAAGCAATGTTTGGAGGCCCAACTGAACTTGGAATTTTTCTCACCATACCATTTCGGAAAGCTTGAGAAGTCTACTAAAATCTTCAAGACGAACACATTCTCATTTGGAAACTTTAACACCATCGAAATTGTAAATGAAGCTCCAGAGGTCAATCTGTCCAACCGAGTAATTTCCTGGAATATTCAGCTTCGACGTTCGTTGGTAAAATAGTCATAACTCTCTCATCCGAACTTCGATTTAGGCGTTTCAAGATGATTTGGAAAGCTAAGAAATAGATCTACAACTTTCCTTCTTTGAGCGTTGAGAGATAAAGGCTGGACCAAGGACGAAATTGGGCCTCAATGGGCTGCTATGTCAATGATAAATTATGGACATTGATCCAAATACCCTTTTATTCTTTTTCCTGCAAAACAAAATAAAAATACATAAAAGTGATACAAAGACATATTTCATAACAATAAGATAAAAACACATAAAAAAGAATATAAATTACTCAAAAACTCACAAATCATCAAGCTAAAAATACTCAATTTATAGGTATAAAATTGACTCATCAAATACCTCCAAACTTGAATCTTTGCTTGTTCTCAAGCAAAATAAATACAAAAATAAGACTTAAAACTCTTCTAATAAACCTAACTTGAGTAATGAGACATAAGTTTGAAAAATGACCTCAAAGATGTCAACACATTATAACTTTAGAAAAACTTTCAAAATATCGCAACGTCTAGGATTTTAACTTGCTTGTTAGTCATACCTCACTTTAAATCCTTTCCGTGTGTGTGTGTGTGTATCCAATTGCACTAAACCAAGTATAACTCGGATGAACTTATCTAACCACATTACCTTATGAAGGAAAATAAACTCCAACAACTACATGCTTAACACATCACTCACCGCTAATGTAGACAAATCAGAAATTACAAAAATTGAGATCAAAAGACTCTAGGTAAGTGCATTTTATGCTCCATCTTATCATAAGTCATCTCTTATGTGCAAGTGCGTTTTACGTTCCATCTCATCCCATTGCAAGATTTGCGATTAATTGCTTCTTCTTCATCTTTTTTTTTCTTTTTTTTCTTTTTTTATATAGGTGAGTGCGTTTTACGCTCTATCTCCCTTAAGCACGTGTTTATGAGTGAGTGCGTTTTACGCTCCATCTCAACTCACCACATGAACAACAAATTAACTTGATTACATTGCTTCGAGTGATGTTTAAACTAGTTATAGAGTTTATTGATATCTCCCACAAGCATTCGGTCATATATAAGTCTTCTCTAAGTGTACCACTAGTTCATTACAAATGGATAAGTGCTCAAATAAGGTAGGGATCACAAGCAATGTAATAACCAACAAAAAAGTTAACCACACAGACTAAGCAATATTTGTCCATTTTTCATGAGTTACAATTTATTCAATCAAGTTTTTTGTTTTTTTTTTATTTATCATTGGTCATAGTTCTAAATCAAGTCAATGCTCAAGAAATACATTTTAAAAATAATGACCCTTAAAAAAATCATATTTTTTTTTTATAAAAACACACAAATACTAAATACCATAAAAAACACAAATATTAAATACTATCCCCAAACTTAAAATTGACATTGTCCTCAATGTAAACAATTAACGAAACAAATGCAAAGGACTTCCCTGGAAATATGTCAATAATCGTGGGCGTTGGAACTGTAGAATGACCTAACACAAAAGATAAAACAAAAATAAAATCAAGTGAAATAAAATTAGATTAAAGGGATGCGAAATTTGGGTTGCCTCCCAAGTAGCGCTTGGTTTATAGTCGTCAGCCCGACTTCTTTATTTCTTATTTGAGACCTTGAGATCACTATGGACAAGTCAAGAGTCCCTGCAAAATTAAAAAGCAATACGAGTTTAAATTAAAATAGAAAATTGCTAAAATGAAATAAGGTTCACAAAAGCACAAAATAAAACTAAAATCATTCTCCGACAACGGCACCAAAATTTGGCGTGCTGTCGCAAGCACCCAAAAATAAAACCTTACTGCAAAAGATATATTAATGTAGTAGTGCAAGTAAGAGTCGATCCCACAGAGAATGATTAGTCTAAATTTATACTTTATGAACCAAAGGGGGGGTTGGAATTTTATTTAACTAATTAATTGAAACAGAATTAAAGTAATAAGAATAAAATAAAGACTCTAGTTCTTCCGTTCAATATCACCTTATCATAGCAATATTTATCCTTCAATGAAATTAATAGCCCTAGGTAACAACAAGCTCTGCTACCCGAAACTCCCCTTAATTATCACTCAAAGAATAAAGCTCTTCATAAGATTCTAACCATTATACAACCTAGAACAAGCTCTCTAGATTTAATATAACAGCAGCATTAAGAACTAGGGAATTAGACTATTCCAAGCAACAATCACACAAGCTCGGATTATTTAACCTGTCTTCCAATAATCATAGAAATACTCAAAAGCTTGACCACAATCACGTATCACTAATTACTACTTGTGATTAGGAATAATATCAATTACACGTAATATTATCCGTTAATCTAGCAGATGATATTAATCAAATTAACTTAACTGATCACATTAAATCAATCAGAATAAATATCATTCAACAGTTAAAACAGATTATCGAGAATGAACTTCATATAAGAAGGAACAAATAATGTATAAAAAGTTCAACATCCCATTAGAACTAAATAAAAGAAATGAGAAAAGTTCATAGCAAATATGCAAATATAATTTACAAGATATTCAACAATAATAGAATATAAAAAATAAAGGAAAAGTTTAGAGAAGAAAAACTATGTTTTGACATCCGACTGTCACTTCGGATCACAATCTTTAATCTCCAAATATTCGCCTTCGATTCTTCGCTTCCATAAATGTTGATCTCTTGCTTGCTCTTGAACTATAAAAATGGAGAGGAGAGTAGCCTCCCCGTAGAGGTCTACTTCCTCTCCCTACTCCTATACTAACAAACTAATGTGGAGAATGGAAACAAGGAATTGGAGTATGAATTGGTGGTGAATTAGTGTGTGATTTTTGCCAAATACAAGCTTAGCTTCACTTGGTATTTATAGGAACTCATGGTGTGCTACCCTATCATCATAAGTCAAGATCAAACACCCAATCAACACATGTGCATCAGCCAACCAAGGAGGAATCCACCCAAAAACGTGTACATGTGATGTGCTAAGAGTCCAAATCTAACAACTAAACTGATCAGCACTTTGTAAGCCAATTTTGGATCAGCAAACCACCGAATTGGACCTTGCACAAAGAACGAAAGTTGTAGCCCTGGAGTTTCTAATTAATTTTGGCTTTTGAATCACCTGATTTGGAGTTGAAAAGCTCAAGTTATGGCCCACATACTCTAACTGGTCCGAACAGAAATTTGGTCTAGGGGGGATTCGGATTAGCTGTCTAAAAAGCAATGTTTGGAGGCCCAAATGAACTTGAATTTTTTCTCACCATACCATTTTGGAAAGCTTGAGAAGTCTACTAAGATATTCAAGAAGAACACATTCTCATTTGGAAACATTAACACCATCGAAATTGTAAATGAAGCTCTAGAGGTCAATCTGTCCAACCGAGTAATTTCCTGGAATATTCAGCTTCGACGTTCGTTGGTAAAATAGTCATAACTCTCTCATCCGAACTTCGATTTAGGCGTTTCAAGATGATTTGGAAAGCTAAGAAATAGATCTACAACTTTCCTTCTTTGAGCGTTGAGAGATAAAGGCTGGACCAAGGACGAAATTGGGCCTCAATGGGCTGCTATGTCAATGATAAATTATGGACATTGATCCAAATACCCTTTTATTCTTTTTCCTGCAAAACAAAGTAAAAATACATAAAAGTGATACAAAGTCATATTTCATAACAATAAGATAAAAACACATAAAAAAGAATATAAATTACTCAAAAACTCACAAATCATCAAGCTAAAAATACTCAATTTATAGGTATAAAATTGACTCATCATTAGTGTCGGAATATACATCAGTGTGTATGATATGTTGTTGTAATGTTAAACCTTTTAGTCGCAAGGTAGTTATGCAGAAAATACATGTTATATAGGCCTAAATGACTCTTACCTAAACCAGAATGGTATTAATGACCTTAGTCACCTTACCGAGATGATACTAAGAATCAGTATCTGGTCTGAACGAGTCTAAGACTCCGTGTTACTGTATATACAGACCATATGTGATGACAATCGATCCGTATAATCAAAACATGAGTCAAACCAACGTAGGGTGTAACTATGACCTTAGTAGTGATAAACCAGTCCCAGACATCTGTCAACATGTCCATAGAATATTACCAGTACATAATATTACACCAAACTACAACTTGGATTATGTAGTGTTGTGCCAGACCTGAGCTTGAAACTCAAGGTCTGATGTGGTTATTCTTTATTAGATCCTTGCATGCTAATCGGTAGACTCGGTCAGACTCAACCCATGTATTAAATTGGCCACAGACTATTAGCCAAAGACTTCACCTTGAGCTGTGATGTCAAAGTATGCCTTGACCAAAATCGTAGGAAGAACCCTACGATCGTAGAGTAACCTCGCTTGTTCGTAGGGTCCCTCTGCTAAATCACCATGGCCGTCTCGCCTAGTCATACCGAAATCGTAGAGTGGACTCTATCGACCGTAGAGTTCCACTCAGAAATCGTGGAGTGGGTTACCGATCGTGGAGTACCACTCGATCATCATAGAGTGGACCTGACTAGTCTTGGAACAAACCATAGAGTGAACTCTACGATCGTTACGATCGTTGAGCAACTCTGCTCGATCGTAGAGCTTCACTAAACCATCATAGAATAGGTCAAGCCAGCCTTAGGGCAGATCGTAGAGTAAGCCCTACAATCGTAGAGTCAATTCTACCGATCGTAGAGTCCTACCAGTCTAACGGAGAACGAATCCGACTGATTGTAAAGTTGTCCTATCAGGTCGTAGAGTATTTGGGTGGACTATAGAGCAGATCGTATGAGTCACTCACGTAATTCATTGAGTATGTTATTAATACTTAACTGTGACTGATCGTAGAGTAATTATAATTACTGTAGGGTACTTGCAGAGCAGAATCGTAGAGTAATTAATAAGCAGCAGACCAGGCAAGTTCCTGACCTTCTTTAAATTGAGCAAATTCCTAACTTACACACCCTTACGTTCTCTAAGTAGGTTCCTAATAATATTCAAGTGCCTAATTTACACAACCTTGTGCGTTGTGCAAGTTTCTGCTCTATTATTATAAAGCTATAAATGATGCGATTTATTATATGTAGCAAGTTTCTCAAATTAAGCTCGAGTACTATTTTCTCAAGTATGTGATAAGTGGTGTAATTGTTTTAAGATTATTCCATGTCGATATTTTTGGCATTCACACATTGTGCATATGATTTCGGTTCTATCGTTGGACTGTATTAATATTTAAGGTTCTGCTATTCAAGAACTATTCGAGAGAAGTCTAAGTCGTTGTTCGGCTAGACATATGTTTGCTTTAAAATTTAAAAGCTATCCAAACCAATAGTTAGGTGCGGATTCTTGGATTGAGATGAACAACCCCGTGGAGGGGAGTTTCCTAAGTATCTAAAAGACAGTACACGATAGAGTTAAATGGTATGCATATTCATAGGTACAAGATGTTGATCCCCTTGCGTACACACTCTTTAGTTGGCAACCTAATAAGGGTCAGACAATGTGACTGATGCCTTAATGTGTGTTCATAGTCTATTTGACTTTTTGCAGTAAATAATCAATCTTCATTCATTCATTGAGCATTGATTATCTTGTTTCCGTTATTCACATTGTTGAATCAGTTACATTTATTCCTAATGTTGAATCAATTTCAATTATTCATATTCATTCATGATATATCTCTTATTCATTTTAAACTTGCTGAACAAACTCATTGTTCACCCTTGCTATATCATGAAACTATTACAGTTAAGCCCGAGTGCTCGAGCAGAGATAAAGGCAAGGAGAAGATGAAGTTCTAGGCTTCAGATGGACATGATTACCTGTCTTAATGTTCTGTTTTGATGTCAGTTATGTAACACGAATACTAATAGTTATTTTGGAACTTCGTGATATATTTGTTTAAGGTTATAGACCTTGGGACCCTTGTAAACCTTTTATGATGATCAATATATGATTATTCATTCCGCATGTAGTTGTCATATGTAGACTGAAGGTGATTAGAAGTTACTTATCATGAGCACCAAATTCGAGGTATTGATACCAAAATTTGGGGTGTCACATATACACCACATGGCTTATTTCATCAGTACAAAGTTGCAAACCTTGGTAGTTTCATTTTGAAGATTTTGTTTAAAACATTTACCACATATTATATAGGGTAAATTTTAGATGACCTCCTAAGGTATGACGTCTATCCCACTTAACTACCCGTCGTCAGTAAAGCTACATTTAAACTCCTGTATTTTTGAGGTTAAGTGAATAAATACTTTTCGTCTTAACTCCGTCAGTTGGGCTGACTAAAGACTTATTTACCCTTTGTATGTAGTTTGAAAACGACAGATGGAGAGACATTCTATCATTTCAGTTTTAGATCTAGGGTTTGTTAAGAGAGAGAGGCGATCAATTGACTCTTGTTTAATCCAAATCTGAGAGGATTAGGGCATCAGTTACTATGGTCGTGGTGGAAATTGGGTCTTCAAGGCCTTAATTTGCTACAGATTTAGGTAAGTACATGTTTTTTATTTGTTATTTAGTGAAAATTGTACTTGTGTACTCTTCGTCTCTGGTGGTACCTATGTTAGGTTTTTGTTGTCTGATGGATAACATATGCATGTATTTTTGGGGTTTTGGCCCAGTATGTGCTATATGTGTCAAATATTGATTGTTGTATGTTGAATTAAATATGCATGCTTCTTTTTTGTCGATTTATGTAGTATATTTGGGGATTTGTTGTCTGATGGATAAAATGTGAAAGATAATGTGGTTGTGTTGGTCTCCCATGTCTCCCACTTACTTTGGTCCCCTACAATATTATTGAAGGTAACATGTGATGTGTTGTTTTGTATTAAAACTTTTCTCCCTCATTTGTTTAATGCAGAATGTCTATCAGAGTTTTTTTTCATTATGGTGGGACTTTTATTGAAGATCTAGTAAAAGAATATGTTGGGGATAGTGTTGAAATAATATAAAATGTTGGGTTGGATTATATTTCTTTGTTGAGTCTAGGTGAATACCATTTTAGTTTACATCCAGCCCCACATGTGAACCTTTATTATCTTGCATCGGGATATGAAATTTAGGAGGGTGGGGCTTTACTTATTAGGAATGACCAAGATGTAATTGAAATGATTGACTTTTTAGTTAATGATGAGAGTGAAGAGGTACATATATATGAGGTAGAAATGGAGGATCCCATACAAGTTGGTATGCCAAATGTTGACGAAAATGATGTTGAAACTGATAGGCATAGTGACCCTGAAAGTGAAAAAGGTGACCAAAGTGCTACTGATAGGCAAAACGTTATAGGGAAGCAAACTGAGAAAGATAAAGGGAAGCAAACTACAAGTAAAAAAGATAAACGGAAGTAAAAAGTTACTAAAAAAGGGAAGCGGAAGCGCGATAAAATCGGATTTTAAAATTTTATACAAACCATCACCATGATCAATCTATGTGCTCAATTAACGATATAAACGAAAGAGATAGAGATTAAGAAATTATACCCTCGTAGAACCGTGCTTCCTCGGGTACAAGTTCACCTCCAATTCCTTCGCGTTCTCCTCGAATTCCATCGACTAAATTCCTTTGCTTGATCAACGTTAGCCACCCAAGTGTTTGGCCTTTAGAGGTGATCCACCAAGGAAGAATAGTTATTCAAGAAGTTGAGTGTTGGCAAAACCCTAGTTTCTATCTCTATAGAAATTGTAAGTACTCTCCACAATCTAATGCAAGAGTGTGTAACCCTAATCTATGATAAGACTCCTCTTATTTATAGATGTAGGAAAACCTTTCCCTAAACTATTTAGGATTAGGGTTTCTATTATAATTAAACTCTTTTAATTAATTATGCTCCTAATCCAATTAGAAATTCATGGGAGAGTACTTCTATTAATTAATTCTCAATCCCTATTAGGAATTAAATAATAGTAATAATAATAATAATAAGACTCCTCTTATTAATTTATATATAATATTTCCAAAATATTAAATAATAAATATTAAGCTATTTAATTTATTCTATCTCCATAGATTAAATTAAATACACTTAACTTATTATTACAATTATGCCATTTACTTCTTAAATAAATATTTTTCTTTTGCGGTGTGACCCTTTAGGTTCTCCATATTAAACTGGTTGTGAATAAATCAATTAGAACAATTCTAATCTTATTTAAATAAATAAATTAAACTATTTAATTCATTTAAATAAATAATATTTATTCTACAATAAGGGTAAGCCCCCTTAGCAATCAACGACTTTCCAGATAATATAGATTTCAACATTAATCATAAAAGAACCTTTCAGTGCATAGTTACCGTACAATTCAATCCTTCTACCATACAATGTCCCAATTAAATATAAGACATGAAATTACTGTCAAGTCTTATTTTATTTAATTATATGTATTTCTATTCTCAAATGCACAACTCTAAATAATGCAAATTTGAAACTCTTTTCTAATTTTATTCTGCCTTGGCCAAGGACTACTGAGTTGTCATTTATCGAATCACATAGGACATTCACATCTTTTACTAGACGCGGTAGATTCTTTGTTGATCATTCACCTATCTCCATGTACAACTTATTATACCCAATCATACCCTTTGATATACCCTAAAGGTTTTAAGGGACATGTCAAAGTATAACTCATCATACACAAGATACTATGATGATCTCAAGTTCAAGGATCACTTGTACTACTATCACTATAGGAATTCCTATTGACAGACGAGTAAAACTCCATTAGGTATTCCTTAGCGAGACACGTTCAATGAACTTATTCTCCAATAAGCACCTACATACTTGTTTTAGTGTCTCCACACAAATGATTATGAGATCAATCATTCTCTTCTTAAGAGCAAGCAACGTATGTACTAATCTATCCGGATTCACTAATCCCCTATTTAGTAATCCAACGATTAGGAACGATTTTAGTTTGTGAGCTATCTAGAATTTAGATCTCATTAGCATGATCTCCATCATGATTCTAAAAGCATTGCTCAAAACTATGGGTTTATCACATTTAATATAACAACACTATGTAGATAATATAAAATGCCTTTTAAGAAAATTAATTCTTTTATTAATAAATGAATAATATTACAAAGTATATGCTACATCATATCAAATATGATTGGCTTGTGTGCATACTACTTTCAATCTCCCACTTGCACTAAAGCCAATCGCCTTGGTATCTAATACCCATCTTCTCTAAGTGACGATCAAACTGTTGTTGAGTTAAAGCTTTAGTAAATGGATCTGCAATGTTATCTTGAGAGTCCACACGCTCCAGGGTGACATCTCCTCTTTCAATGGTCTCTCTAATCAAATGAAACCGCCGCAATACGTGTTTGAATTTCTGATGAGACTTGGGTTCCTTAGCCTGCGCAACAGCTCCGTTGTTGTCACAGAATAAAGGTATAGCTCCTCTAATGCTAGGAACCATTCCAAGTTCGGTTATGAACTTCTTCATCCAAACAGTTTCCTTTGCAGCTTCACTTGCAACTATGTACTCTGCCTCTGTCACTGAATCAACAACTGTTTGCTGCTTGGAACTCTTCCAACTCACCGTGCCACCGTTTAAGGTAAACACATACCCTGAAACGGATTTACTGTCATCTTGGTCCGTTTGAAAACTTGAATCTGTATAGCCCTCTAGTTTCAATTCAAACCCACTGTAGACAAGAAATACATCCTTAGTTCTTCTCAAGTACTTTAGGATGATTTTCACTGCCTTTCAGTGCTCTTCTCCTGTGTGACGCCCCCAAATCCAGGTTCCATAACCTTGGCAATTGGTGCTCACGATCCAACATCTTCATACACATGCTATAACTAAGCGGAATAAATAAACATAAATTGTTTGTTACATAAGGTTCTACATCAAATCCCAAGGGTCTAATAACCTTTATTTATTACATACCTTAACAACCACAAAAGGTTTACTCAAATAATTTACATAGGATAACAACATAATTAAACATGCATTATCTATTCTTGCACTTTTCCTTTCCCTTTGTCCTTGTTGGATGTCTCTGGCTTAACTGAAATAAACGTCATGATATAGCAAGGGTGAGCAACTAATTCGCTCAGTAAGTTTAAATACAAGAAAGATATATCATGATTAGATAGAATTATCTTGTGAACTTTCAATAATATATAATGATTGTGAAGAAACGAAAGCCAAGCTTCAATAAATGGGAGATTTAATAAATAATGTTGAGTGGCCAGCAATGACCATGAACATATGCGAAGGTTTATCAGCAGTTACACTGGACCTTTTAAAAGTTTTGGTAATCAAGGAGACCAGCCTTTCATACCCGGTGAATATGCATACCACTTAAAGTCGGGCAATTATTCGTTTGTATTCGATATATTGCCTTAAAAATGTTCTTTTTCTCAGTCGAAGAGTCCGTACCAACAATTGGTTTGGAACAGCTTTTAGAAACATATTTTAACAAATTTAAATCACGTTCGGTCTAGCTGATACAACTAGCTAAGACCTAGTTCATAAACAGTTCATAAATAATAGAACTCAAATTATTTCACAATTCAAATAATAGAACAGGAAATCAATTGCACTAAGTGCGAATAACAATGATCATTATGAATGTGGAATAATCAACAATAATTATCCACTAACATGCTTTTAAAAATAATAACTCAAGTTTGAGTTAGAAAACTTGCCTCGATTGTGGTCTACTGCTATGCAATTTAAGTTAACTTCTTAAAGAAAGACCTATAATTGATTAGATTGATCTTTCAATTAGCATAACATATATTGACTTATAATACTACTACCCTTTTATTAAATTATCTAACATTTAGTCATACAATTAAACGTTAGATATCACATCAAATCCTTAGTAATATTATCATCCCTTGATAATATTGCTATCACAAAATCGTCATTTTAAACTCTTATCTAATATTATTAATCTTTTAATAATATTTTAATCCCTTATTAATATTATTAATCACTTAATAATATTTTAACCTCTTATTAATATTATTAATCACTTAATAATATTTTAATTACTTACTAATATTATTAATCATTTAATAATATTTTAACAATTTATTAATATTATTAATCATTTAATAATATTTTATTCAATCTCAAATATTATTAATCATTTAATAATATTTTACTCATTCACTATTATTATTATTCATTTAATAATATTTTAATCATTTATAAACAATTTAATTTAATTGTTTATCTCTCACTATTTAATTTATCTAACACACATATCATGTCATCCTTATAACAAAAACAAATGACCAAAATATCCTTATAAAGTCTTTATACATCATATATTGATCATTAATAAATAAAATTACATTTACAAGTTTTACAACTTGATTTAACTTAACTTATCTATTTATTTATAACCTAAATATAGCCATGAAAAATACCAAAATAACTTTTTATTTTTTTTCTTTTCTGGATAATATCAGTATATGATATTTTAGTGATAATATATTTTTCCTGTAATTTTTCAATTTCATTTACTATTTTTAAATGGTCCAAAACAGTCCGAAATTGTTACAATTATTATAAATTATCCTTTTGTTCAAAATTTATAATATTTATACGGTAGTCTCCTGTTATCAACACCTAGCTCCTGTAAAAATTTCATATTTGTTTGAGTTGTCTTTTAGGAGTTATTATAGTTTATTTTTAAAAATGCACTTTCTTATAAAAGCCATAACTCTCATTCTATACATCAACAAATTACCATCTTTGGACAAGATCTTAATAGCTCAGTATACTAACATTTCACAAAAGATCAGAATTTTCAAAGCAACTAAAGTGGCCGAAACTGCCCTTGACACAAACTGACCTGTAACAGTTTTTAACCTACAGTTTTTATTCCACCCGCTTGGACTATTTTACCAAAACAGTTAGCATGGCTTGCTCAGTTAATAAATTTGAGTTCTACCACTTGGATTTAACAACTAACTCATATATCTAACACCCTTCTTTTACAGATCATAAAATTGATTTACGGATTTAAAATGGTAAAGGTCCAAAGTGGACTGTAAATTAAGGTTTTATAAACTAAAAACTGTTTTTCATCTTCTTCTTTGTTCAAGCTTAAAAACACATGAAATAGTAAGATTTACGCATGAAACTACATAAAACATATAAATCTAGTGTTCTATGGTTCAAGATCATAAACTCATGATTTATTACTAAATATCCACAATAAATCATATTAAGATAACAAGATTTTGAGTTTTTGGGTTTTTATACCTTGTCTTATATGCTACCCTTCTTCTCCTTCCAAAATAATTTATGGATCTTGGAGACATGCAACAAAACTCTTTTTTTTTTGAAATTTTGGCAGCCTCTCTCTCTCTCTTGTTTTGCTCTTTAGCTTATGAACTTAGGAAATGTAAAAATGAAATAAATTTTGGCTAGCAAATGAAAGGCACTCTATTTATAGCTATAAAAATGTATACTTATAACATATGTATGTATACATTTAATATTTAAAAATCTCTCATTTTCTAAGATATCCCACAAATTATGGACCTCATCTTATTTTGTTAGCCAATATAGGAGACACTAGGGTAGAAGAATTAGTGACTAGCCTTAGAAAAATTGAAATGAAGCATTATTACTCCCTCTTTCCACATCCGACTACTCCCCCTCTAATTAACCCCATTTTTGATTTTCTTTATTTACTTAATTTGCTATTTTAATCTTCTAGAAGATCCATCCCAAGTTGGGCTAAGGTTTGGGCCATCCTTAATTTCATTTGGGCTCTCTAATAAATTATTTGGGCAACTAGAACTATCATGGGTCCAACACATAAATTTTACATTACCCTAGTTATTTAATTAGGGTCTTTAGTCCACTTAATTTGGACATTAAATAATTACTCATATGGGTTTAATTACATAACCCAATTAGACTTGCTTTAATTAGATTTAAAATAAATAATTAAATTGAGATAATAAAAGTAATCTCTTAGGTTAGTCTACTAGTATATATTTTAAATACTAGAAATCATCAATAAATATAACTCTTAGGTTATTTAATTCTCATACCTAATGTATATAATTAGGTTATAAAGCTTTCTTGTCAATACACATAATATGATAAATAAATATATACACATATAATATATATATATATATATATATATTCATTTAATAACATACACATCCTTTATAAGTCACAAAATATTTTGTACATTGATAACAATTTAATATTCTCATTTACATTGTGACCCAATATTCTTGGTTATTACATTCTCCCCTCCTTATAAGAATTCCGTCCCCGGAATTACAACATAAGGTTATTCGAAAAGATTCGGATAATTCTTTCTCATATTTGATTCGAGTTCCCACGTAGCTTCTTCAGCGTTGTGGTTCCAAAGAACTTTCACAGAATGTATAACCTTATTTCTAAATTTCTGCTCTTTCCTATCTAAAATATCTATAGGAATTTCTTCATATGACAAATCCTTTTCGACTTGAATCGGCTCATAAGATATAACGTGCTTGTAATCAGGCTTATATGGACGCAACACTGACACATGAAACACATTGTGAACATGTTCCAGTTCAGGAGGTAGAGCTACTTCATACGCCACTTCACCTATTTTCTTCAATATCTCAAACGGTCCTATGAATCTCGGACTCAACTTCCCTTTCTTGCCAAATCTAATTTTTCCTTTCCATGGAGATACTTTCAAAAACGCGAAGCTTCCCACTTCGAAATCTCTTTTCTTGCGATGTAAATCTGCATATTTCTTCTGTCTGTCTTGAGCTGCAACTAGACGAGCTCTTATCACTTTGATGATCTCCACGGTTTGCTGTACCAATTCTGGCCCCAACAGTTTTCGTTCACCTACCTTATCCCAACATAAGGGTGTTCTACATTTTCTCCCATACAGTGCTTCGTACGGTGGCATACCAATGCTCGCGTGATAACTATTATTATACGCAAACTCTACTAACGGAAGATGATCCTCCCAGCTTCCCTTGAAGTCCATCACACAGGCTCTGAGCATATCTTCTAATGTCTGAATTGTTCACTCGCTTTGACCATCAGTCTATGGATGATACGCGGTGCTTAACCTTAATTGTGTCCCCATTCTTTCTTGAAGACTCCTCCAAAAATTTGACGTGAAGCGCAGATCCCTATCAGATACAATTGATATCGGCACTCCATGTCTTGAAACTATTTCCTTGATATATAATTTGGCGAGTTGATCCAGATTGTACCTAATCTTGATCGGCAAAAAGTGCGCTGACTTTGTAAGACGATCCACTATCACCCATATGGCGTCGTAACCTTTCTGCGTTGCTGGAAGTCCCACCACAAAATCCATCGTGACGTGCTCCCATTTCCATTCAGGAATCTCTAATGGCTACAACAATCCACTGGGCCGTTGATGTTCTGCCTTGACTCGTTGACAAGTTAAACATCGACTAACACATTCGGCAACCTCTCTCTTCATATTCGGCCACCAAAAATGTTGACGCAAATCTTGATACATCTTTGTACTACCCGGGTGAATTGAGTATCTCGTACTGTGCGCTTCTTGCAAAATCTCCTCTCTTAATTCTGGTACTGAAGGTACCCAAACTCGCTCTTCGAACCTCAACAATCCGCTGCCATCAATTTTATACTTCAACTCTTCACCTTTAGCTAACTATTTCTTAATGTTACCACATTCTTCATCATTTTCTTGAGCCTCTTTCACCTTATCTAATAAGGTTAGACTTGCTTCCATCTCCATCACTTTCTCCTCCGAATCATTTGGCCTTTTCACCTCCAACTGCATTCTAGTCATTTCTTTTACTAGTTCTTCCTGCCCTGTCAATGCAAACAACTTTTCTCTACTTTTCCTACTTAAAGCATCTACCACTACATTGGCCTTTTCCGGATGGTATAAAATATCACAATCGTAGTCTTTGATCAATTCTAACCACCTCATCTGCCTCATGTTCAATTCTTTTTGTGTAAAGATATACTTCAGACTCTTGTGATCTATATATATCTCAAACTTTTCCCCATAGAGATAATGTCTCCATATTTTAAGGGCAAACACTACTGCTGCCAACTCCAAGTCATGGGTAGGGTATCCCTTTTCATAGTCCTTCAATTGGCGTGATGCATACGTAATGACTTTATCATTCTGCATCAGCACACAACCCAGTCCCTTGTGAGACGCATCACTATACACTGTAAAACCTCCCGTACTATCTGGTAAGGATAACACAGGTGCTTCACTTAGTCCCTTCTTCAACTTCTAAAAACTCTGCTCACATTTCTCCGTCCATGCATACTTAACAGTCTTCCTCGTCAAATTAGTCAATGGAGTCACTATCTTCGAGAAGTCTTGAATGAACCTCCGATAATATCCTGCCAATCCCAAGAAACTCCTGACTTCTGTCGGCGTCTTCGGTTGTCCCCAATTTTTCACCGCTTCTACTTTTGCTGGATCAACAGAAATTCCTTCGTTGTCGATAACATGTCCCAAAAACTGAACTCTCTTCATCCAGAATTCACACTTTGAAAATTTCGCGTATAATTTTTCCTTTCTTAATGTCTCAAGTACTATCCTTAGATGTTCGGCATGCTCCTCTTCAGTTTTTGAATACACCAATATATCATCAATGAACACAACCACAAACTTGTCCAAGTATTGCTTGAACACTCTGTTCATCAAGTCCATAAATGCAGCTGGCGCATTCGTCAGTCCAAACGACATCACGAAAAACTCATAATGGCCGTAACGAGTTCTAAATACTGTCTTTGGTACATCCTCTGTCCTCACCTTCAACTGATGATAACCAGTCCTCAAATCAATCTTTGAAAAATACTTCGCTCCTTTAAGTTGATCAAACAGATCGTCTATTCTCGGTAACGGATACTTGTTCTTGATTGTCACCTTATTCAATTCTCTATAATCTATACACAACCTCATTGATCCATCCTTCTTCTTTACAAACAACACTGGTGCTCCCCATGGAGATACACTAGGTTGAATGTACTTCTTGTCCAACAACTCCTGTAACTGGACCATTAACTCTTTCATTTCTACCGGAGCCATCATATATGGTGCTTTCGATATTGGCGCTGTCCCCAGTACTAAATTGATTACAAACTCTATTTCTCGGTCTGGTGGGAGTCCTGGCAATTCCTCTGGAAAAACATCCCCAAACTCAATAACTATAGGTATCTGCCCCATATCAGAATTCACCATTCGTGTATCCACTACATGAGCCAAATATCCTTCACATCCTTTCTTTAACATTTTCTTGGCCTGCATCATCGTCAGACAACTCGATTGCCTTGGCGACTTGCTACCATAAAATACAACCTTCGACTTATTTGGTGTCTTAAGGTGTATGTTCTTCTTATGACAGTCAATAACTGCCTCATGGTTAAACAACCAATCCATTCCTAGGATCACATCAAATTATCCTAAGCGTATCGGAATTAAATTCACGCTTAACCTATGTCCCTTTATTTCCACATAACAGTTTATATGGATATATTCAACAGGAACCACTTCTTTATTTGCAACCTCTATATTCATTGGGTTTTCTAACTTTTCACGAGGTAACTCTAGCCTTCTAGAAAATTCATCAGATATAAATGAACAGGTAACTCCCGAATCAAATAATATATATGCATTTATATTATTGATCGGAATAATACCTTACACCACCTCCTTGGATACCACTGTGTCTTGAACTGTCATGTTGAATGTTCTAGCTGTTGGTTTGCTCTGTTGTGATGGCCCTCCAATGGTTAATTTGGGGTTACTACCCTTGTTGCCGCTTCCTCTATCAGTATTCTTCTTCAACGGACAATCCCTGAATCTATGTCCCATTCCTCCACATGAAAAGCAACCTCTCTTCTTTGATTTGGGACAATCTGGAGAAATATGTCCTTCCTGACCGCAATTATAACATACAGACTTCCCCTTCAAACACTCCCCATAGTGATTCTTCCCACACTTGCTACATGTCGGTTTCATCTGCTGTGAACTTCCTTGTTGACTCCCCGAGTTATTACCACTGTTGTCCCACTTGCGCTTTTTGTTGTTGCTACCACCGCTGTTGACATTCTGATTCCCACCTTCATTCTTTTTCTTATTTTTTTCTCTGTTATACTTGGATACCGCTTCACTTCCCCCTTCTGCAATGATTGCCTTCTCTAACAGAGTCGAAAATGAATCAATTTGTAGTAATGCTACCTTGCTGAATATCCACGGTTTTAATCCGTTCTCAAAACGTCGTGCCTTGCGTTCCTCTGTATCCACTTGATGTGGTGCGAACCTTGCTAACTCGTTGAATTTTGCAGCGTATTCCGCAACTGACATATTCTCTTGCTTCACTTCTAAGAATTTAACCTCCATCCTTCCTTGCATACTTCGTGGAAAGTAAATCTCGAAAAACAACTCTTTGAATCTCTCCCACGTTACAACTCCTTCTCCAGCTCTATTCTGATTTGATTCCCACCAGAAATTAGCTTCTCCTTTCATCAAGTAGGTAGCAAAAGACGTCTTTTGTTCCTCAGCAACTCTTGCAATAATAAAAGCCTTCTCCATTTCCTTCACCCATGTTTGAGCTTCGATTGGATCTGTTATTCCCTTAAACTCTGGCGGACCTACTGCCTTAAAGTCTTTAAAATTCGCCATTTGATTCCCTGGCGGATTTCCTACGGCTGGTGTCCGATTCTGTATAGCCTCTGCCAGCATATTCACAAAATCTTGCATAGGATTTGTGTTACCTTCTTCATTATTATCGAATTCATCTACCCTTCGATATCGTTGTTCTCTTCTTGGTGGCATTGTCTGAATAAACAAAATCTTAAATTATTACTTTGTGTTTTACATTTTATTAGTGTTAACATAAAAAAAATAAAAAAAATTAATGCTTAATTTTAAGCTCAGTCAAACAAAACATAACGTTGCACTTACATTCATATACCAAACATTAGTATTACACACTTATAATATTTTGGCAAATCACTATAAATGCCATATATCCTACTTAAACGACAAAAGACAGCATTTACCAAAAGTTATACTCTCCTAATCATATAAGGTGGGGATACATCATATTACCCACTACCTCTCACAGTTTGAGGTTTATATCATACATCATATAACCCTAGTAAACAAAAGGGGTACATATTACATCTATATACATAATAACTAAATTATATCATCACTGCATGTCCTGCTGAGTCACATCTGCATGAATATGCTCCTACTGTCCCTGCGGAAATATTTCATCCATAACTCGACGACGAACCGAGCGACTGGTCTCTCCTACTTCCATATGAGGCCTCCTCTCTCCAACTCTCTGACTCATATAGGCTGAATCCAAAGCTAGCCCCAAAGTCTCTATCCTGACATTATTTGCCTACAACACTGCCTCTAGCTGGTCAACCTTCTTCGCTGCTCGGACCCAGGCTTCCTCAACCCGAATCCTTTCAGCGATCTCTATGTCAAACTCAAACCGCATAGCCTGATGCTCTATGTTCCACACTCCCAACTTCACTTCCTCTTGCTCTAACTTTTCTTTCAGCTCCGCTAATTTGCTTGAGCTTGATAAGCTGCATCTCTATATTGTTGTTCCATAAACTGATGTGTGAGATTCTGTTCTTCTAAATGGTTAACTCTATTCTCCAACTCATTGTTCCTAGCCAATAAGTCCCCAATCAATTCATCCTCAGGGGTATCCTCTAACACCTCATGCTCAACTGGCTCCTCTATAGGATCTACCTGCTCCTGATCCACAAATGACTGTCTTCTCGCTCTTTAGACATCCTACGATCACAATACCAAAAACAAACAAATAAACAACATTAGTGTCACAATAAAATATATTCATTGATGAAATGAAATGATATTTTATTATGTACACCTATACTAGATGAATTTTCACAATCCATCTTCTAGCATACTCTATACGAGTCTCCTTCTAAGGTTATAGCCTAGGTTTCGCATCCTAAAGTTTATAACCTACAGCTCTGATACCAACTTGTGACGCCCATAAATCCAGGTTCCATAACCTTGGCAATTGGTGCTCACGATCCAACATCTTCATACACATTCTATAACTAAGCAGAATAAATAAACATAAATTGTTTGTTACATAAGGTTCTACATCAAATCCCAAGGGTCTAATAACCTTTATTTATTACATACCTTAACAACCACAAAAGGTTTACTTAAATAATTTACATAGGATAACAACATAATTATACATGCATTATTTATTCTTGTACTTTTCCTTTCCCTTTGTCCTTGTTGGATGTCTCTGGCTTAACTGAAATAAACGTCATGATATAGCAAGGGTGAGCAACTAATTCGCTCAGCAAGTTTAAATACAAGAAAGATATATCATGATTAGATAGAATTATCTTGTGAACTTTCAACAATATATAATGATTGTGAAGAAACGAAAGTCAAGCTTCAATAAATGGGAGATTTAATAAATAATGTTGAGTGGCCAGCAATGACCATGAACATATGCGAAGGTTTATCAGCAGTTACACTGGACCTTTTAAAAGTTTTGGTAATCAAGGGGATCAGCCTTTCATACCCGGTGAATATGCATACTACTTAAAGTCGGGCAATTATTCGTTTGTATTCGATATATTGCCTTAAAAAAATGTTCTTTTTCTCAGTCGAAGAGTCCGTACCAACAATTGGTTTGGAACAGCTTTTAGAAACGTATTTTAACAAATTTAAATCATGTTCGGTCTAGCTGATACAATTAGCTAAGACTTAGTTCATAAACAATTCATAAATAATATAACTCAAATTATTTCACAAGTCAAATAATATAACAGGAAATCAATTGCACTAAGTGCGAATAACAATGATCATTATGAATGTGGAATAATCAACAATAATTATCTACTAACATGCTTTTAAAAATAATAACTCAAGTTTGAGTTAGAAAACTTGCCTCGATTGCGGTCTACTGCTAATTTAAGTTAACTTCTTAAAGAAAGACCTATAATTGATAAGATTGATCTTTCAATTAGCATAACATATATTGACTTATAATACTACTACCCTTTTATTAAATTATCTAATATTTAGTCATACAATTAAACGTTAGATATCACATCAAATCCTTAGTAACATTATCATCCCTTGATAATATTGCTATCACAAAATCGTCATTTTAAACTCTCATCTAATATTATTAATCTTTTAATAATATTTTAATCCCTTATTAATATTATTAATCACTTAATAATATTTTAACCTCTTATTAATATTATTAATCACTTAATAATATTTTAATTACTTACTAATATTATTAATCATTTAATAATATTTTAACAATTTATTAATATTATTAATCATTTAATAATATTTTACTCATTCACTATTATTATTATTCATTTAATAATATTTTAATCATTTATAAACAATTTAATTTAATTGTTTATCTCTCACTATTTAATTTATCTAACACATATATCATGTCATCCTTATAACAAAAAAAATGACCAAAATATCCTTATAAAGTCTTTATACATCAAATATTGATCATTAATAAATAAAATTACATTTACAAGTTTTACAACTTGATTTAACTTAACTTATCTATTTATTTATAACCTAAACATAGCCATGAAAAATATCAAAATAACTTTTTTATTTTTTTTTCTTTTCTGGATAATATCAGTATATGATATTTTAGTGATAATATATTTTTTCTGTAATTTTTCAATTCCGTTTACTATTTTTAAATGGTCCAAAACAGTCCGAAATTGTTACAATTATTATAAATTATTTTTTTGTTCAAAATTTATAAAATTTATACGGTAGTCTCCCGTTATCAACACCTAGCTCCTGTAAAAATTTCACATTTGTTTGAGTTGTATTTTAGGAGTTATTATAGTTTATTTTTAAAAACGCACTTTCTTATAAAAGCCATAACTCTCATTCTATACATCAACAAATTACCATCTTTGGACAGGATCTTAATAATTAGTATACTAACATTTCACAAAAGTTCAGAATTTTTAAAGTAACTAAAGTGGCCAAAACTGCCCTTGACACAAACTGACCTGTAACAGTTTTTAACCTACAGTTTTTATTCCACCCGCTTGGACTATTTTACCAAAATAGTTATCATGGCTTGCTCAGTTAATAAATTTGAGTTCTACCACTTGAATTTAACAACTAACTCATATATCTAACACTCTTCTTTTACATATCATAAAATTTATTTACGAATTTAAAATGGTAAAGGTCCAAAGTGGACTGTAAATTAAGGTTTTATAAACTAAAAACTGTTTTTCATCTTCTTCTTTGTTCAAGCTTAAAAACACATGAAATAGTAAGATTTACGCATGAAACTACATAAAACATATAAATCTAGTGTTCTATGGTTCAAGATCATAAACTCATGATTTATTACTAAATATCCATAATAAATCATATTAAGATAACAAGATTTTGAGTTTTTGGGTTTTTATACCTTGTCTTATATGCTACCCTTCTTCTCCTTCCAAAATAATTTATAGATCTTGGAGACATGCAACAAAACTCTTTTTTTTTTTTAAATTTTGGCAGCCTCTCTCTCTCTCTCTTGTTTTGCTCTTTAGCTTATGAACTTAGGAAATGTAAAAATGAAATAAACTTTGTCTAGCAAATGAAAGGCACTCTATTTATAGCTATAAAAATGTATACTTATAACATATGTATATATACATTTAATATTTAAAAAATCTCACATTTTTTAAGATATCCCACAAATTATGGACCTCATCTTATTTTGTTAACCAATATAGGAGACACTAGGGTAGAAGATTTGGTGACTAGCCTTAGAAAAATTGAAATGAAGCATTATTACTCCCTCTTTCCACATCCGACTACTCCTCCTCTAATTAACCCGATTTTTGATTTTCTTTATTTACTTAATTTGCTATTTTAATCTTCTAGAAGATCCATCTCAAGTTGGGCTAAGGTTTGGGCCATCCTTAATTTCATTTGGGCTCTCTAATAAATTATTTGGGCAACTAAAACTATCATGGGTCCAACACATAAATTTTACATTACTCTAGTTATTTAATTAGGGTCTTTAGTCTACTTAATTTGGACATTAAATAATTACTCATATGGGTTTAATTACATAACCCAATTAGACTTGCTTTAATTAGGTTTAAAATAAATAATTAAATTGAGATAATAAAAGTAATCTCTTAGATTAGTCTACTAGTATATATTTTAAATACTAGAAATCATCAATAAATATAACTCTTAGGTTATTTAATTCTCATACCTAATGTATACAATTAAGTTATAAAGCTTTCTTGTTATTACACATAATATGATAAATAAATATATACACATATAATATATATATATATATATATGTATATATATATATATATGTGTGTGTGTATATATATATATATATATTCATTTAATAACATACACATCCTTTATAAGTCACAAAATATTTAATACATTGATAACAATTTAATATTCTCATTTACATTGTGACCTAATATTCTTGGTTATTACATCCTGGATTCGACCGATATCTGCTTGTTACACTAAGTGCATGAGCGACATCTGGTCTAGTACATATCATACCGTACATGATAGATCTTATTGCTGAAGCATAAGGAATCTTACTCATTCGGTCTCTCTCCTCAGGTGTCTTTGGGGCCTGTTTCTTGGAGAGATGTATTCCATGGCTCATCAGCATGAGACCTCTCTTGGAATCTTCCATGCTAAACTTCTTTAGCATCGAGTCAATGTACTTTCTTTGGGTCAAGCCCAGCATCCTTTTAGATCTATCTCTATAGATCTTTATCCCCAAAATATAGGATGCCTCACCCAAGTCCTTCATGGAGAAGTGTTTAGATAACCAAATTTTGATCGACTGTAGCATAGGAACATCATTCCCTATCAATAATATATCATCAACATATAATACAAGGAATGAAACAGCGCTCCCACTAACCTTCTTGTACACACAAGGTTCATCCTCATTTTTGATAAAATCAAACCTTTTGATTATCTCATCAAAACGGATGTTCCATCTTCGAGAAGCTTGCTTCAATCCATAAATGGATCGTTATAGCTTATAGACTTGGTTTGTTCCAATCGTTGAAACAAAACCCTCTGCCTGTATCATATATACATTCTCCTCAAGCTCTCCATTGAGGAAGGCCGTTTTCACGTCCATTTGCCAGATCACGTAGTCATAATAAGCTGCAATTGCAAGCAAAATCCGAATGGACTTGAGCATAGCTACTGGTGAGAAGGTTTCATCATAGTCAACTCCTTGTCTTTGTTTAAAACCTTTTGCAACTAGTCGGGCCTTATAGGTCTCTACCTTGCCATTTGCTCCAGTCTTTCTTTTAAAGACTCATTTACACCCAATAGGCTTAATGCCCTCAGGTGGTGAAACCAAAGTCCATACTTGGTTTTCATACATGGAGTCCATCTCAGATTTCATGGCTTCTAGCCATTTCTCTGAGTCTTCACTACACATAGCCTCTTCGTAAGTCAATGGATCATCATCATCTATGATGCGTACCTTATCATCATCCTCTATGATGAATCCATACCTATCAAGTATCTTCGGTACTCTTCTAGATTTATGAATAGGTAGTGGTACAGTAGGTTCTTCTACTTGGTCAGGTACCTGACTTTGATCCGTAGTATTTTGTGATTCTTGAACTTCTTCAAGATATATCTTACTCCCACTGACCCCTTCAAGGATAAACTCCTTTTCCAAGAAGGCAGCGTGTTTCGCAACAAACACCTTTTGATCAGTAGGATGATAGAAATGAAACCCTGATGTTTCTTTAGGGTATCCCACGAATCTATATTTGTCGGATCTAGTCTTCAGCTTATCATGCCCAAACCTTTTGACGAAAGCTGGACAACCCCAAGTCTTAATATGCTTAAGATTTGATTTCCTCCCTGTCCATATCTCATATGGGGTCTTTGGGACGGATTTGGTAGGTACCTTGTTAAGTAGGTATGCAGCCGATTCTAGGACATAACCCTAGAAGGATACTGGAAGGTCGGTAAAACTCATCATGGATCGAACCATGTCCAACAATGTTCGATTTCTCCTTTCAGATACACCATTCAACTGTGGTGTCCCTGGTGGAGTCTATTGTGAGATTATACCATTTTTTTAGACAACTTAGAAACTCATTGGTCAAGTATTCACCTCCTCGATCCGATCGAAGAATCTTAATACTCTTACCAGTTTGCTTCTCTACTTCACTTCTGAATTCTTTGAACTTTTCAAACGATTCAGATTTGTATTTCATTAAATACACATATCCAAATCTAGAATGATCATCAGTGAAAGTAATAAAATAAGAATACCCTCCTCGTGCATTCGTTGTCATAGGTCCACATACGTCTGTGTGTACCAACGTTAACAACTCTGTAACTCTTTCTCCTTTTCCACTAAAAGGATATTTAGTTATATTACCTATGGGACAAGATTCACAAGTTGGATATGATTCGTAATTAGATAGCTCTAAAAGCTCATCTTTATGCAACTTGGATAATCTTGTTTCATTGATATGACCGAGTCTACAGTGCCACATAAAGGTATAATTAACATCATCTCTTTTTCTTTTCTTAGTTTGTTCAATTTGAAGTATATTTTCATGCAAGTCAAGTATGTAAAGTCCATTCAGTAGGTTCCCAACACCATATAAAACATTTTTATTATAAATAGAACATCTGTTGTTCTTTATTATAATATCAAAACCATCCATATCTAATACAGAAATTGAAATAATATTTCTAATGAGTGTCGGAACATAATAACAATTATTTAAACTAATTAACTTGCCCGAAGGCAGTGCTAAACAATAAGTCCCTACAGCTAATGCAACAACCTTTGCTCCATTTCTCACTCGTAGGACGACTTCATCCTTGTTCAGCTTTTTACTTCTGCTTAGTCCCTGCATATTATTACATATGTGAGAACTACAGCCGGTATCCAATACCCAAGTAGAATTTTGACTTTCAGAAAAATTAATTTCAATCATGAACAAACCTAGATCGGAAGTCGAAGCTTCTCCAAGCTTCTTTTGGTCCGCAAGATACTCATTGCAGTTCTTCTTCCAGTTTCCCGACTTATTGCAATAGTAGCAAATTCCTTTACTATCTGGATCAGGTTTCTTTTTATCCTTTCTCTTTGTCTTGCCCTTAGCCTTCTTGTTTTTTTTCTTTTCAGAAGATACCTTGGGCCTCTTCCTTTTCTTGGAAGAATCATCCACTAGTAAGACTTGGTTCTTGTTAGATGAAAAGTGACCTTCAGCAGTTTTCAGCATGTTAAGTAACTCAGGTAAGTTGACGTCCAACTTATTCATGTGAAAATTCACAACAAATTGTGAGAAGGTTTCCGGGAGTGACTGCAAGATCAAATCTTGACTTAACTCCCCATCCATCACGAACTCAAGCTGTCCAAGTTGTTCAATCAGATTGATCATCTTAAGGACATGAGTCTCAACAGCAGTGCCCTCGGTCATACGAGATTGGAAGAGCTCCTTAGATATCTGATATCTAGCAGTCCTACTTTGTTCAGCATACAACTCTTTGAGGTGTAGCAATATAGTAGGAGCATCCATAATTTCATGCTGACGCTGAAGCTCGTTACTCATGGATGCGAGCATGATGCATTGAGCCAAGATTGCATCATCTTGCCGCTTTCTAAAAGTAGCAATCTCTTCCTCGGAGGCTGTTTCTGCAACATTTGCAGGGACTGACGAATTTAGGACATAAGAAATCTTTTCAGTAGTGAGAACAATTCTCAGATTCCTTAACCAGTCCGTGTAATTCGGTCCGGTCAGTTTGTTAGCATCAAGTATGCTACGCAGTGATAGTGAGTTTGACATTTTTAAATTCTGCATGTAAAATAGACAATATTTTAGCATACATTCATTAATTAATTACCAAAATAAATTAGGTCTTTATTTTAAATTGGTATCTCCCACTATTTTCATCAAACTATATTACCCTCATTATATAGCTCGGCAATTCAAATTAAAGATTTGCTAGTGAGACTAAGGATCCCATTTCAAATGTATATAGTCTTGTGGTGACACAACAAACGATATATAAATAGGTAGACAACTATTGTCAATTACATCACTATGTAACTCCTTTTATTTTGCCTCTTAGATTATTTTGATCAAGTGGTGACACATCCGAATTAAAATTATCCAAGTTAAGTCCAACCTTGCACTTTCATATATGTGAAGAGAAAAATACCGTCCTTGTGGTGACACAACAAAACAGTAATGTTCAATTCCTTAATAAGCATCAAATGAGATAATGCAACATCTTAAATATTTAATACTTGCCTTGTGGTGACACAACAAACTCATATTAAATATTTAATACTCTATTGCTTTACCATGCTAGAAGGCGACGTTCAATATTCCTAATATCTTTGAATGCTTAGGACTTAATATAATTTCTTTGAGGGGTTTATTATTATTAGTCTCATCTTGTTTAGCGCGCATGCACATATATATATATAAAATACGCGTCATATTATTTTACATGCGAAGCATGTTGGATAATATATAATATATATATCGTAAGCATGCACATATAGAATACTATATTCTACCTAGATTGATTATGGACTTTTATTCTAGTTTGGTTCACTAGAGCCACCAAGTGAACCAAAAGGTCAAACCTAGGGTGCAAGAATAAAATTTAAATATAATTATTACATTTAAACCCGGTCTCCATTACAAACGGGTCTTCAAGTGCTCCTTGCTCCTTTGCCTCCAATTCTTCAAAATTAATTCTAACTAGTCCTATTACATAAACTTTTTACAATAAATAGAAACCTTGATCAGCAGTTAAGGGGAAGTACAAAGGAGGGAGATATAATTTACATTAAGAAAAATTAGATAAGACGAGGTACGCAGACCCCATTTATAAAAACTCATACATTCAAGCATCCTCTAAAATAAATCCAATCACACATTGGTCAATAGTCCATAATCAATCCCTATTATTATCATACATATCTCTATATGTATCAATAAATAACATTCATCTCATGAATAATAAAACTATTCCATATATGCATTGATATCAATTAATGGGCAAAAGTTTTGCTAATATTTAGTTTTGAAACAAAATAAACTCTTTTATTTTAATCAAAAACCAAATCCAAATTAAACCCTTTTAATTTTAGCAATCTGAAATCCTATTCCAGATAAAATAAACATCTTTATTTTAAACTTATATCAATTAAACAAACTATTTATTTTAATTGAAGGAAAAAATTATTTTTCGGATTCTGTTGTTCGGCTGCACCCAGAATGAACTGGGACACGGCGCAGCTGCGCTGAACCCCAGAAACGACTTTCTGGGTTTGGGCGCAGCTGCGCTCCAGAATGAACTGGAGCCGACGCAGCTGCGCCGCGTAGCAGATTCAGAAAAAACGGATTCTGCCCAAAAATTTCGATCCAATCGCATACCATACACACATGAAATCATCAAAATCGATAATTAGCACAAGATTAGGCTCTGATACCACTGTTAGGTTTGTATAACGCGAACATGCAATCAAATTACATAAATAAAGCGGAAGCGAGATAAAATCGGATTTTAAAATTTTATACAAATAATTACCATGATCAATCTATGTGCTCAATTAACGATATAAACGAAAGAGATAGAGATTAAGAAATTATACCCTCGTAGAACCGTGCTTCCTCAGGTACAAGTTCACCTCCAATTCCTTCGCGTTCTCCTCGAATTCCACCGACTAAATTCCTTTGCTTGATCAACGTTAGCCACCCAAGTGTTTGGCCTCTAGAGGTGATCCACCAAGGAAGAATAGTTATTCAAGAAGTTGGGTGTGGGCAAAACCCTAGTTTCTATCTCTATAGAAATTGTAAGTACTCTCCACAATCTAATGCAAGAGTGTGTAACTCTAATCTATGATAAAACTCCTCTTATTTATAGATGTAGGAAAACCTTTCCCTAAACTATTTAGGATTAGGGTTTCTATTATAATTAAACTCCTTTAATTAATTATACTCCTAATCCAATTAGAAATTCACGGGAGAGTACTTCTATTAATTAATTCTCAATCCCTATTAGGAATTAAATAATAGTAATAGTAATAATAATAATAAGACTCCTCTTATTAATTTATATTTAATATTTCCAAAATATTAAATAATAAATATTAAGCTATTTAATTTATTCTATCTCCATAGATTAAATTAAATACACTTAACTTATTATTACAATTATGCTATTTACTTCTTAAATAAATATTTTCCTTTTGCGGTGTGACCCTTTAGGTTCTCCATATTAAACCGGTTGTGAATAAATCAATTAGAACAATTCTAATCTTACTTAAATAAATAAATTAAACTATTTAATTCATTTAAATAAATAATATTTATTCTACAATAAAGGTAAGCCCCCTTAGCGATCAACGACTTTCCACATAATATAAATTTCAACATTAATCATAAAAGAACCTTTCAGTGCATAGTTACCGTACAATTCAATCCTTCTACCATACAATGCCCCAATTAAATATAAGACATGGAATTACTGTCAAGTCTTATTTTATTTAATTATATGTATTTCGATTCTCAAATGCACAACTCTAAATAATACAAATTAGAAACTCTTTTCTAATTTCATTCTGCCTTGGCCAAGGACTACTGAGTTGTCATTTATTGAATCACATAGGACATTCACATCTTTTACTAGACGCGGTAGATTCTTTGTTGATCATTTACCTATCTCCATGTACAACTTATTATACCTAATCATACCCTTTGATATACCCTAAAGGTCTTAAGGGACATGTCAAAGTATAACTCATCATACACAAGATACTATGATGATCTCAAGTCCAAGGATCACTTGTACTACTATCACTATAGGAATTTCTATTGACAGGCGAGTAAAACTCCATTAGGTATTCCTTAGCGAGCCACGTTCAGTGAACTTATTCTCCAATAAGCACCTACATACTTGTTTTAGTGTCTCCACACAAATGATTATGAGATCAATCATTCTCTTCTTAAGAGCAAGCAACGTATGTACTAATCTATCCGGATTCATTAATCCCCTATTTAGTAATCCAACGATTAGGAACGATTTTAGTTTGTGAGCTATCTAGAATTTAGATCTCATTAGCATGATCTCCATCATGATTCTAAAAATATTGCTAAAAACTATGGATTTATCACATTTAATAACAACACTATGTAGATAATATAAAATGCCTTTTAAGAAAATCAATTCTTTTATTAATAAATGAATAAGACTACAAAGTATATGCTAAATCATATCAAATATGATTGGCTTGTGTTCATACTACTTTCACTAACTGATATGGGTAACATAGAATTTGAGGTAGGAATGGAGTTCACAAATCATGATCTTTTTAGAAAAGCAATAGTTGAGTTTTCTGTTAAAGGGGGTTTGACATAAAGTACATTCAAAATGATAGAAAAAGAATCACTGCTATATGTAAAGATGAAAACTGTAAATAGAGGATTCATGCATCAGTAAAACAGTGCGAACAAACTTTCAAGATAAAATCAATGGGGGGAGACCACACATGTGCTGGACATGATAAGAATCACCTAGTTGACAGTAGATACTTGGCTAACAAATACATGCATGACTTAAGAGATAATCCTAAGTGGGATTTGGAAGTATGGAAGGAGAAGGCACAAAAAGAATGTCATTCAAGCCTTAGTAAACCATCCCTATATAGGGCTAAAAGAAAGGCTTTAGAACATATATCTGCTGATGTAGGAGAGCAGTACAGTAGGCTGATGGATTATGTTGAGACAGTAAAAAAGTTCAATCCTGGAATAGTCTTCAAATTGTGTAGTGAGGGTCTTGAAGAAAGACCTAGTGGACAACCTGTTTTTCAGAGACTTTATATGAGGCTTGTAGCTTAAAAAAGTGGCTTCCTTATTGGGTGTAGACCAATTTTAGGATTAGATGGATGTTTTCTAAAGGGGGTCTTTGGAGGGCAGTTATTAAGTGCAATAGGAAGAGATGAAAATGACAACATTTTCCCCTTTGCAATTGTTGTTGTTGAAATTGAATATAGAGATAGTTGGCAGTGGTTTCTTACTAAGTTTTTAGAGGACATAGGTGAAAATGAAACAAGAAGGTATGTATTCATTTTTGATAGGCAAAAAGGGTTAGTAGAGGTGTTCAATACAATGTTACCCAACAATGGACATCGATTTTGTTTAAAACATTTGTACAACAACTTCAAAATAAAGTTTAGGGGGAAGCGGCTGAGGGATTTGTTCTAGAATGCAGCTAGTTGTGGTGCTTTTACACATTTGAAGCAGCCATGAAGGAGATGCAAAAATCTGATGTAAATGCAGCTAACTGGTTAATGTCAGTTGGGCCCAAATTTTGGGCCATATCTCATTTTTCTCCCCACTGTAAGTGTGATGTAGTTGTCAACAATTTGAAATGAGTCTTGGAATAATTACATCCAAGAGGCAAGGGATAAAGGGATAATTAACATGCTAGAGTGGATAAGGAAGAAATTAATGGTCAGGTTTTAGGTAAAAAGGGAAGGGATGGACAAATATGGAGGGTCAATTGGGCCTAGAATTCAGAAGAAGTTAGAGATGATAAAGAAATCTTCAAGGGGATGCACTGCTTTGAAATAAGGAGTTGAAGAATTTGAGGTAGAAGTTGATGACAGAACATGGGTTGTGAATTTGAAAAATAAAACTTATGGCTGTAGAATGTGACGGCTTAGTGGGCTGCCTTGTAGACATGTTGTGTCTGCAATTTGCTCTAATAGAGAGCAGCCATAGGCTTACTGCCATCGATGCTATAGCAAGGAAGTTTTCTGCAGCACATATAACTTTAGTATAAAGCATGTGCCAAGTCATCATGAATGAGTGCAATCTAATTTTACAAAGATTCGGCCTCCACAATATCATAAGCCCACTGGCAGACCAAGGAAAGTCAGAAAGAAAGGAGCAGATGAACCAAAAAATCCTTTCAAATCATCAAGAAAAGGTGGGACTGTGACATGTGAAAGGTGTTTAACACTAGGGCATAACAGCAAGGCATGTACACTACCATTTCATCCTAATTCAAAAATGAATAAGGTATACATCCATGTTATTTTACTGTATTTTCATTTCATGACATGTTCATTTTATTAACCTCAATTATATGTTGCAAATGTGTGTATTTTCAGGCAAATAGGATCCCTAAACAGTCAACTGCAGGAAGTGCACCACAATCAAACATTTTAGAGACTTAGGTTGTGTCTTATCCTAACCCATTTCTTGTTTAAATCATGGAACTAAATTAACTTCAAATGTGTGTCTTCTCAGGAAAATATGAGACCACCAAAGTTGCAGACTAGAGGGCAGAGTAGATGACAGTCAAGTTCAGATAAATCAAGCTCTTAACTAAATCTGTTAACTCTGTGGAGTAATCAATAAGGGGGGATGGGGTCTTCAACTTTTCAACAACCACCAAGCTCACAACCTACCACAAAGAATATGCAGAAATCACCAGTCTCCAAAAAATTAATATCCAATGGCAGCATATCAAAATCACCAAAAAAAATAGGAAGGGGGGATTAAGGCTTTAAAGTTGGGATGGGTAGTCTAATTTTTTGATAGTGTTGAATGCACTAACAAGTATGTAATGGTTAGTCTTTTGTACTTGATATTGTTTAAAATAGGTATTAGCATGGTTAGTCTTTTGTACTTGATATTCTTTTGTACTTAATTTAAGTTGATTGTGCTTGTGGAAAGTGACTGCTTGTTGATATATATTCAAGGCCATTTTGTAAAGTGCTTGGCCATGTTATGCACAATTCCAGTCATGAATATTAAGCCTGTACAAAAGATGCAATACCACAAATGTCGTACATATTATAGCATTACAAGCTTACATTAACATTGAATTTCATACCATGAAAATATTAACATTCCATTTCACTGATTTGAGAACATAGAACATACCATTAAAATACATAATGAACATAGGCCATTACAGTTTGTTCCCTCACCACTGAACATTACATTTTGACAACTATAAATTTTTTTGAGAATATGGAACATTACATGCTTTCATTTCTTACTACTAAAATACATCATGACTGACATGAAATACAACACAAGTCCAACAACCATTATTATCTTCACATTATTTTCAACATTTATCATCCTACTTGGTATGTTATTCTGCTCACACGGACATTTGCATTTTGTTCCCCTCACCACTGTCCCTATTCCCTCATACTGATATTCATTGGAGCCACTAACTGTTCCAATTGAGGTTGTTGTAGAAAGCAAACACCATACCCAAAACTCACAGTCATCGCATATAAAATATCTCCCCTTCGATGGTTTGTTAGAGTCTACAATTCTTATACTTGCATTCTTTCCACATTTACATACCCTAGGTATGTACTGAAAATCACCATTTATCCTTCCTACATCATTGCTTGACGAAGACATTCAACTTAATTCACCTGAACAAGACCAAGAAAGCCTATGTCATTTTAACAAACACCTTGTGGGCAACTTTAAAATTTAATAAGAAAAATAAATTGGAAGAATAAATTACAAGTATGGAAGAAATAATTTGATGTGCATACCTTACTTGTGAATCCAATCTACTAATAGCCTTGATCAGTTGTTGTTAAGTGAACCGAAGGTCACCAATCTGCTAAGGATCTGAAATGGGCTATAAAAATCAAACCAGCAGCTTCTATTTAAAAGACAAGGAAGAAGACGGGGGTAATTCAGTCTTTTTCTATCCTTTTATTAGCGTTACAGGCCACCTTCACGCACTTCTGGCGAATGTAATACATGCTCAGTTAATCTAGACGGAAAAGGTGACGTTCTCATTTAACCTCAAAAATACAGGAGTTTAAATGTAGCTTTACTGACGACGGGTGGTTAAGTGGGATAGACGCCATAGCCCAGGTGGTCATCTGAAATTTTTCCTATTATATATTATTTGCTAATGATATGTACATTTTTTTATACAGATTGAAGCTGCTCGAGATTTTGTTAGGAACATTCTAAGCGTACCACCTGTGCATAACCCTCGCCATGTGTATGAGGAGTGGCATGCAAGGTCAGTACTGTTCAATGAAGAATACTAGGGAGTTTTTGAAGATCCCAAGAATACCATCCCGAACATTTCACCAGAGCAATTCACGCAAGAAATATCATTTTTCGATTCTAATCCATTCAGTCAAAGATACCCTTATCATCCCGACATCCTATTTATATTTGAGAAGGAACCCACAATACAATTAACACCTCCTCCCCCTTACATGTATCAGTGGAGTCCTACTAGTGGTGTTAAGAGTATAGGACAATTGTAACCTATGCAGTTGACGCCAATATTCGAAGAAATGCCAGTCCCTAAATCACATTCGTAGCATATATACAGTGGGAAGGAGGGCATGTATAATATTCTTCCTTCGTGGTTACGGGTGGGGCGGTCGTCGTTCTTTAAGAGGGATCCTCACAAACCATTGAAGGTAGAGAAGGTTGAGTGGCTAAATCGGAATTGGTTTTTTGATATGGTGGACCAATCACATTTCTTTTATATAGATCCTGATGACGAGTACAAATTAGCGCATAAGGACATACTATCATTTTGACCAGGGAACTTGGTATAGGATCAAACAATCGACGCGTATCTCAGTTTGTTGAAGTTACGCAATGATCGTCGACAACGAGGCCGGTATAAGCGGGACAAATTTTATTTAATGCCTTGTTGTTTTTTCCAATTATTACCACAATGGTATAAAGCATACAACACACTCTCAATAGCACCAAGAATAAATATGACATTTCCGATGTGTATCCGGTTTTTTTTTCAACAAAAGGAGCACAACCGAAGTTGTCAAATTGTGATTTTGCATTATTTTCAATTAACCACCAACAAAACTAACATTATTTTTTGTTCGTTCTGGATATTAAGCAATGGAGGGTTATGCTGATAGATTCTTTGTACGATGAGGTACCAAGTTAGAAAATAAGTAGTCGATATCGACTATAGTTAAAATATATAGTATAGTAGGTGCCTTACAAAATAGAAACCCCAATGAAGTGAACTTAAACCCTCCAACATTGCATGTGGCAAATTTTAAGGACTTTAAAAGTGTGGGGTCGCCTGAATTTATGGGGATCACTAAGTCTCTAGAGGCTCAATCATGGATCAAAGAAATTAAGAAGACATTTGTTATTGCAAGGATATGAGATGATGAAAAGACGACTTTTGCTACCTATATGATGAAAGGAGAAGTAAATTTTTGGTGGGAGGCAAATTAACACTGAGCTGGAGAGGGAGTCATACTATGGGGAATGTTTGAAGAGTTGTTCTTTGAGAACTACTTCCCTAGAAGTATGTAGAGTATAATGGAGATGAGGTTTTTAGAGCCGAAGCAGGGAGACATGTCAGTGCCCCAATACGCAGCCAGATTTAACAAATTGGCGAGATTTGCTCCACACCAAGAGGACACTGAGGAGAGAAAGACACGTAGATTTGAGCAAGGGTTGAAGCCCTAACTCTACAACAAAATATCAGTTTTCAAATTAACTTGTTTGGGATGATTCTGGAGAAGGCTATAATAGCCGAGGGAGGAAACGGAGCGTTAAGCCAGTACAATCGAGAGAAAAAGAACAAGAAAAATGAAGGGGAAACAAAGCTGAAGGAAGCAATGGAAGTGGAGGAAGCAAGAAGAGAAAATGGAACAATAACAACAATTTGGGAAATTCTAGAAATAAGCAAGGAGACCCGAAGAAGAGGGTGGAAGCGGGTAAAAATTACGGGAAGAACCATACGAGAGTATGTCTGAAAGGTAAGAGTGTGTGCTACAATTATGGGTAAAAGGGACATATCTCTCCTAATTGCCCCAATCTAAAGAAAAGTGGGTGTTATACTTGCGGAGTGGTGGTTCATCAAGCACGGAATTGCCCAAAGAATGGAGAGGAAGTGGAAGCAAGGGAAACAACAGTGGCAAATTAATGATAATCGGATCGACCTATGTATTATTTGATTTGGGGTATCACATATTATGTATTATTAAATTTACCTTAAGAGAAACTAGAGTATACGCTGAACATAGAAGTTACAAATAAGAAAGTAATCACGGTTAGACATTATCATAGGAATTGTTGCGTTGATATAAGGGGGCATAAGTTTCCTGTAGATTTAATTATGATTCAATTAGGAGAGTTTGATATATTTCTGGGAATGGACTGGTTGTATAATCATGGGGCAATGATAGATTGCCAGAAGAAAAGTGTAAACCTTCATACTCCAAATTAGTCTAAGGTAGTATTTTACAGTAAAGAATCGCCTAAACACTCTTATTGTCTGACGATGATATAAGCTAAGAGACTATTAAGGAAATGATGTGTAGATTATTTGGCCCATATTGTTGATACTCAGAATACGGGAGCAGAGATAGGACAGATACCTGTAGTAAGAGAATTTATGGATGTATTTCTAGAGGAATTATCTGGTCTTCTGCTAGATAGGGAGATTAAATTTATCATAGATGTAGTACCAGGGATAACGCCAGTTTTGAAGGCCCTATACAGGATGGCAATAGCGGATATGAAAGAGTTGATGGATTAACTATAAGAGTAATTGGAGAAGAAGTATATCCAACTTAGCATGTCTCTATGGGGAGCACCAGTTTTATTCGTTAAGAAAAAGGACAGATTGTTACAGCTTTGTATCGACTATCGAGAGTTAAACAAAGTGACGATCAAGAATAAGTACCCATTACCCAGGATTGATGATCTTTTTGATTAGTTGAAGGGTGCAAAATATTTTTCTAAAATAGATTTGAGGACCGAGTATTACCAGCTGAAGGTGAGGATGGGGGATGTACCTAAGACAACGTTCAGGACCCGTTATGGCCATTATGAGTTCCTGGTGATGTCATTTGGATTAATAAATGCTCCGATAACATTTATGGATATGATGAATAGGCTATTCATGCAATATTTGGATAAATTTATAGTTGTGTTCATAGATGATATTCTGGTCTACTTTAAGATACAGGAACATCATGCTGAACATTTGAGAGTGGTGTTAGAGACACTAAGAAAGGAGAAGTTGTATGCGAATTTTTAAAGTACGAGTTTTGGTTAAAAAGAGTTCAATTTTTGGGGCACATGATTGATAAGTGTAATGAGACGAATTAATTGAGTCATGATTCTGGGGACAAAATCCTTTTAAGGGGGAAAGATCTAACGAACGAGATTTTTGTAATTTAATTTAAATATTTATTATATTAAATAATTAATTGATGAATTTGTGGTAAATTAATTTAATTATATGTGTTACATTAGTTAAATTAATGTGGAGAATTTTTATATTCAAAGTATGTATTTAATTGAGCTTATTTAATTAAATGCATTATTTCAATAAGCATAATGTTATTTTAATTAATTTAATAATTAATTAAAGATTTAATGTTTTGTCATAATTAATAAAGGAGAATTTTAATTATGCGAATATGTGATTTAATGTAGAATTATTCTATTTTATTTAATTGATTGTTTAGTTAATCAAAAATGTGACATTAAACTATATTATAAGTAATTTATTAAAATAAACTAGAAGAAAGGAATAAAGGTGCTAAACAAACGAGACCTTAGTGGGGGTTGGAGTCAGTTAATCCATTATGGGATTAACTGGCACCCACTCATTAAATTAAGTTTTACGTATTCTCAATTCAGCATTCTTATTTTTGGCTAAGTTGGAGATACAGTAAGAAAAAAAAAAGAGTTTTGAGAGAATTAGAGAAGTGAAGAAGAAAACATTTCATCTACTTGCATAATTTAAAGCATCAAATCAAGGTAATCCTTAAATTGAAGCCTTTAATTTATGTCCTTTTAAGTTTTTCTCCATGAACGTATATTTTAAGTTTTCTATAATCTGAATTCTATGGCTAAATTTTAAAGAACTTGATGTTAGATGTTTGTAAGCATGTATAAATGTGTTTAATATGATTTATATGTGATTTAGAGTAATCAAATTCATGAAATTATGTTTTTATTAGAGTTTTGAAATTTATAGAGAAACAGTGTTTAAATATGACTTATATGTATGAAAAATTATGCTTGAATTGCATGATTATCGGTAAATTAATGGTTGATTATATTTATGCATGTAAAAACGAAGAAAACAAAAGTTAAACGGATTAATTTGGTTAAGAAACGAATTCACAATGATTCATTACGCGAACTGTATCAAAATATGAACATAAAGTATAAACAGTGAAATTTTAGTCTTTAAATTGGTTGTTTAGATTGCTTATGATGTTAAAATCATTGTGTATATAATGGGTTTTGGTTTTATAACGCATATGATGAATGAGTAGTAATTAAATTGTCGATTGAATGAAAAACTTTGGCCAAATTTGGTATTTTCTGTTTTCTTCGCGAACTACAGGAGTTGGGTTTCGAGTCCACCGTCTCGGCGGTGAAATTACACTAGGTAATGTTGCCCCGGAGGTGTCCCCGCCCTGGCGGTATATTTGAACTGATTTTGTCGCCCCGGTGGTGTCCTCGCCCCGGCGCCCAAATTGAACTAATTTCTACAGCCCCGAAGGTAGCCTCATCCCGGCGGGAATTTGGTGAAGCAATCTACCGCCCCAGCGGTGATACAAGACATGAAAATTTTCCTTCTTTCTTTGTGGTCATGTTATGTTATCCTAAATATGTTTAAAGCTTAAACTAATGTATTAAATGGGTATTAAGATAAGGTTGGATGAAAGTGAATCTTGAAGTGTTTATAATGTTGTAACTAATCATTGTTACTGCTTTATAAACGGAATGTATAGGTTGATTAAGGAACGTGAATTTTAATTTATAATCTATGCACGAGGCAAGTTTTCTACCTTTAATCTTTTTATTTCGTTGAAAGCAAGTTTCTTAACTCCACTTTTCTTTGAGCAAGTTCTAAAACTTTATCTCTCTTTTATGCAAGTTTCTATACTCTATTTCATATTGAGCAAGTTCTTTACTATAATTCATTCAATTTCGTGAATTTAAATGTGTTATTCTGATTCATTTTAAGTAATACTTCAGTTATACAGAGTTTATTTGATTGTATGCCTTTGAGAATCAGTCTTTTGTTCTTGAATACCTTTCACATTAAATTATTGAACCTTGATTGACTTGCGAACCCTTATTGATTCGACTAGTCCATAGTTGATGAGCGTTCTAAATTCTAGAAACGTTATTAAAGTAAATCCAAACCAAACTTTCTTTGGTACGGACTCTGATGTCAACTAAGATGAACAACCCTTTTATGGGGGATTATTTTACGCGTTAGAGTTTAGATGTTGTACACATACATGGTACAAAGGGTTGATCCCCCTAAGTACGAGAAGTAAGGTCCATATAGTCTTACGACTGTTAAAGGTTTAAAGTAGAAATACTTGATAACCTAGGACATAGTTCGTGGTCTTGTGACCCTCACATGTTCTTTTGATTCTTGTTTTCTAATCTTGATTCAAAAGTCGAGTATTCGATTATCCGATATCCATTGATTATTCGTATGTTATTATTATTTTTATTGTGTTACTTGCTGGGCAATTGTTGTTCACCCTTGCATAATAATATTGCAGCTAAAGTTGAAAGAATTGACGAGTCATCCACTAGTAAGGGCAAAGACAAAGCAAACAAGTGATGAAGACTTGTTAAATTTATTTGAATGATATTTATGTAATAAACTTATGTTATGTTTTCGCATTGATGTTTTATTAAGGTTAGATGACTTGAGATTTATTTGTTAAAGATGTTGTAACCCTTTAATGGGAGATTTTTATTTTTATTTAAAATTCTCATTTATGTTTGAATGGGTAGTTAGATGTAATGTGATTTATTTGGATAGTGAACACCAAATCCTGTGGAAATTAAGTACCCGGATTTAGGGGTGTTACAGGTTGGTATCAGAGCTGTAGGTTATGAACCTTAGGTGGGAAAACCTTAGGGTAGTAGCCTTTTAGGAGACAATAGTGGTGATAAACTCTCATCGAGTTCTAACGAATGAATTAAGGAATTCATTAAAGATAATAAAAGACTTTATGTGTTATGTGCTTATGTGTTAACAACCTATGTGCCGCAAGTAGTATCAAGTATTAATTAAAACTTAAACTTTGTTGTCAGGATGTCGGATGTTGGAGGATTCAGTCAGCCTAGGGATGTTGAGCCCCGAGTAGCTGGAGAGGAGGAGCCCCGTGATATCCATGTTATCCGGGAGCAGTTGATACAGAGGGAGCCATCTCCATTGATCACTGTTGTGGGTCGGGAGCATGAGCCTGAGATTAATCCAGAGGAGGATTCTGAGGTGGTAGAGGTAGAGCCTAAGGAGAATGATAAGGATCCCGAGGAGATACCCCTTACCTCTATCGATGCCGAGATGTACGATGCATTGTATAATCATACCATAGAGTTGCAGGATAGAGTCAGAGATTTGGAGAAACTGGCAAATAGAGGCCAGACTACTATAGAACAGAAGAGCGAGAAGATTGAGGATCTAGATATACATCTTGGAGACGTGGAATGGAAGCTAGTTCAGGCAGAGAGTCAGAAGGAAGACCTGTTAGCTGAGAATGAGAAGATGAAACTACAGATTAAGAAATTGAAGGATGACCTAAGTGAAGAGTCAGCGGAACGTGCTAGGGCAGAAGACGCCTGGTTGAATACCGCACGACGTGCAGAAATTTCCGAAGAAGGAGAACGGGAAAAGAAGGCTAAGATTGAAGAGACGGACTACACTTTTCAAACAGCGATTGATAGGGCCCAGGATCAAGTTCTCCACTCTCCAATTTAGTTCGAGGACTTGCCATGGTACATGTTGGATTGTAGGACGTTGTTCCGTATCATGGAGGAAGAACGCAGAAAGGCGGTTCGTCACCTTAGTAGGTCATGATAGGAAAAGTATTGAAGTATGTGTAAATATTTATGGTAGTTAGTGATGTAAATTCCAGCGTGATTATACACAATGGAATATGACTATTAAATCCTAAAGATTCTTTGATCTTGGGATAGTTGATGTAAATAGCAGTGATGTTATCTTTCTATATTTTAAAACTTTTGAATGAATGAAATATACGAGTTTATTTGAAATGTGTTATGTGTTAAGTGATTAACTTGAATTGTGTGAGCTAAGTATTAAAAACTTAAGAAATTAAGTAATGATCTAATAAGCGCAAATTCTTAAACAGAAATGTCGCCGAGATGCCAACCACGTCAACAAGCTCAGGAGAGCTCTACCAATAACAACAACGACGCCAATGCTAACCCTGTACAGCAATTGGTGGACCTTTTAGCTGGAGCACTTGCGAATCAGCCGCAAGCTCCACCAGTTACGTCATTTAAGGATTTCAAAGCGGTAGGACTGCCAGAATTTAGGGGTTCCCTGAACCCGATCGAAGCCCAAACCTGGATGATGGAAATGGAGAAAGTGTTTGACGTTGCTAGGGTTAGTGATCACCAAAAGACTGCCTTTGCAACGTTCATGCTTAAGTAAAAGGCCAACTACTGGTGGCAAGCGAATAAGATTCGAGGAGGTCAGGGTATACTTGCATGGGATAGGTTTAAAGAGATGTTATTTGAGATGTACTTTCGACAAGCTCGCGTAATCAGATGGAGATTCAATTTCTGGAGCTGAAACAGGGTAACATGACTGTACCAGAGTACACTGCAAAGTTTAACGAGTTGGCTAGGTTCGCAACCTACCAGGTAAACACCGATGAGAGGAAGGCGAGGGGATTCGAATAGGGATTGAAGCCTTGGTTGTACAACAAGGTGTTAATGTTCCAATTGAACACTTTTGCCGAAGTTTTGGAAAAGGCGATTATCGCAGAAGGTGGGAGCGATGCTCTGACTAAGTATTACCAGGAGCAGAAGAAGAAGATGGGTGAAAATGAGAATAACAAAGTGAGTGGTAGTAACAGTGGTGGTCACAATCAAAAGAGGAAGTGGAATGACAATGGATCTGCTGGAAACCAATAGGGAGGTCAGAAAAAGAAAGTGGAAGCGTGTATTACATGCGAAAAGAATCATGTGGGGATATGCCTAAAGGGGAAGAGGGTGTGCTATAATTGTGGTCAGGAGGGCCACATAGCACCAAATTGTCCAAATCCAAAGAAGAACGCTTGTTTCACTTGCGGATCAAAGGATAATCTGGCTAGGGATTGGCCAAAGATGGCAGCAGGAGGATCAGGAACATGAGGGAATAGGCAAAACAGTGGTGGTAACACGTTAACCATAACCGTATCAACACCAACAAACCGACCTACCGCCAGGACTTTCAACATGACTGTACAAGACGTCGTGCAGTCTCGCGATGTGGTATCAGGTATCATTCCGATCAATAATATAGATGCTTATGTATTGTTTGATTCGGGTGCTACTTGTTCATTTATATCCGATGACTTTGCTAAGAATCTAGATTTGTCTAAGGAGGAATTAGATTACCCTTTGAATATAGAAATTACGAATAGGGAAGTAATTCCTGTTAGGTACGTACACAAGAACTGTAGAGTGGATATTAAAGGAAATGTGATGAATGTAGATCTAATCCCAATTAAACTTGGGGAATTTGACGTTATTTTAGGAATGGATTGGCTATTCAATTATGGGGCAATAATTGATTGCCACAAGAAACGTATTAACCTTATGACTCCGTCAAAAGGGAGTATTTTATGGCAGCAAGCCGCCTAGGCAAGCGAGTTGTCTGACGATGATGCAGGCCAGGAAGTTGTTGAGACAAGGCTGTGTGGGGTACTTAGCCTACATAGTTGATACTCGAAAAGAGAATTCGAAATTAGAAGAGATACCTATCATAAGAGACTTTGTAGACGTCTTTCTAGACGATTTGCCAGGACTTCTGCCAGATAGGGAAGTTGAATTCGTAATTGATTTGGCACCAGGAACTACCCCTATATCGAAAGCTTCGTACCGTATGGCTCTAGTAGAGATGAAAGAATTTATGGTACAACTACAAGAACTTTTAGATAAGAAGTATATCCAGCCGAGCGTATCACCGTGGGGAGCGCCGGTGTTATTTGTCAAAAAGAAGGACGGATCGATGCGACTTTGCATTGATTATAGATAGTTGAACAAGGTCATGATTAAAAATAAATACCCGTTGCCAAGAATCGATGACTTGTTTGATCAATTAAAAGGAGCTAGGTATTTCTCGAAGATAGATTTGAGAAGTGGTTATCATCAGCTGAAGGTGAGGAAGGAAAATGTACCAAAGACAGCGTTCAGGACTCGTTATGGTCACTACGAGTTTCTGGTGATGTCATTTGGTCTAACGAATGCTCCTGCAGCATTCATGGACCTAATGAACATGGTGATTAAGCCGTTTTTGGATAAGTTTATAATAGTATTCGTCAATGATATTCTAATATATTCCAAAACCAAGGAAGAGCATACAAAGCATTTTAAGGCGACATTGGAAGCATTAAGAAGAGAGAAGTTGTACGTTAAGTTTTCAAAATATGAATTCTGGATAGAGCAGGTGCAATTTCTTGGACATGTGATCGACAAGGATGGGATTTTGGTGGATCCGTAAAAAGTTGAAGCAGTGTTTAACTGGGATCAGCCAAAAACACCATCGGAAGTAAAGAGTTTCCTAGGATTGGTAGGTTACTATAGAAGATTCATTCAAGATTTTTCTAAAATTGCGACTCCGTTAATGAATTTGACTAGGAAGGCAGTGAAGTTCATTTGGAAGCAGAAGTGTGAGGAAAGTTTTCAAGAATTAAAGAAAAGGTTAAGTACGGCGCCTGTGTTGTCTCTACGGGATAGCACAAGAAAGTTTGTGGTGTTTAGTGATGCGTCGCATAAAGGACTAGATTGTGTGCTTATGCAGAACGGTAAGGTCATTGCGTATGCGTCACGACAATTAAAGAACTACGAGAAAGGGTATCCGACTCATGATTTGGAATTGGTCGCGGTAGTGTTTTCTTTGAAAATCTGGAGGCACTATCTTTACGGGAAGAAGTGTGAAATATATACAGACCACAAGAGTCTGAAATATATTTTCACACAGAAGGACCTGAACATGCGACATAGGAGATAGTTGGAATTGATAAAAGATTACGACTGCGAGATTTTATACCATTCGGGTAAAGCGAACGTTGTGGTCGACGCCTTAAGTAGAAAGAGTCGGGAGAAACTGTCTATGTTAACCGCTCAGGAGGAGCTAATTACAACAATGGTGAAACTAGAGTTGGAGGTGAAATATCCGGAGGAGTCTGACAAAAAATTATTTCAATTGACAACCGGTCCAACTTTAGTGGATAAGGTTAGGGAAGCACAAATTCAGGACGAGGAATGTGAGAAAATCAGGAAAAGAATATCTAGAGGTGATGAAGTAAAATTCAAAGTTGATAATGAAGGATTATTGAGACTTGAGGGAAAAATTTGGGTTCCGCCAGTACCAGAGGTTAAGGACGAAATTTTGAACAAGGCTCATAATTCAAGATATTCGATTCATCCGGGAAGTACAAAGATGTATCAGGATCTCTAACAGCATTTCTGGTGGCCAAATATGAAGAGGGATGTTGCCGATTGTGTAGCTAAGTGTTTGACATGTCAGAAAGTTAAAGCAGAACATTAGAGACCAAGTGGGTTACTACAACCGTTAGAAATCCCAGAATGGAAATGGGAACATATAACAATAGATTTCGTAGTAGGTCTTCCGACGACTCAGAAAGGTTTCGACGCAGTATGGGTTATCGTAGATCGACTGACGAAATCAGCACATTTTTTACCGATCAAGATTAGATTCAACTTGGATCAGTTAGCGAAATTGTATATGAAGGAGATTGTTTCGAGGCACGGTGTTCCAGTATCTATTGTCTCAAATAAGGATCCCCGTTTCACATCAAACTTCTGGAAACGACTACAAGAATGCATGGGAACGCAGTTACGTATGAGTACGACATATCATCCACAGACCGACGGACAGAGTGAAAGAACGATTCAAACATTAGAGGATATGTTAAGAGCTTGCATTATGGATTTCAAAAGAAATTGAGATGATCATCTATCGTTGGTGGAATTTGCTTATAATAACAGTTACCACGCAAGTATTGACATGCCGCCTTATGAAGCATTGTACGACAGAAAGTGCAGAACTCCATTATATTGGGATGAAGTTGGCGAACGTCAATTGCTAGGACCAGAAATGGTACAACAAACTACAAAAATCATCAAAGTGATCAAGGCAAGAATGATAGCCGCTCAGGATAGACAAAAGAAATAGGCTGATCAACACCGCAAGATTCGAAAGTTTGAATCTGGTAAATACGTTTTCTTGAGAGTATCTCCCTGGATGGGGAAGATTCGTTTTGGTAAGAAGGGAAAACTGAGCTTGAAGTTCATTGGACCCTTTGAAGTGTTACGAAGAGTTGGTGAGGTCGCGTATGAGGTAGCTATACCTCCGGCGTTTGAACACATTCACAATATTTTTCATGTCTCGGTGTTACGACCATACAAACCTGACTACAAACATGTTACAGAATATGAACCCTTGCAAGTTGAAAAAGATTTATCTTACGAAGAAGAGCCTATTCAGATAGTTGACAGGAAAGAACAAATACTCAGAAATAAAATTATACCTTCTGTTAAGGTGATCTGGAGGAACCACAATGCTAAAGAAGCTACGTGGGAACTCGAAGATCAGATGATGAGAAATTATTCACAGCTATTTGCTTAGTCTATGTGTAGCGATTCTGGATTCTGGGGACAGAATCTTTGTAAGGAGGGGGGTGAGAATGTAACGGGACGAATTAATTAAGTCGTGAATCTGGGGACAGAATCCTTTTAAAGGGGGAAAGATATGACGAACGAGATTTTTATAATTTAATTAAAATATTTATTGAATTAAATAATTAATTGATGAATTTGTGGCAGATTAATTTAATTATATGTGTTACATTAGTTAAATTAATGTGGAGAATTTTTATATTCAAAGTATGTATTTAATTGAACTTATTTAATTAAATGCATTATTTCAATAAGCATAATGTTATTCTAATTAATTTAATAATTAATTAGAGATTTAATGTTTTGTCATAATTAATAAAGGAGAATTTTAATTATGTGAATATGTGATTTAATGTAGAATTATTCTATTTTATTTAATTGATTGTTTAGTTAATCAAAAATGTGACATTAAACTATATTATAAGCAATTTATTAAAATAAACTAGAAGGAAGGAATAAAGGTGCTAAACAAACGAGGCCTTAGTGGGGGTTGGAGTCAGTTAATCCCATTAACTGACACCCACTCATTAAATTAAGTTTAACGTATTCTCAATTCAGCATTCTTATTTTTGGCTAAGTTGGAGATACAGAGAGAAAAAAAAGAGTTTTGAGAGAATTAGAGAAGTGAAGAAGAAAACATTTCATCTGCTTGCATAATTTAAAGCATCTAATCAAGGTAATCCTTAAATTGAAGCCTTTAATTTATGTCCTTTTAAGTTTTTCTCCATGAACGTATATTTTAAGTTTTCTGTAATCTGAATTCTATGGCTAAATTTTAAAGAACTTGATGCTAGATGCTTGTAAGCATGTATAAATGTGTTTAATATGATTTATATGTGATTTAGAGTAATCAAATTCATGAAATTATGTTTTTATTAGAGTTTTGAAATTTATAGAGAAATAGTGTTTAAATATGACTTATATGAATGAAAAATTATGCTTGAATTGCATGATTATCGGTAAATTAATGGTTTATTATGTTTATGCATGTAAAAACGAAAAAAACGAAAATTAAAACGGATTGATTTGGTTAAGAAACGAGTTCACAGTGATTCATTACGCTAACTGTATCAAAATATGAACATAAAATATAAACAGTGAAATTTTAATCTTTAAATTGGTTGTTTAGATTGCTTATGATGTTAAAATCATTGTGTATATAATGGGTTTTGATTTTATAACGCATATGATGAATGGGTAGTAATTAAATTGTCGATTGAATGAAAAACTTTGGCCAAATTTGGCATTTTTTGTATTCTTCGCAAACTGCAGGAATTGGGTTTCGGGTCTACCGCCCTGGCAGTGAAATTACACTAGGTAATGTCACCCCGGCGGTGTCCCCACCCCGGCAGTATATTTGAACTGATTTTATCGCACCGACGATGTCCTCGGCCCGGCGCCAAATTGAACTAATTTCTAACGCCCCGGCGGGCATTTTGTGAAGCAATCTACCACCCTAGCGGTGATACAAGAAACGAAATTTTTTCTTCTTTCTTTATGGTCATGTTATGTTATCCTAGACATGTTTAAAGCTTAGACTAATGTATTAAATGGATATTAAGATGAGGTTGGATGAAAGTGAATCTTGAAGTGTTTATAATGTTGTAACTAATCATTGGTACTGCTTTATAAACGGAATGTATAGGTTGATTAAGGAACGTGAATTTTAATTTATAATCTACACACGAGGCAAGTTTTCTACCCTTAATCTTTTTATTTCGTTGAAAGCAAGTTTCTTAACTCCACTTTTCTTTGAGAAAGTTCTAAAATCTTATCTCTCTTTTATGCAAGTTTCTATACTCTATTTCATATTGAGCAAGTTCTTTACTATAATTCATTCAAGTTCGTGAATTCAAATGTGTTATTCTGATTCATTTTAAGTAATACTTTAGTTATACAAAGTTTATTCGATTGTATGCCTTTGAGAATCAGTCTTTTGTTCTTGAATACCTTTCATATTAAATTATTGAACCTTGATTGACTAGCGAACCCTTATTGATTCAACTAGTCCATAGTTGATGAGCGTTCTAAATTCTAGAAACGTTATTGAAGTAAATCCAACCCAAACTTTTTTTGGTGCGGACTCTGATGTCAAACTGAGATGAACAACCCTTTTATAGGGGATTATTTTACGCGTTAGAGTTTATATGTTGTGCACATACATGGTACAAATGACTGATCCCCCTAAGTACGAGAAGTAAGCTCCATATAGTCTTACGACTGTTAAAGGTTTAAAATAAAAATACTTGATAACCTAGGACATAGTTCGTGGTCTTGTGACCCTCACATTTTCTTTTGATTCTTGTTTTCTAATCTTGATTCAAAAGCCGAGTATTCGATTATCCGATATCCATTGATTATTCGCATGTTATTATTATTTTTATTATGTTACTTGTTGGGCAATTGTTGCTCACTCTTGCATAATAATATTGCAGCTAAAGTTGAAAGAATTGACGAGTCATCCACTAGTAAGGGCAAAGGCAAAGCAAACAAGTGATGAAGACTTGTTAAATTTGTTTGAATGATATTTATGTAAGAGACTTATGTTATGTTTCCTCATTGATGTTTTATTAAGGTTAGATGACCTGAGATTTATTTGTTAAAAATGTTGTAACCCTTTAATGTGAGATTTCTATTTTTATTTAGAATTCTAATTTATGTTTGAATGGGTAATTAGATGTGATTTGATTTATTTGGATAGCAAACACCAAATCCTGTGAAAATTAAGTACCCAGATTTAGGGGTGTCACAATAAGTATGGGATATCTGTGGATTCATCAAAGGTGGAGGCAGTGATTAATTGGGAGTAGCCGAAGACACCAACGAAGGTGCAAAATTTCTTAAGATTGGCAGGTTACTATAGAAGGATCATACTAGACTTTTCAAAAGAGGGATCTTTAACCAATTTGACGAGAAAGACGGTAAAGTTCGTACGGTCGGAGAAGTGTGAGAAAAGCTTTCAAGAATTGAAGAAAAGGTTAAGTGAAGCGTCTGTATTATCTTTACCAGATAATATAGGTGGTTTTTTGGTTTACAGTAATGCATCATACAAAGGACTTGGATGTGTGCTAATACAGTACGGTAAGGTTATCGCATATGCGTCACGTCAGTTAAAGGATTATGAGAGGGGGTATACTACTCATGACCTAGAATTCGCAGCAGTAATTTTTGCTCTGAAGTTATGGAGACACTATTTATATGGTGAGAAATATGAGATATTTTCGGACTATAAAAGTCTAAAGTATATCTTCACACAGAAGGAGTTGAACATGAGACAAATGAGATGGTTAGAGTTGATAAAAAACTACGACTGTGAGATTTTGTATCACCTAGGGAAAGCTAATGTGGTTATCGATGCTTTAAGTAGAAAAGGTAGGGAGAATTTATCAATGTTAACAGCTTAAGAAGAGCTAATAAATGAGATGACAAAGATGGAAATAGAAATAAAGTATCCAAATGAGTCGGAGGAGAAATTGTTCATAATGGAGGCTCGTCCAACTTTAGCGGACAGAGTAAAAGAAGCATAAAACAAAGATGAAGAATGTGGAAGGATAAGGAAGAGAGTTTCAGAAGGGGAATAGACTAAATTCAAGATAGATAATGAAGGATTATTAAGATTTGAAGAGAGAATATGGGTATCGTTAGTACCAGAACTAAGAGGAAATTTTATAAGAGGCCCATAGTTCAAGATACTCGATTCATGCGAGAAATACAAAGATGTATCAAGGCCTTTGTCAACATTTTTGGTGGCCAAATATGAAGAGAGAAGTCACAGAATGCGTTAGTAGGTGCCTAACTTGTCAAAGAGCTAAGGCAGAACATCAGCAACCAAACGGTTTACTACAACCCCTAGAGATTCCAGAATGGAAGTGGGAGCATATTACGATGAATTTCGTGGAAGGACTTCTAAGTACTCAGAAAGGATACGACACAATATGGGTTATAGTGGATCGACTAACTAAATTAGTGCATTTCTTACCAATTAAGATAAGGTTCAATTTAGACCAGTTAGCTAACTTTATGTTAAGAAAATTGTTTCAAGACATGGAATGCCGATATCGATTGTGTTGGATCGAGATTCGCAATTCACATCGAATTTTTGGAGAAGTTTTCAAGAGCATATGGGAACATAATTGAGGTTGAGCACGATGTATCATCCTCAAATAGACGGGCAGAGTGAGAGAACGATTCAGACGTTAAAAGATATGTTAATATCATGTGTTATAGATTTGAAGGGAAATTGGGACGACCACCTACCATTAGTAGAATTTGCATATAACAATAGTTATCATGCAAGTATAAGCGCATCGCCTTAACGAAGCTTTATATGGGAGAAAATGTAGAACACCACTGTGCTAGGATGAGATAGAGGAACGTCGGCTGCTTGGACCAAAATTGGTTCAACAAACTGCAGAGATTGTCAAAGTAATAAGACTAAGGCTAAGAATGGCACATGATTGACAAAAGAAATATGCAGATTAACATAGACAAAAACGATATTTTGATGTTAGAACCTATGTATTTTTGAAGGTATCTCCTTGGAAAGGGAAGATAACATTTGGGAAGAAAGGAAAATTAAGTTCGAGATTTATAGGACCTTTTGAAGTGTTAAAGAGAATAGGAAAAATGGCGTATGAGGTAGCCTTACCTCCTGAGCTGGAGCATATTCATAATGTGTTCCATGTGCCAGTTTTGCAACCCTATAAGCAGGATTACAATTATGTAATAGAATATGAACCTATTTAGGTTGAAAAAGACTTAACTTACGAAGAAATTTCTGTTCAGATAATTGATAGGAAAGAACAAGTTTTGAGGAATAAGAAAATACCTTACGTGAAGGTTATATGGAGAAACCACAATGTCGAAGAAACTACGTGGGAACTCGAGGAAAAGATGAAGAAAAATTATCCCCATCTTTTTTTATTAACCTTGTAATAGTGATTTCGGAGACTGAATCCTTATAAAGGGGGAAGAATGTAATAACCGAGAAGATCATGTAACCTTATACTTAGGATTATGAATATTTATTTAATAAAATGAAATTTTAATGGAAATTATTTTGTGCAAATGTTATGAATGGATAAATATATGTATGTTATATACGTATTAGCCAATTAAGTGATGAGAGATCTAAATTAATAGTCAAACAAGGCTACTTAATTAAATAAGTTTGAACTATCTAAGGAACAAAAAGGAAAACCAAGAGAACTTAATTAATCAAGTTCATTATAGGACAAGTAAATTAAAGCTCTAGTTAGTAATTAACAAGCTTTGATGCTAGCCTTGTGTGGCATAATAAAAAGGGGCAAGATAATTAAGCAATTAACTTAGTTAGCAAGCCCAAGTGCCATGCTAATTAGGAGAATCAAAGAAAGGGATTAAGAAGCCTAGGACATGTTATTTTTTGGGGTCCAATAAGAGAATTAAAGAGGCCCAACCTAAGATGTAATTCAAGCTAATGCTAGCATATGATGAGCCCAAGTAGCAAGCCCAAAACCTAGCCCAACTTAAGCCTAAGGATGGACCATGACCAGATTTTCAAAGGGGGGGTCTAACCACCCCCAAGGTTGCTCAACCACTTCCATCTCATCTCCTAAAAAGTGGATTTAGTTCCCCCAATTTGTCTAACTTTAATTCTTGCATTAGCTTAATTAATTAGATGATTAAGGTTGATGAGGATTAAACTAAGTAATCTTGTGGAGCCTAGTAGGAATAAGAGAATAAGAGGGACTTGACCATGAAGAGACCAAACTAGAGTGACTAATATATAATTCTTTTAAAGTTATTCTATAACTACCCAAGTCATTAGTTCTTTCCAACACTTTGTTCATTTCACCAAGTTAGAAAAAAGAGAACAAGAGAGCAAGAGAGCTTGAGAGAGAGAGGATGTACGGTTGAGATAAGGAAAAGGAGAGGAAAAACTAGCAAGTCTTAGCCAAGAGGGAAGAGGAAGGAAAGAAAGTAAGAAGGTATGAAAAGCCCTAACCCTAAAACTATGTTTAGAATTTTATGTTATGTTTGGCTATGGGAGTTTGATGATTGTGATATGGATTATGGTAGATCCGAAGATATAAGGTGGTCTTGTTGGTGGTTATGTGTTGAACCTTTAGTTGGTTGCTTGAACATGAAAGTAAAAGGTAAATAAGAACCTAAGTATGAAAAGATGGAAAACTTAGTTTGTAAACTATTTTTCAGAAACTCATAAACCATTGTGTATAATGAATTTTTGAGTTCCGTAAAAGGTAATAAATACATTTATGAGTTGCGTAGATAATCCAAGTGGAACAAAAGAAAAATATGTTAATGGCAATTTATGGCAAATTTTCTAGTAAAGCATGATGTTTTGAAAACCCTAAAACTAGTAAGATTTTTAGGCCACCGTTTTGACTAGTAAACATTTTTTTAAAAATAAGGCTTTTGGGAGTTTGTTAGTGTATAAACCCAGTGAATCGTTGTCTAAAATTTGAGCTCATTCCGATTTCGGATTAGTAAGATATAAAGCATTGAAGCAAGAAAGGTAAAATCGACAAAAATTTGGAAATTTCAAGAAGCTAGGGTTTTGGTTCTGGGGAAGCAGTAGCGCAACGCTGGTAGCAATGCCGCAACGTTGGTCTTGTAATAGGTCAACGCTGCAACACTGGCAAGGGAGCGCTGCAGCACTGGGTAGCCAGTAGGCGCAGGCGCACGCGTTAGGGCACTGGGCTGGGCTGGCAAGCGCTAGGCGTAAGTGTGCTGGCGCGCGGGCAGGCGACCGCTGGCCTCGGCAGCTAAGCACAACGGTGTTGGTTCCGAGTGTCGTGTCGCCGTGCCAGGTCTTTGAAATTTTTGTTGAGTAGTTTCGATTCTTAAAATACAAACATCGTGAAAATTACAGAATTAAAGTCAGGAATATGAATTAAGATAAATTAAAAATAAACAAATATGTGGAGTCATAATGTGACTAATTGGTACGTCGACCTTAATTAAATGTGTAGGTCATTCATAGAATGAAACAAAAGCGTTATCAATAAAGAACGTATCAGGAAAGTTTTAAACTTATGCAAATTTTATGTATTGTGCAAGTTTTCTAGCTTTGCTAGTTCTAAAATTATTTAAATTGTGTTGTATGCCAATATTCACACTTGCGTGCCATTAAAAAGAATTTTTCCGTTATTGAACTACTTTAAGACATTAAAGTTCTTGCCTTTCATGAACTATTTTTAAATGTAAGTCGATGCCATTTGTTCGGCTAGACAGAGTTGAAATGATTTATTGAATCCTTAGAAATTCTTTGAGTTAAGTAAAGTTAATCCAAACCAAGTTGTTTTGGTGCGGACTCTTATGTTAAAACTGAGATGAACAACTCCGATAAAAGGGAAAATTGATATCGAACGTTATGATTTTGGTTTACGCTTATGCGTTTAGATTTATATGTTGTGCACAATATATGGTACGATAGGCTGATCCCCTAAAGTACTTACAGAGAATATTTTCAGTCTTTGTGATTAATAAATATTTTATTGGTTTACAGTTGACCAATTGTTAAACCTTGTTCAAGAGTTCAAGGTCTTTATAACCGCTCAATATGATGTTAAAGATGTTTAAATTAAAGGAATCTCTTTCATTCCTGTTTAGTCAAAACAATTATTATTTTAATTATTGAAGATTTCAGACAAAGATTATTCTATTCATGAGATGTTGTTTATTAAACGATTTTATTACTTGTTGAGCAATTAGTTGTTCGCCCTTGCTTAAATTACATGTTTTCACATGTTTTCAGCAAAACCAGAGAGGACCGAAGGATCTGGTAAAGACAAGGGAAAAGGAAAAGTTAATGAATAGAAGATCTTATGTATTAATTCTTATATTAGTAATGATGTAATATTTGGATGATACTATATTTTGTACTTGTAAAGGTTTAAGAACTTGAGAGTAGAGTAAGACTTGTTATAAGGATATTGTAATTACCTTTATGTATTAAGAAATCCCTAAATAGATGTGTTGAATAGGTAGTACCGTGAGCACCATATCCAATGTTTAAAAGTACACCGACATGGGGGCGTCGTATTTCTCATCATTCTAGATAATATGAATCTGCAATAAGAATATGTAAAAATGACGTAATGGAAGATTTATAGCTTTAAATCAAAAAAATTTGGTTTGAGCACTAATCCGCAGAATTAAACTACGGACTATAAAAATAGAATTTTACCCATCCGTGGAACTAAAGTGCGGACAGACGGAAAAACATATCTGGTTACCCTAATTGCGAATGACCATTCTTGTCGCTTTTATCGTAAAAAGGTTCAATCAACTTGAGAGAGCATACCAGATCACTTTTACTTCTTCCATTCTCATATGCTCATACGATTGAGAAAGCATAGCCTACTAGCTAGCATACCAAGAGACAAACATCAGCAAAAATCAGTAATCTGTAATTTAATTTTTACTACTGATTCATTTGTTTTGCCATAGATTTGTTTGTCGAAGAATCATTTCATTCAATTTCAAGTATTGAGGAAGAATTGCATGATAATAATGATGTAACTAGTATAGTTGATGATACCATTCTTTATTTTGGTGAAATTTTTGATATGCTGGAAGATGCTAATTTGTTTTTATAGAATATATTTAAAACATGTTGTATTTGAAGTAAGAATAAAAACTAACAAAAACATGTGAATTCTAAAGATTTTTGTTCTAGATTGTATTAGTGTCGTAAAGCTAGATATATGGTTGTTAACAAAAATGAGGTTGTCAGTGATGATAAAGATAATAATACTAAGGGAAAGAGAAAGAGGGACTCTATTGACAAAACAGAATGTAAAGCAAAATTTTATGTTATGCATGATAAAAGTAATGATGTAACAAGTTAGTTGAAGAATCATTTCATTCAATTTCAAGTATTGAGGAAGAACTACATGATTATAATGATGTAACAAGTTTAGTTGATGATATCATTCTTTATGTTGGTCAAATTTTTGATACACTAGAAGATGCTAAATTTTTTTATAGAAAATATGCAAAACGTGTTATATTTGAAGTAAGAATAAAAATTAGCAAAAAACATGTGAATTCTAAAGATTTTTGTTCTAGATTATATCAGTGTCGTAAAACTAGATATATGGTTGTTAGCAAAAATGAGGTTGTCACTGATGATAAAGATAATAATACTAAGGAAAAAAGGAAGAGGGACTCTATTAACATAACAGAATGTAAAGCAAAATTTTATGATATGCATGATAAAAGTAAAGATAATTGGTGTGTGTCTACTCTTGAACTGAATCACAATCATGAATTTGTGTTCTCAAGTAAAGTTTTACAAATTCAAACATATAAAAATATTTCAGGAGTTGCTAGGGATTGGTCCAAGTAGGATGATGAATGTTCTAAGCTTATTGGGAGGAGGTATAAGCAATGTTGGGTTATATGAAAAGGATGTGCGAAATATAATTAGAGATATTAGACGTGATAATATCGATTTGAATAATGCACATGCTGCAATAGATTACTTGAGAAACTTGTAGCGTGAGAGCTCGAGCAGATTTTATTTTAATGTCAAATCAGGCATGGATAATCATATAGGATGTATTATGTGGGTAGATTATCGGTCAATACTTTCTTATCAAAATTTTGGTGACAATGTTACTTTGATACCATATACCAAACAAATAAATATTCCATACCATTTACTCCTTTCACGAGTGTAAATTATCATTACCATTTTGTATTATTTGGGTGTGCACTGTTGAGCGATCACACTAAAGATACATCTGTATGGTTGTTTGAGCAATGACTTGAAGCAATGAATTTTAAACATCCTATAACCATTATCATTGATCAAGATCGTGTTATGTCGAATGCGATTACCAGGGTTTTTCCTAATACACACCATGCATTATGTACGTGGCACATTAGAAAAAAAATATCTTGAAAAACTTGGTCATATCTATTCTTTGCATTCGACTTTTAAGTCAGATTTTAACTACAATGTCTTTAAGTCTTTGAGTATTCAAGAATTTGAGGACAAATGGAATTTGTTGTTGAAAAACTATGGTCTGGATAATCACGAATGGTTGAAATATGTGTATAAATTAAAAGAAAACTGGATTGAGGTGTATTAAAAAAATTTCTTTGCAGCGGGAATGACTACCATTTCTAGGATTGAAAGTATGAACATTTTTTTAACGAATATGTAAATAGTAGTACGGGAATTAAAGATTTTATTTTAAAGTCCCAAAAAGTTATTGAGAAACAATACATCAGAGAGAAACAAGATGAATATATTACAGTCAATCGTGCAAGAAAATTTGTTGTTAGAGATCCGTTAGAGATGCATACAGATAAAATATATACCAAAGAAATGTTCCCGCATTTTTAAATTGAACTCACAAAATTACCCCAAGTTAACTTCTAAAAAGGTGCATGAGATGTCAACTCCTGATTCAAAAAGCTACTGTGTGTTCAAAGTTATGGTTCCTGAATCTTGCTATAGATATTTCACAGTTGTAAATTATACAGATTCCGAGATGGCAAAATATAATTGCGAAATGTTTGAATATGCTGGTATTATATGTCGTCACATTCTCAGGCTACTAACTTCAAAGAACTTTGTTCAGATTCTTGAAGAATTGATACACAAGAGATGAACTCAAAATGCTAATAAAACCAGCACTGTCACCTCGTATATGTTCTCACCTCAATCACAGATTATGCTAAGACACAAACTGGTCGTTTGAATCATTTGTGCAAACGATTTCTAGGTTTGTGTTAGATGCTTCATCTTCTAAAGTAGCCGCTGGATATGTTAATGACATGTTTATTGTGAGGAAAAAATTATGGCCAAAATCCTTACTGAAGGTGTCAAAATAAGGCGAGACGACAATGTGCAACTTGTTATCCAGGCCGAGAACGCTATGGAATTGTGCGATGATGATGATGATGTATAGCCCAATGATCTTGTGTTTGATCCAATTTGTTTGCAGAAAAGGGTTGTAAAAAAACAACATGGTTGAAAAGTGTTGTCGAACAATTCGCAGGACAGAAACCACTTTGAAAGTGTGCACTGTGTGAAATATTTACAAACCATGATAAGCGAAACCATTATAAAACTTTAGGTTTGAAAAAGCATAAATCCTCATAATTTTATTTTTCTCAATAATATTTTATTACTTTAATCTTCAAATTCATGTTCTGTCTGTATATAACTGCATTTTAATAAAATCATATTGTGATTAAGTTGATATTTTTTGTTTCTTAGGTCCACTTGGCTCAGTGGATGCAATTTTTATTAAAGTTGGTAATAAACGGCCGTTGGCAATTTTTTTTTTAAGTTTTCCAGGCTCCATAGTTTAATACTGCGGATAACAAATGTGTAATTATTTTAAAAAAAAATTTCAGGCTCCGTAGTTTAATACTGCGGATGCCATTATGATTTTTTTAAGTGTTCTAGGCTCCGCAGTATTAAATTGTGAATGTCAAAGTTAATATTTTTTTTTGCATAGTTCCCTATATGTTCCTTCCACACTTCACAATATTAAATTACAGATGCCTATTCTTTTTTAAGTTTCCAGTATTGGTTTCTCAGGCTCCGCAGTATTAAATTGCGGATGTCTATTTTTTTTAACTTCACTGTATTAGTTTCCTAGGCTTCACAGTATTAAATTGCGGATGTCTTAATTTTTTTAATTTTTTTAAAATTTTCCTACATGGATTTAGTTGGTTCCCTTGTATGCTTTTAAACTGTAAATGCTATATCCCAAACAAAAGTAATAACTACAATAAAAAATATTAACAAACTCTAAATGCCATATCACAAACTAAAGCAACACCTTCAAAATCCATTAATGACAAACTGTAAATCCAATATTATATATAACATAAAATTAATTGTATATATACAATTAATGTACAAATTAAGATATATTTGTAACTCTAGTGATCATAAGTGTAAAATTCATATCTCTAGCCATATGCTTACGCAATTTATGGGCAATTCTATACCTAAATAAGGAGGTGTCTTCTTTAGACCAGTCGACCTCCTCTAAAGACATGCCTTGGACCACGCAGTCAACGTACTTCATCACATAGACTCCGCAATCCAAAACATTTTTTTGTTTAGGTCAGATTGCCTTGAATGCCCACGCCAATTTTTTCTGTGGGATTTTTTTCTCGAGGCTGTAAATTTGCATGGCGTTTGTAACGAAATCAGGTTGTACATTAAAAAAACATAATATTAGTAGGACACTATAAAAGTCAATGATATTGAATAAAAGTGATCAGAATATGTGCTGCTCAAAATTACGCCTTAATGCTTGATGTACACATTGTTTTTTAATGAGCTGATCTAATTTCATTTCATTGTGCGACTTCATTAGATGTTACAAATCAGTGTTATTCTCAATTGAGGAGGAACTCTTATTAATTCAATGATCAAACTATGATTTACTCACTTGTGGGAACAAGCTTATATTATTTCTTCATAAAATTTTGCTCGTGTACTTATTGTGGATAATTAAAATATTTGAGATTGTTTATATTACATAAACTTACTTTAATTTATGTTTGTATTTGAAGTGAGATTTTACTATCGGAGTTGATGCTAAAAAGAGAGAGATGATTGTTATCGATCTAGGAGGACAACGAAGATTCGAAATGGTTTTAGAAATCATTTTCTTATATACCTTATCATTTACTAAATTACATTAAATTAATTATGATTGTCATATTTTAGGGGAAGAATTATTTTAAATGATGTAATATTATTTTAAATTATGTTATGTATTTAGGATGGTGTATTGTGATGTGAATGATATTAAATGATATATATATAATTTTTTTATGTTTTATTTTATATTGTATTATGTTTGTTCAATAAATATGTGCATCACTAATTAATTTTTTTAATTTAAAAAGGTTAGAGCGACGGTTAGAACCGTCGCTATAGTACCCAGATATTCGTGCCAAAAATTAATATAGTGACGGTCAGGAATGCCGCTATAGTACCCAGACATTTGTGCCTAAAATTTATATAGCGACGGTCGGGGCCGTCGGTATTGATATGTACTGGTCGTCGGTAAAAACCTTCAAGCTCGTTTTTGGTCTATTTTCTAGCTATGGACCGATCGTCGGTATATATATATATATATATATATATATATATATATATATAGGACCATCGCTATGGGTTTTAGCGATGACAACTATGGCGAGGGTCGGCGACCGTCGCTATAGCCTTTAGTGACGATCGTCGACCGTCGCTATAGGTCGTGTTAGGAATCACATGGTTTGAATTTGATATTGTGTTCTTAATGTATATGTGTATCAGTAGCTGAATTGTAAAGTCCTTAATGAAATACATATGTACAAGGACTTAGAATAGAAAAGATCAAATATGTTATGATGATCTAAGCTGTATTGAATATCTATCTGATCAGAGCATATTTGTAATGATAAGTGTTGCAAAGTCATTTATTGAAGGTGATGTACAAAGGACTTAGAATAGAAAAGATCAAACTTGTTAGGTTGATCTTGTATGATGAAATAGACAGATGTAGAGTACTGCACAAACATTCAGTGAAGGATCGTAGGGCAGTCAGCCAACTTCGTAGAGTCAAAACATGCCATCACAGAATTTGCCAGGAAACGTAGAGTGAAGCTCGACAGATCATAGAGTTCTCTCGGCAGAACATAAAGCACTCTCGGCAGAACGTACAGCTTTGTCGGCAAATCGTAGAGTTCTCTCGGCAGGACGTAGAGCTCTCTCGGCAGAACGTAGAGCTCTCTCGGCAGATCTTAGAGTTCTCTTGGCAGAACGTAGAGTGCTCTCGGCAGGACATAGAGTTGTCTCGGCATCACAAGGCTAACTCTCAGGATCGTAGAGTCAACATAACCTGTCATTCTACGACTCATAAAGTCTATCTATAACCAAGTACGGAATCATAGAGTAGTCTCTACCAGTATTCTAAAAGACTAAATCAGCACTTCTGAAAAAGAGCATAAAGGGAAAGCATTGATGTTATCTTAGAGCAATCAAAGTGAAATATAAAGACCACAGTAAACGTCTGCAAGCATCAAGCCGTATCTAAAATATAGTAGAGCAGCTCAGACAAGCAACTCCACAATCACACTGACGACACTACGACCAGCAAGATCATAGACTCAACACGTCAGACAAGAAACCCAGATCTGAATTAAGTATTCTAAGTTGCCTATAATGATTGATTAGTAGAATGACCTGCCCAAGACAGTTGCTAAATACTAAATTGAAGTAAACAAAGAAACAAGTCAGTGGGAAGCAAATAACTAGGATTTGCAGATATTCAGAGCACTATCTCTACCACTATCTTGGTGCAAGGTAATGGAAGCTAACTCATCCCACTACTGCGGTCAACAGGGAATAAACTATTCCTAAAGTTCTGCAACACATCTCAGTGGGAGTATTAGATGTAACGACCACATTTCAACGAAAAGATTTTTTTTCAGATGCATCTACATAAGGCAGACAGATTGAAGGTTATAGATTAAGCAAGCGCAAAGAAAAGAAATCAAATCTGTCAGAGTGTCATTCTACTATCCAAATGGAAACATCTTGCTTCGCTACTGAGTTCATCAGACCATATGCTTCAAGCAACTCAGTAGCAACAAAACAATCACTCTCTATCAAGTGAAAGGGTCAACAGGTGACCAACTAAAGTCAAGTCTGTTGGACTTGCTGAGTACCAAAGGGTATAAGAGATTCTAAGGTTGTGGGTCTTAATCTACTAGAGTTCCAAGGCTGCTGGCTTTGAAGAGTACGTTGTGTACTAGAGTTCCAAGACTGAGGGTCTTGAAGGAATCTTTGTGATTCAGTAGTAACGATATCCTTAGTGGATTTGCTACTCGAGGAGTAGAACAATGGAGTTGGAGTCTTGTGTGCTCCGAACCACTTAACGTCTTGTCTCTATCTCTTTGCACTCCTTAAATTGCCATAACTTCTATAACTGTTATATCACTGCTTTATCGTATCCATTAAAACTGTTCTATCTCTAAAGGGGGATTTTATCAATCATATTCCGTTATGCTTAATTACTTGTTGATTAATCATACCTAAGTCATTCTTTTAAGAACAAGTTAAAAAAGTTTTAAAAAATCTATTCACCCCTCCCCCCCTTCTAGATATCTTTTGTGCCTCTAGGAACTAACAATTGGTATCAGAGCAGGTTCTCATCTCTAAAGCTTAACCCACTTGAGTAGATCAATGGCACAAACCAGAAATGGCTCTGAGCTAGGTGAAGGAAACAAACCACTTATGTGCAACAAAGACAAATTTGTCAACTTGAAAGTTCGCATACAGGCATATATGGATGCCATCAACGAGGATCTATTTGATGTTATCATCAGTGGGCCCTATGTGTGAAGCCCTGAAAATTCACCTGCTAGCTTCTTTTAGCCAGGTCAGACTTTGTGCTCACGTGTACAACATTTCCATACTACTATAGAAATCTTAACTTCTAATAATCAGAGTATAATGCGGAAAAGTGATAATATTATAAAATATCATTTGTTCATTACATTCCTAGATAACTTGTTCTTATTACAAATAAGTCCTAAAAGACTTAAAAACAAATCTCCATTTATCTATCCAAGACTTGCAGTATTAGCAACCAGTTAGTTCCCAGGAAAGAGGGGGCTTTCCGTTAAAATGGCGCGCAATTAAATGACCTAACCCCTTTCCTCTTCAGAACTTTCTAGACATTGCCAATAATGTTAATCTAGCATAGTTTAAATGACTTCTACATCTTCAACTTAAATCTTTATACTTCTGTAACAGATCTGGTGTTCAAGCTTAACTAGTTAACCACCTATTAGATATTCCATAATATATCACTTCTATCTATCTAAGGTTCACAGTATCCCATAACAGATAATAGTTCTCGTCAGAATATTAACTGTGTTTGGATACCCTCACTTGGATATATAGACTTATATCTGATGTATATCTCTTTCATATCGATAGTTCCTATCTATCTGACATTCACAGTATTAATGATAAGATTGTCCCTAGAACTGAGGGGCGCATTCCGGTAAAGATGGCACCTTACTGGCGCTCATTAAGTGTAACCCCAGAGCTTATAGAACTCTCAATATCATTCAAATACCCTCATTCAGATGTATCGTTCATATAGATACTGTATTAACTTAGTACAATCATTCTAAAATTTAAAGCTTAAATGCTATCTTTTAACTTACTTAAGAATGTAAATACAACGTAAGAGATGTAAGAAAAGATGATATCTATTTCATAAACTTAAGTTTGGTTACAACATTCTCAGTACTATGTTCTTATTACAATAAAGTCTTATAAGACTTGAATTTATTCAAAACAGTAAGATAAAAGTAATTAACACGGTCTCTTTTCCTTATCTGTTCCTGAAGTTCCGGGATTACCATCTAAAACTGTAAAGGAAAGTTTATACAAGGATGAGCTAAAGAATGCTCAGCAAGTTTATTTCTAAAATGTAAACACAATGTGTATAATTTGAAAGAAGTTCAAAAGCTTTTGCCAACTGAGGGTTCAATACATGAACCATGTGTTCCAACCAGTTCTATCAGCTTTCAATGACTTAGAACAACTTTGTTCAGATATCTTATAAGGGATCAGCCTATTCGATATCCTAGAAGAGTATGCATACCAACCTAATCGTGCCCAACATGCACTAAACGTCAATATATTATTGACAATAACAACTCATATAGGGTGTTTGTATACTCATTTATAAGATGTCGTACCAAACAATTTGGCTTGACACAACAATTCATGCTCGAATAAACAATATATGAATAATGATTCATTTTTAAGTTATATTGAATCAAGAAGCAATAACTTCACAATAATTGATAGCAAGATGTATAATACTTGCATAAAAGTAACAAGGTTTGGAGACTTGCCTCGTATGTCTTTTACAGTTGATATACCATCTAAATGTTCGTCGTATATCCTATACGATTATAAGTTCATGTAGACTAATTAAGCATTTAACGATTAAATCTTTTAAGTTTTATTTTGGGTATTATAACCGCTTATAAATAAGACTCCTTCTAATATACAGGAAATACTTTCAACATTATAATTGCATATAAAATGAATATTCATCAACTATATTTAAAATAAATTGAGAATTATAACTGCTTATAAAATGAATATTCGGCTATTATATTTGAAATAATTTCAGCATTATAACTGCTTATAAAATGAATATTCTTACTAAATACTTGAAGAAAATCGGACATAGTAACTGCTTATAAAAGTATATTTTCTAATATATAAGAGAAATAAATCGGACATTATAACTGCTTGAAAATAGGACTTTTGTATTATATACTTAAAATAATTTGGGCATTATAACTGCTTATAAATAGGACTTTTGTACTATATACTTAAAATAATTTGGGCATTATAACTGCTTATAAAAGTATATTTTTACTAAATATATAAAGACGAATGAAAATAATAACCACTAGAGTATACCTCTTGTAGTTGCTAGCTTTACTTCCAATCACATAGTGCTTCGATACTTCGAAAGTAATTTTTATCTCACAATATCTCTCAGAATATAAATATAGAGTATTTTTGCTCTTGAACTGCTCTCGAAAAATAGTAAGGAATGAATGAACTGAGCTTGCTATTTATAGAAAAACCAAGTTTTACTAATTGCACGTTAGGGGCTCGGCTTATTACACTTTGGTACCTAGGTTAATTACACTTTAGTACCTAGAAAATTCTTAAAATATTCTTCTAAGCTCCTCAGTGAAAATATCTTCCAAGCTCGACAATGCAGCTTGCAATTGAACCTATCTTCAAAGCTCCTCAATGAAAATATCTTCCAAGCTCGACAATGCAGCTTGCAATCTAAGCTCCTCAATGAAAATATCTTCTAAGCTCGACAATGCAGCTTACAATTGAACCTATCTTCTAAGCTCCTCAATAAAAATATCTTCCAAGCTCGACAATGCAGCTTGCAATATAAGCTCCTCAATGAAAATATCTTCCAAGCTCGACAATGCAGCTTGCAATTGAACCTATCTTCTAAGCTCCTCAATGAAAATATCTTACAAGCTCGATAATGTAGCTTGTTACCGTAAGCATGACAAAGCACTATATCAATTTAAGCACGACAAAGCAGCTTACTAAAAATAATTTGCCAGGATACTTCTTGGTGAAATCGTGGAAAGCACGGCAAATTATTTTGTCAATGTAAGCACAACTAAGCAGCTTCAAAAAAAATTTTATTTGACATAATTCATCGTTTACATAATATAATCACAAAACACCTGCTTTGAAGTATCATTTGGATCTTTATTAAGCACATAAATTCGAATCTCATTAGGTCTTAAGGTTTTAAACTTCTCGATACCTAGTTTTAGGTCACTAAATTAACCTCTAACCATATACGATCGTATTTATAAGCCTCATAAATATTCAGGATATTACACTATGTACCAACCAAGCTGACGCCAACTGCTAAAGATCCAAATAAAGTCTCAATCAAATTAAAGAAAGATTGGACTGATGCACAGAAGAAAACAGTTCAGTTAGACAAAACGTGGTCAACTGCACAACAGCTATGGAAGTATGGGATGCACTATTGATCATGAATGAAGGGACGGAAGAAGATAGAGAAAACAAATAGTTCATGTTCACTCAGCAGTATGAAATGTTCACTCTCATCTCAGGGGAGAACATCACTTTCACATATGAAAAATTCAACGTGCTACTCAACTTTCTTCAAACATATGGAAAGACCTATTCAAATAAAGATCTCATCATCAAGTTCATGAGAGCACTGACAAGCAAATGGGATGCCAAAACCACTGTCATAAGAGAGTCAAAGAATCTTCATGAAATGACTGTTCAGATGTTATATGGTAATCTTCTAACTTATGAATTGGAGCTGACCCAACGAGCAGAAACTCTGTCAGAAAGAAAGAAGAAAGAAAGAGGAATTTCTCTAAAGGCATCTACTTCAAAGATAGCTGACTCAGATGATGAAGATGATGAACTCAATGATGAAGGAGTTGCTATGCTGGTCAAACACTTCAAAAGGTTTATAAGCAGAAACAGCAGACAAAGAAAGTTCAGCAGCAGCTTTAAAGAACAAGTGAATGACTTATGCTATAACTGCAAACAACCAGGTCATTTCATTGTAAATTGTCCCAAACCTCCAAGAAATGATCTGAAGAAGGATAAGAAAAAGTCAGAATTCAAAGGCCATCATAAGACCAAGAAGAAAGAAAGAGACTTCATCGCTGAAAGTTCATGGAGTGATTCAGACGACGACTCAAGTCTGAATCAGGTGAAGATGAAGAACCACAAAAAGCCAATCTATGCTTAATGGCCAAAGAAGGCAAAAGCAAGAAAGAGTTCAACGTGGATGAGGTATTTGATTTTTATTCTCCTGATTTAACTATGGATGATCTTAGAGAAGGAATACATGAATCTATGATAGAATCATATAAATATATGAAACTGTTCAGAATTCTATCAAAAGATCATTCTCTTCTTCAAGAGGAAAAAGAGAAGACAATCATAGAGTTGGAAACTACTCTACGAACTGTTGACTCTTGTACCAGTCTTGAGGCTGAGAATGCTAACTTGAGACAGATAAACGAGCTTAACACTCAGAAAGAGTTAACTCTAGTTTCCAAGATTCAGGAACTAGAAAAGATAATTTCTTCATGGAACAAGTCTTCTCTGTCTATGGACTCCATGATCTCTAGCCAAAGAACAGTGGCTAACAGGCCAAGTCTAGGTTTTGGGAATACTTCTTCAAAAACCTCTGTGGATAAACCTATAGAAACAGATGATAACAGTTCTCCTAAATTCAATAAGGGAATTACATTTGTCAAATCCTCACAGACAGCTAATCCAAATCATCCAAACTCTGCTAATCAAGATGTTGGATCCCACACAAGTCTAGGACTCAAGAAATCAAAGAGTAAGTCAACTTCTGCATTCAAGCCTCGAAGGATCGTAGAGTATGACAAAACTCACTCTACGAACCAACCTGGCAAGAATCGTAGAGTTGACTTCCACTCTATGAAAACTGTGAATTATAGAGTTGTGAGAAAGTACAAGGAATTTAAGCCAAAAGGAAAAGCTATCAGCCACTACTATCCACGTATGTTTAAGACAAGAATGAATCCATACTCACACACAAACATGCATCATATTCAATGTTACACTTATTATAAACATTGTCATAAAGTTGCAGAATGTTATTTCAATTATTTCTATCATGTACTGTACAGACCTAAGATCAAGCAGATTTGGGTCCTCAAGGCTACTAACAAATCTAGACCCAAGCAAATTTGGGTACCAAAATGAAAGTTGATTCTTTCTACAGGTACAGAGCTCACTGAATCAACATAGTACCTTGATAGTGGATGCTCAAGACATATGATAGGCAACAAGACTCTCCTGTCAAACTTTGAAGAAAAAGATGGTCCTGCAGTCATCTTTGGAGACAATAATTCTGGAAAAACAAGAGGATACGGTTCAGCTAGAAATGGTGTTGTGTCTTTCAGCAAAGTGGCATATGTTGAAGGACTAAAACACAATCTTCTCAGCATCAGCCAACTGTTTGATAAAGACCATCAAGTCACCTTCCTCAACAATCAGTGTCAAGTCAGGGACTTGAAGACCAACTCATTGAAGCTAATAGGAACCAGAAAAGGAAATGTCTATACTGTCAATCTTGTTGAGTTAAATCCTGATGAAGCAATATGTTTTCTTGCCAAAGCTTCTGATGATCAGTATTGACTATGGCATAGGAGGTTATCTCATTTAAACTTCAAAACCATGTCAAGACTTGCCTCCAAAGACCTTGTAGCAGGACTGCCAAAGCTCAACTTCATCAAAGAGAAACCTTGCAAAGTATGTCAGTTTGGAAAGCAAACAAAATGCTCATTCAAAAGCAAGGCAGTTAACTTAATTGATAACCCCTTAAATTACTCCATATGGATCTTTTTGGGCCTATCCCAACTGCAAACCTTGGAGGAAAAAGATACTCTCTGGTGGTAGTGGATGACTATACCAGATTCACATGGGTATTCTTTCTGAGCTCCAAAGATGAAACCAGCTCTCATCTTATCAAGCTATTCAAACTTGTTACGAATGAGAAAGAGGAGAAAATCAAGGCTATCAAGAGTGACCATGGAAGAGAATTTGATTTCTCTGAGGTAAAACTTTACTGTAAAGAAAATGGCATCAATCATAACTTCTCAGCCTCAAGAACTCCCCAGCAAAATGGAGTAGCTGAGAGGAAGAATAGGACGCTGATTGAAGAAGGGAGAACCCCACTGGCAGCTGCTCAACTTCCTGAGTATTTTTGGGCAGAAGCAGTCAGCACTACATGTTACACATAGAACAGGTCTCTCATTCACTCCATCCTCAAAAAGACTCCCTACGAAGTATAGAAAGGAAGAAAGCCAAACATCAGTTACTTTCGTGCCTTTGGTTGCCTATGCTACATCCTCAATAATGACAAGAAGTATCTGACCAAATTCTAATCTAAGTCAGATGAAGGGATCTTCCTCGGTTATGCTATGGACAGCAAAGCCTATAAAGTATTCAACAAGGAATCATTAAGTGTTGAAGTCTATATTCATGTCACATTTGATGAGTCAGAATCAAAGAAAACTACTTCACTCAACAATCTAGTAGAGAAGAACTTTACGATCACAAAGTCCAAAATCGTGGAGTTAGACACTACGATCGTCGAGCCAGAAGCAGAAAGCACAGAGCAAGAAGAAGCAATAGTAGAGCTCACTATGCCAGACAATGAGACTCTACGACCTGAACCAGAAATTAACCAGGAAGAACTCAGACAAGAAGGCACTAGAACTGATGTTCCAAGAAGGAGAAAATGGACAAAGGATCACACTGAAGATTTGATCATTGAAGATCCTACTGCAAGAGTTAGGACAAGATCAGCAACTCAAAATGAATGCATCTACCTAAGCTTTCTCTCTCAAATAGAGCCCAAAAAGGTAGAAGAATCATTAGGAGATTCAAGCTGGATAGAGGCCATGCAAGAGGAGCTCAACCAGTTTGAAAGAAGCAAAGTCTAGAGACTAGTTGAAAGTCCAAAATAACATCCAATCATTGGCACCAAATGGGTTTTCAAGAACAAGATGGATGAAGAGGATGTCATCACAAGGAACAAAGCAAGATTGGTAGCTAAAGGTTACTCATAGGAAGAAGGAATTGACTATGATGAAACATTTGCTCCTGTTGCAAGATTGGAAGCTATCAGAATCTTTCTTGCCCATGCAGCTCACATGAGATTTAAAGTCTTCCAAATGGATGTCAAATGTGTTTTCCTCAATGGAGAACTTCAAGAAGAAGTCTATGTGGAACAACCTCCAGGTTTTGTCAATCCAACCTTTTCTGATTATGTTTATAGATTAGACAAAGCATTGTATGGATTAAAAAAAGCACCTAGAGCATGGTATGAAACACTCACTAATTTTCTCACTGAAAAAGGATTCACTAGAGGTGGAGTAGATACCACTTTATTCCTAAGGAAACATAAGGATAAATCACTTCTAGTTCAAATCTATGTGGATGATATTATTTTTGGTTCTACTGATGAAAAGTTGTGTGAAAGGTTTGCCAAGCTAATGTAGAGCAAGTTTGAAATGAGCATGATGGGAGAACTGAACTTCTTTCTTGGACATCAAGTGAAGCAGACTGATGAAGGCATATTCATCAACCAAGCTAAATACATTAAAGACCTATTAAAGAAGTATGGCATGGAATCAGTCACCATCATGAAAACTCCCATGGCACCTGCAACCAAACTTGACAAAGATGAGAAAGGTAAAAGTATTGATATCACTCAATACAGAGGTATGATTGGCTCACTCTTATACCTAACTGCTAGTAGACCAGATATCATGTTTGCCACCTGTATTTGTGCTAGATTTCAAGCTAATCCTAAGGAATCACATCTTTTAGCTGTAAAAAGAATTTTTGGATATCTAAAAGGCACTCCAATTTGGGACTGTGGTATCCCAATGAGTCACCCTTTGATCTAATAGGCTATTCAGATGCTAACTATGTAGGTTGCAAAATTGATAGGAAGAGCACTAGTGGAACTTGCCAAATGCTTGGAAATAGACTTGTCTCATGGTTCAGCAAAAAGCAAAACTTAATTTCAACCTCAACTGCTAAAGCTAAATATATTGATGCAGGCAGTTGCTGTGCACAAATCCTATGGATGAAAAATCAGTTAGCTAACTATAGTTTTGAGTTTAAGTCTATCCCTGTTCATTGTGATAATACTAGTGCAATTGCTATAACTCACAATCCTGCAATGCACTCAAGAACCAAGCATATAGATATAAGATATCATTTTATTAGAGATCATGTGCAAAGTGAAAATATATCATTACATTACATTCCTACTAAAAACCAGCTTGCTGATGTCTTTACAAAATCTCTAGATGAATCAAGGTTTAACATGCTGATAAGTGAACTAGGAATGCTAAATTTACATTCATAATATTATGCTTTGAAATCTACTAACTCTACAGAAAGAAAGTTCATAGAGTGACGTCAGAAATAGTCAAGTGAAATTGAAAATTTGTAGAGCTCAAGGAAAGCCAAGCTACTGAAACTCACTCTACGATCGTTGAGTAAGACTAAGATCGTAGAGTAGGAAAAACTCAAAGATGAAATGTAGAGCTCAGAGGGAACTAAGGGCAAAACAGTCTTTTCTGTCAGACTGTAATACGTGCTTATTCAACACTTGGCATGTGACCCACTCAGCAGAGCAAGAGGAAAGTTTTTACTAATTCATTTCAAATTTTTCATTTCATCTGAAAACCCTCCCTCTCCCTCTTCGCTGAAACCCTAGCTCTCTGGTTCAATCAAACTCTCAGCAAATTTCGTTCTTATACAGCAAAATCAAAGAAATTCTCAAATGGCATTCCCTCTAGTCATCTCAGGCAACTCCCTCGACTTCGAAAATTTTGCCACAACTGAGACGAAATACAAGAGAATCATCTCTCTGCTACAACGATCAGGACTCTACGAAGCCCTTGACACCAATACTCGAGTATATCCAAAATTGGTAAGTGAATTCTACTCAAATGGAATTATTGGGGATGGAATCCTATCCACAAAGGTCAAAGGGGTCTCGCTATAGCTAAGTGCTTCAGAAATCAACGTAGCCCTAGGATTCAATAATGATGGGCTTACAACTCTCCAGTTCATCAACACCAAAGAAGGACTGAAACGAATGCATCACGAGAACAACCCAGGGCTGAAGGGGTTAAAGAAAAAGGAATTTCCTCAAAAGTATGAATTTCTAGCTGATGTTGTTGGTAAATGCATCTTGTGCAAGGAGTCAGCTCATGATTCTGTCAGGGACATTCAGCTACGAATCATGACTGCTATTGTGAAGAAGATCCAAATAAATTATGGTGCTCTGCTCCTAGAATGGATTGGAAACTGGGTCTCATATAATCGAAAGAACAAAAGAGCACGGAAAATGTTTTATGGCAGATTCATAAGCATCATTCTTCAAAAAGCACTAGGAGATAAAATTGGGGTTAATGAAGGAGAAGTGATAAATGTTAACAAAAAGATCACCCAAAATCTATTTGTGAACTGGAAAAGGAACCCAGCTAGAAATTTAAGATCAGCTCAGACAGAAGACAGTGAGAAAACTCAAAGTGAAGTCAGAAAGCCTTCAATGAAGAATATGTCTGTAGTTGAAGAAGAAACTGAAGAGCTGGATCAGGAGGTGCCAGCTTTAACCAGAAAAAGCAAAGGGAAAAAGAAGGTAGTGCCCCAAACTGAAAAGGAACCTCAAGGTTTATCTAATGAAGGACCTACATCTTCTGCTGCTTAACCAAGGCCTACCCTTTCTTCAGAATCAGAGAAAAAGAGAAAGCAAACGAAAGAAGCTTCTGGTGAAACATCACCTAGTTTAAAGGTATATCATAAGAAGGGAAAACGTAGCTCTAAGCAAAGTCTCCCTACGATCGCTGAGAATCCCCACTCTATGATTGTAGAGTTAAGAGCTGAAGACACTGCTAAAGATGCTGATCAACCTGACTTTATGGTTGTTGATGAAGAACAAATAGATGGGAAGGTTGCTAAACCCGAGCCAAAGAAAATGAAGAAAAAACTGATGACTTTAGCTCAAAAGGAGCTTAATGAAGCAATGCTAAGGATCAAAGAGGAAGAAATGAGACTATTAACCTCTGATCAAACTGTCGCTCCAACTGAGGGCGAGCAACAAGAAGCTGCGGAGCAAAGTTGTGCTCATATTGAGGGGGAGACACCTGATGTCCCTGAGCCAGTCACTGCTCAGATTGAGGGGGAGCAATCAGAAGATCATCATGAAGATCCCTCAAACCCTGAAGAAATCCGAACTCATGCTGAAGAGCACGAAGAGCATATGGAGATTATTGATGAAAGGGAAGAAGAAGAGGAAGAGAAAATGGCTGAGGCTGTAGAAATTAGTGATGAGAGTGAAAATGAAAGTCTGGAAATCATTGTTGAAGGTAGAAATGAAGAGAGGCATATCAATTACAACTGCCTGTTTGCCTACTTACCAAGGATCTCATTCCATCAGGCTCTAATCCTCAAGTCTTGGGATCACATGTTCTGGGCCTTCAAGAATTACCCAGCAATTTCAGTGCTTGCCTAAGAATTTCCTAGGATTGGCTCCTTTGCTCGAAAATTGCTCGCCAACAGTCCATTCCAAGTTAACGGGCAAAAGGTATACTTCATTCCTTCATCATTCAAGTTAAATCACTCTCCATTACCATATTACTCTCAGTTTGATGAAATACCAAGATGCCATGAGTCATCTTTGACCCAAGGAACCCACTTCTAGTTACAGGGTCTCAAAACTCTGTCCCTGATGAACCAAATGCTCAACCATCTCCAGTCGTAGAGTCCCTAAACTCTACAACTGATGCCCAGTTCACCTCCAAATCCATAACATGGATTCAACCGAACCTACGATCGACCCTATGATCGTAGAGTTTGATGACCCTATAAATGTTAATCAAACTGCTCACACACATGCCCCAACCATTCCTGTTGATGTCCCTTCCTCCTCCTGTAATGAATATTTTTACCTGACCATCGCTCTGGGAAATCTCCAGGGAAGCAATAAGGAAGAATCTTCACCAAAGATCAAGCAAATCCTTGAGCGTGTCAAACTCATCCCCACAACAGATGAATTGACTGATCTCACTATTGGAATGGCTAAAGATATGGAGGAGAATCTTGAAGCTAATTCTCTCACCCTCCATAGAAGGTTTAACGAACTTGTTGATGCTGCCAATGCCCACTCCAACACTCTGGGTACTGATCTGACTAAAAGGTTAAGAGAAATCATCAAAGAGTTAATGGACGACATTGACAGAAGGGACAAATTCTATCAAAAAGAAAGTGTTGATCACAAATCTGTAGTTCTTTCTTTTCAGGAGTCTCAGACAGCTCAAAACAAACTAGTAACTGAGAAACTCTTTGATTTGAGCACCTCCATAAACAACTTCCAGCACCTATCCTTCCAACAAATGGAAAGAACTGACACTGCCCTCGCTCTGATGCACCAACAACGGGAAAGGACAAAAGCTCAATTGGTTGAACAAAGAGCTGACAACTCTCAATCTCAGTCTCAAATGTAAGAATTGGTGCGGGGTATACAGCAGCTCTCCCAAGAGGTTCGAACTCTAGATGCTGACATAAAGGGGGAGAAACAAAAGGCAAAGAAAAGGGAGAGTCAATCAGCAGCAGGGGAAGAGAACAACCAAGGCGGCAACCCAGGCAGTTCGAATCATTAATTCCAAGTGAAGAGCCCATAGATGCCATTCCCATAAGGAGTGAAGTGTTTGGGCCTGGATCCTACAGAAGAATGCCTGATGTAACTTCTACAGGAGTTCACATACCATCAGGTAATCTTGCAGTGTTAAATCAACACTTGCATGGGACTCGCCCCTATGGTGAAGGAGGAAGTCATATGCCCTCTTCTGGCCTCAGTTAAGAGCAGATTGAAGAATTCCAACGAATGACTGAAGAAGGCAGGGAAATCTATAGAAGAATAGTTGCATATGAAAGGGTCAATCCTCCAAGGGCCAAGAGAGGAGCAAGAGAAAGGAGGAACTAAGATTTAAAATTTTCTTTGTAACTTTCTCCTTTTTTTTATTGTTGTAACTGCCATAAAATGTATTACTCATTTGATCATCAATAAAACTCATGATTTTATCTAGAAATACAGTTGCTCACTGTACTATAAGACATGTTTATCTTTATAAGAATCTACATTAGAATTGATGATATGATTCAAAACTACTGGTTTATGCCAACATCAAATAAAGAGAGATTGTTAGGAATCACATGTTTTGAATTTGATGTTGTGTTCTTAATGTATATGTGTATTAGTAGTTGAATTGTAAAGTCCTTAATGAAATACATATGTACAAGGACTTAGAATAGAAAAGATCAAATATGTTAGGATGATCTAAGCTGTATTGAATATCTATCTGATCAGAGCATATTTGTAATGATAAGTGTTGTAAAGTCCTTTATTGAAGGTGATGTACAAAGGACTTAGAATAAAAAAGATCAAACTTGTTAGGTTGATCTTGTGTGCTGAAATAGACAGATCGTAGAGTACTGCACAAGCACCCAGTGAAGGATCGTAGGGCAGTCAGCCAACTTCGCAGAGTCAAAGCATGCCATCACAGAATTTGCCAAGCAAACGTAGAGTGAAGCTCGACAGATCGTAGAGTTCTTTCAACAGAACGTAGAGTTCTCTCGGCAGGACGTAGAGCTCTCTCGGCAGAACGTAGAGCTCTCTTAGCAGATCGTAGAGTTCTCTTGGTAGAGCGAAGAGCGCTCTCGGCAGGACGTAGAGTTGTCTCGGCATCACAAGGCTAACTCTCAGGATCGTAGAGTCAACATAACCTGTCATTCTACGATTCATAAAGTCTTTCTACAACCAAGAACGGAATCGTAGAGTAGTCTCTACCAGTATTCTAAAAGACTAAATCAGCACTTCTGAAAAGAGCATAAAGGGAAAACATTGATGCTATATTAGAGTAATCAAAGTGAAATATGAAGACCACAGTGAACGTCTGCAAGCATCAAGTCGTATCTAAAAGATTGTAGAGCAGCTCAGACAAGCAACTCCACAATCACACCGACGACACTACGACCAACAAGATCGTAGAGTCAACACGTCAGACAAGCAACCCAGATCTGAATTAAATATTTTGAGTTGCCCATAATGATTGATCAGTAGAATGACTTATCCAAGACAGTTGCTAAATACTAAATTGAAGTAAACAAAGAAACAAGTCAGTGGGAAGCAAACAACTAGGATTTGCAGATATTCAGAGCACTATCTCTACCACTATCTTGGTGCAAGGTAATGGAAGCTGACTCATCCCACTACTGCGGTCAGTAGGGAATAAACTATTCCTAAAGTTCTGCAACACATCTCAACGAAAGTATTAGATGCAACGACCACATTTCAACGGAAATATTTTTTTTTCAGATGCATCTACATAAGGCAGACAGATTAAAGGTTACAGATTAAGCAAGTGCAAAGAAAAGAAATCAAATCTGTCAAAGTATCATTCTACTATCTAAAGGGAAACATCTTACTTCGTTGCTGAGTTCATCAGACCATATGCTTCAAGCAACTCAGTAGCAACAAAACAATCACTCTCTATCAAGTGAAAGGATCAACAGGTGACCAACTGAAGTCAAGTCTACTAGACTTGCTAAGTACCAAAGGGTACAAACGATTCTAAGGTTGCGGGTCTTAGGGGCTGTTTGATAAAAACTGAATGAATCTGAATCTGAATCTGAATGAGCTGAATCTGAATCTGAATGAGCTGAATCTGAATGAAAAAAGTTGATTGATAATTAACATGTCTGAAACATCTGAATGACAATCTTTTACTATTTTACCCCTCTAAGTATATTTCTGAACAAATATATAATTTTGTCTGGACGTATTAAAAAAAATTAAATAATTCACCCGATTGTTCCATGCTTAACACAAATAAAAGGATGAATTTAGGTACTCTACTCCTAACAATAAACAAATCTTCTACAAACAAATACCCAAACAGAGCACATACTATATACTATTTTTTTGGACAAACAGAGCACATACTATATACTACAAACAGAGCACATAAGATATTGTAGTCTCCCTACTGTACACAAGATTATTTTATATTATAACGAAGAGAGTTCTAAAATTGACAATGTAATATTAATATATATTATGACATGATGAATACTGTATACACTATTTTACATCTATTTTTTCGACTATATATTTTAGTGCGACTCATTTAATACTTGTGCATCCCTTTCTCTCTCTTTCCTAAAAATGTTTAATTTTGGTGCAACATAAAGCATATGGGTATGCACGGAAAAAATCCATTCAGCTACCCTGCTTACCGAATCAGCCAGCCTTATGATGCTTTTTCGGTCAGCACTATTAAGAGCTATTCAGATTATTAATTTTACAAAACAAACAAGCTTAATGGCATTTCTTATTCATTCAGCACCATTCAGACTCAATAAGTAGTTATCAAACACCCCCTTAGTCTACTAGAGTTCCAAGGTTGTTGGCTTTGAAGAGTACGTTGTGTACTAGAGTTCCAAGACTGCGAGTCTTGAATGAATCTTTGGGATTCAGTTATAACGATATCCTTAGTGGATTTGCTACTCGAGGAGTAGAACAGTGGAGTAGGATTCTTGTGTGCTCTGAACCACTTAACGTCTTGTCTCTATCTCTTTGCACTCCTTAAATTACCATAACTATTATGACTGTTATATCACTGATTTATCATATCCATTATAATTGTTCTATCTCTAAGGGGGGATTTTATCAATCATATTCCACTGTGCTTAATTACTTGTTGATTAACCATACCTAAGTCATTTTTTTGAAAACAAGTTAAAAAGTTTTAAAGAATCTATTCAATCCTCCCTTATAGATATCTTATGTGCCTCTAGGAACTAACAGGTCGATTTTCTAGTAGTGATATTTTTTACCACCTCTTGTCATAATTGATTTTAAATGTCCCAAGTCTGAATGTATAAGACTAAGTAATTCTGATTCTCTTTCTAACATAGGTTTGCATGGTTTATTGGTTATTTTAGCTTCAGCACAGGTATGGTATTATCATGTTCGAAAATTGAGATATTTTTAAGAATGCCTATTTCTTTCATTTGTTTAATATATGAGTAATTAACATGACCTAGTCTAGTATGCCACAAAGAATCACACTCGAGCTAATAAGCAAAAGAACTAACATTTTCATTCAAGACATTAGAAACATTAAGTACAAATAACCCATTATTATTATACCATTTCCCCACAAATACCCCATTTTTAGTCATTATAATTTTGTCCGACTCAAAGATAACTTTTATTCCCACCTTGCCTAGTGAAGACACAAACACAATGTTCTGACGGATGTTTGGCACATAAAACACGTCTGTCAATGAGAGAATTTTTCTGGAGGTAAGCCTAATAAGGACTTTTCTTTTTCCCAAAACAGATGCAGGAGTAGAATCTCCCATGTAAACTTGTTCCTCTCCTTCTCCTAATGGTGTATAGGGAGGAAAATATATTTTTAATGCCACAAATGTGCTTGGTTGCACTAGAGTCTACCACTCAATTATTATCATGTGTCACCATGTTAACCTCAGAAACGACCACAACAATAACATCAACCTCAACCAAATTTGCAGTTGGTGGGGCAGGTTTGTCCTTCCTCAGCCTTTGTCTAGATTACACAACATGATGTCCAGGGTTACCACAAACAAAACAATTACCTTCTTTTGGTTTTTGTAGATTTGGTTTTGTAAGAACAAAATCAACCTTTGGAATATCCAAGACTAATAAAATCTTAGTTTACCATCTCTTAAAATTAGAACTAAAAAAAGCCTCAATTTTTGTGACATCAGGAATGGTCTTAGTAGCGGTTAACATAGGAGAATCCATAATTATCGTAAAGATTGTAATAAAATAATTGGAAAACTACTATGAAAATTAAAAGAGAATTAAGAAGATATCACCTAAATGAATTGAGGCATGCGTAAAGTAATGCCTTTAAGGATAATTTTCGCCCTTCCGCTATTATATATCACCGGTGCAAAAAGGTCACAGCGGATACCCTTCAGGATTCAACAATTCTGTCTTCTCTAATGTGCATGCACTCAAATAGAGAAGTTGATATGAACTACACATTGCTTTTTCTTGAGTTTTAGAATAGATGATTCAATAAAAAAATATTATACTGCAATATATATATATATAAATATGTGTGTGTGTGTGTGTGTGTGTATTTTTTATTATTATACGAAGTAGAAGACATGCATGTTAATCTCATTTTATAAGAGTAGAAGTCTATCTATTTTATATTATTTCTTGCATGACTAAGTATTATCTATATACCAAAAGGGTTTTGTAACGCTAGGAAATCAATTATTCAATTAATAGAAATCAATTATTCAATTAATAGAAATCAATCTCATTGATTATGTAACGGAAAGAAATATACAATTTTGTAACTCAAACAATATGGAATTTAATCTTGACAATAAAGCACACTAATTAACTTGATTTTGAAATTCCTTTCAAAAAAAATTTTAAAAAAAAATCTAAAATATATCCTTGAAATTTGTATAGTTTACAAATTGAATTTTTTTTTTGGAACAAATGGAGTATGCTTTTAGGTTGTTACCAAGTCCAGGAAGAGCATTCCATATTTTTTTTTCCGATAATTAATTCTTCATGTTTTAATGAAGTCAAATCGTATTTGAATAAGGTCAAACCGTTTAAAACAAATTGGCTAGCATCGGGTATTCCGGTCAATTCTTGCCGGAAAATGATTTTGGGGTGGACTCTATATGCATTTTGGTACTTTATATAGCGATTTGTAAGCTCAATTACTTCAGGAGCCAAATTACAAATTTGATGGAACTTGGTATAAGTAAAGTGTACTTAGCCCCCTATATAAACAAGAGTTTGTTATCAAGATGAATATTTGTCTTCTGTATGCACAAACTATAAATAAACAGTAATTATGCATAAATATAGAAGAAAAAAATTTTAGCATGTGGGTTCTATCATTTAAATTATTAATAAGGTTAATTAATTTTTTTTCTACTACTCAATATATGGAATATATAGTACTATTCATGCACAAATGTTTTTTGAGAACCTATACTATTATAATACGATTTTACGGATACATTAGACTTTCATCTTTCATTTGTATACTGTTAATACACTTAGGATTACTCTTTTTAAGTTGTTTAATAAGATAAGGATTTATTAAGCTTATCAATATCCCATATATGTATTACAGCCTATAAATAAGTACTTCCCCATAATCTCTTGAGAAAAACTAATAAAATGTAATTCTCCTCCCATGTTATATCACATTAAACCAAATAACTCTCCTTTATATATTCGTTTCTATATCAAGCGTAACCCCTCCAAAATGAGGAAGAGAATCACAGTACTTTATTCTTAAACCCTAAGATGAACATTAGTATATTAGTAGAATGTCTTCTGAAGTAAGCTCTTTAAAGCAAGAAAGAGAATAATGGTACTTTACTCTTGGAATAGGATCTCCTCTATTACATTTTACATCTAATTTTTATTATTCCCTTCGTCTCAAATTAATTGCTCAGTTTTGACTTTTTAAAGTCAAATTGACCATTTTTAAAACTAATCTTTTTATTATTTTTGCTAAAATATAGGTGAAGAGATTATAACCAAAAGAAAGTATATACAATTTATTACTAACCCTAATTTTTATAATTTTAAAAATATATTTATATATGCTTAATTATTAATTCTAAAAATAGTCAATTTGACTTAAAAAAGTCAAAACTGAGCAATTAATTTAGGACGGAGGGAGTAATACATATTTAGTGTACACAAAAAAATATTGTTTTTAGCTATAATTTTTAGTACAACTATAAATCCTAAGATAATATAATAACCCAAAATTGCATTAAATATACCATAGATTACTTCAAAAAATTAAGTATTAGGTTTTAAGGATAAAATAATTAATATTATTATTCTCTTTGTTACTTTGGAGAGGTTGCTTTAGAAAAGTAATGTAATATACTAATGTGCAACTAAAATTTGATCCATTTATTGAAACTATAAATAAACCACGAGTCTATTTGGCTAGATATGCAAATTCGTGAGGTAATGTCAATTCCCATGTTTATTGATGACATTCCATTATTTGTTCCCCCTTTATGTAATATCAATATTTCTTATCATCCTTGTATATTCTTATGTCAGGTAATTTAATTTATACCTACTGTTTTGTGGAACCGAGGTGAGTTTTCTAATGCTACAACAACTTTGAAGAATTAATTTGACATTATTTGGCTATTTTTTGCTTTCATGCATGTCTTTTCCTATTTCAAAAAAAAAATATTAAAATGAAGAAAGTAGAATGAGCACAACAGTGTTATGTTACAATTGTGTGCCTTTAATCAAACTAGCATGAAGAGGAGTTGTGTTGTGCACTTGTTTTTTCTTGGTTCTAGTTTGGTTGAATTACAGATTTGTCCATTCAAGTTAACAAATAGTTTGAATATAAACCCTCTGAGCAGTTGCCTTCTTATAGTTGTTGCCACTTAATCTTAATTGTGTTTCTTAAGTTGACTTTTCACCAATTTTGTGTCACACACTAGTCATGCACCTGTTTAATGAGACTATCTTTATCATTTGATTATGCAAATATTCAGTTCACTCAATTTACGTGTTAGTCATAAAAATTGAGTATTTTACATAGTTAAATGACAAATATACATTCATTAAGCAGATGCATGACTAACATGCAACATAAATTAATAAAAAATCAATCCAAGGAATATAATTGAAACTAAGTGGTGACTATAAGGAGACAAACGTTCACTTTGGTAATTGAGGACAACTTTGAAATTGACTAAATACTTGGAGAAACAAATATGTAATTCAGTCTTTTTTGTTTTGGTTTTAGCATAATGGTGTTATGTTCCAATTCTGTGACACGATTCAGATTATGTCATTTTTTCTACATGATTATTCATTTCTACTTTTACCATTTTCTGCAAGAAAAAGATAGAGAGATCATAAAGGACTACTATAACAAAAAAAGGGTATTAGTGGCAAAAACAATTGTCACCGTATGTTAGAAATTTGTCGCTAAATGTTTTACTGACAAATTATTTTTTGCCGCTCTGTCGTCGCAAAAGTCTTGTCACTAAATGTTTTAATGACGAAATTTATTTATTCACCACAAATTGAAATTTAATTGGTGACAAATTAAAATTGCCACATAAAAAACAACCAATTGGTGAATTTTTTTTGTATCGGATACAAAGAGCTGGCAAAAATTTACCCAAACCCATTAACCTATTCATCAACCCATAATTTAAACGGTTAAGTTATCAATTCATTTTAGCAAATCTTAAATCAATATTTTCTTGACAAATTTACCCATAATATAACGACTTCCTTTCTTTCTTCTATCCGTCGGGGATAAATCTAAAAATAACAATACCCATTCTGCTCTTTTTTATCTTCTCCAAATTCATCATTATGTAAAAGCAACGCTCTCCTCTTCATCTTCCCCAAATTCATCATTCTGTAGAACCAACACCAAATACAATTTCTTGATTCGCTCATTCCTCCATAATCATCATCCTTTCAACAACTAACCCAACAAGTGTAGCCTCTTATGTGTATGTAGATCCAAAGTGGCGATCAAGGCTTTTGCAGCCAATTTCAACCCCAAAAAAGAAATACACGCGCCGTCACTAGAACATCCTCCCTACCCAAACACCCAAATAGAGAATTAGTTACTGAAATTCACTTGGAGAATCAAATAATCCACAAATAAAGGTTATAAATTAATATATATATATATATATTAGATATAATGAAACACAAGAGTCAAGATAACAATTAGCCCCGATATAAGAGAACATCCGATAGTAAAGAAATCAGTTGACGTTAATTATAGATCACCTCTTAAATGAGTTGGGAAAAAAAACTAGTCCGCACCACTAAAGTGCGGATTCTACAGGGCATTTTGGTCAATTTTAAATTCACACTTTAGTAGTACAGGCACCCCAAAACTAAAATGCGCATTGATGATAATTTCACCGTTAGATTTACAAATGGATGGTCACGATCTGTTGCAAAGATAATGTTTTTTTATAACGTTGACTATAGACCGGTCCCTTCTATTAAAATATTCGTTTTTAGTGTTTAATAAAAAAAATAATATAAAAATTTAAAAAAGACGAATAATTAAAAGAGGATTATAAATGAATATATAATACATTTCAAGCTTCCGACCGTAGATAGGATCATAAACAATAAAAATATCTACCAATTTAATATACATTGAAATTGAGTTGCTTACAAATTCTATTATCTATCTTATGAATAAGTTGCCTATAAAAGAGGAAATCTACCAATTCTGATATATATCTTACGAGATAATAAAAATATAATAAAATAAAATTATCAACTAATTAAATTTAAATATAATTTTATGAGTCAATTCATACAATAAAACGTTGTTTGTACTATTATAATAAGTATAGATATTGATTATTACATTTACTTAGAAAAGTAAGTTAAGTATAAAACTAGTCTATTAACCCGTGCGAGGCATAGGCCTTGTTTTGTTGTTATTTTATAATTTTTTTGGTAATTCAATAATTTTTATGTATAGTTAGTTGTTGAAATTCTTAATCAAATATGTAGTAAATAATAGCATAACAATTTGTAGAATTCAAAATAATCTAGATAAAAATAATAGTAATTGTTCAAACATATAATAATTATAGAACATTTATGTATGTTTGCTTTTCGAGTTTCATTAAAGCCCATGATTAAATGTTTGTTATATTTTATTAAAACTCGTGATTAAATGTGATTATGATTAGATGCATTCATAAAATTCAAAAAGCAAACATACATAAATGTCCTATCAATGTGAAAATTTATGCACCCATCGTTGAATTAAAAAATTAATTCAACTAACAATTATCGAGTCAACTTAGTTGTAATTATTAAGTACAACATTTACTATTATCATGTCAATTCGGTTGGATAATATAAATTACTATGAGTTAACTCGGATAATTCTTCAATTAATTAAAATCTGAACTCAAGTCAATCTTTTAAACATAGGTCTTTTAATTACGAAATGGGCACTTCAAGCGATCAGCCAACTTCTTATACTTCAGTTAATATAGAAGATCCTGAACCACCCTTGTCGAATTGGATTACGGAACAGCTACAAGGCTTACACCCCATATCCAGCGATCATGTCTCCATCTATAGAGTTCCTCGTAATCTTCGCCAAGTAAATGAGGAAGCCTTCACGCCACAAATGGTGTCTATCGGTCCTTTTCACCATGGAAAAGCGGAGTTGCAGCCGTGGGAAGAGAATAAACTGCGCTATTTGCAGGCATTCCTCGATCGTACTGAGAAGAGTTTGGAGGATTGTATAGAGTTTGTAAAGCGTTTGGAAGGAAGAGCTCGGGCCTGCTACAGGGACAAAATCGTTATGACTAGTAATGCATTTGTGAAAATGATGCTTGTGGATAGCTGTTTTATCATCGAGGCCATTTGGAGGTTGGGCAACGATTACCGAAAACAAACGAATTACTTGAGTAATCCGGAGCTGATTCTTCTCGTTCAAAGAGATATGAGTTTACTGGAGAATCAGATTCCGTTCTTTGTTCTCCATGATTTATTCCACTTAGGCTTCAACAACCCAGGCGAGGACGAAGACAAGTTTCTTGAGCTTTCGTTCACTTATTTTGCTTCTATATTACCGACAATAATGGAGACCGAAGATATGGGAAGTGTGTTTAAAAATGTGAAGCGTCACCTAGGATCAGGTTTAAAAGTAAAACACTTCACTGATTTGCTAAGAATATGTAACCTGCCAACAAACTTAAGGAAGCAAAGTACGAGCAACTATGTACGAATTCCAAATGCCGCAAGCTTGCATGAAGCAGGAATGAAATTCAAATTTGGGACAAGCAAGTGTTTCCTAGACATGAATTATAATAATGGATGTCTGGAAATGCCAAAGTTCCAAGTACACGACCTCTCGGAATGTTTGCTCAAAAACCTTATTGCGCTGGAGACGTGCCACTATCCATTTGATAGTTACATTATCGATTATATTTTCTTTATGGACAGGTTTATCGACACTGCTACAGATGTGGATTTACTCGTTCAGAAGGGAATTATTATGAACAACATGAGTGATAGTGCTGCAGTGGCTTCCCTCTTTAACAACCTTGGAATGGAAAATCAATTGTTTGGTCCATATTACTTTACGCGTATATCCGAAGGCATGAACGTATATAACAAAGTTCCTTGGCACAAGTGGAAAGCAACTTTCAAACGTGATTATTGCAGCACTCCGTGGATGATTGCTTCTACTGTGGCTGCGATTATATTACTTGTGCTTACTCTCATGCAAACCATATGGTCCATAATTTAACTTGATACCAACAAGAGTTGATTTGCTTTTAATGTGGTTTGGTGGTTGTGCTGCTGTGGTGGCCTTTTTTGGGTCTCTGTTTGGTCCTTGCTGCTACTGTTTGGTCACAAGTTCAATTGTCGAATTGGATTCCCCTCTCCCAGGGACAGGTTTGCACCAGTTTCCGCCAATGCCGAATTGTTTGTTGTTATCCCTTTTTCTTGTGTTTCGATGTAAAACTTTATTTTCAATTCGTAGTGCGAGAATTAGTGCCCACCATTTGTTTGAAGCAAAATTAAGGTTTATCCCACTGTACTTGTACTTTTTATGCGTTAGGTGACTCAAATTTTATAAATTGCAATTATCTAATTGAATTAATTAAAATTGCAATAAAAAGTAAGCATTTATGTTTTCTTTCCTACAATAAGCTTAGAGTATGTTTGAGATTGCTTAAAACATATGATTACTAATTTTGATTACTGCTTTGATTATAATCAATTTTAGAAAATTAGTCTGTATTTGGTAAATAAATTAGTAAAAAGTGAAAAGTGTTTGGTATAAACTTTTTTTTGCTAATCACTTATTTCAAGTGTAAGTTACTAAAAAGGAATGTTTTTAGAAGTCAAGCTGGCTAATGGATGAAATTACTAAAATAAATAAAGATAGACTAGTAATATGCTTGGTCAAACCTGATTATTAGATTTGATAAATAATCAGAAACTCCAAATTGAAGTTTCTGATTATTTTCATAAAAAGTGATTATAAACAATTTTAAAATCGGAGTACCGAACACTTTTTACTTCTTAAAATTGATTATTAATATGTTTGACCGCTTGTAAGTGATTCCAAACACCCTATTAATTTCATCTAAAAGGGAGTTTCATCTTTAGATGTAGACAATTTACTCTATTGAGTTTCTTGCACCAATTTGCAAAGAAAAACATGCTCTGACCTTTGACAAGTCCAACAGGCAACGACCCTGGAAAGATAGCTCACTGCCTTATTTCTGCATAATGAAACTCAACAAACTTATAAACCTATTGTGACAATTGAAGTAAATTACACCCCTGCCGTTTCTTAATTATTTTGACAGGAAAATTTGAATTAAATTCATGTACCAATGCCGACATCATCAAGAATAATCTATAAACACAAACGACTAGGTTTATAGAAACAACTGTCAAAATTATTAGTTAATTGAACCGTATTGGGAAATTTATACAATGATAGTTCTCTTTCGATTTCATTAAGTAATTAAAACAAAATAATTCATCTATTTCAAAATAGAAGATTATTATTGACTTTTTGAAGTCAAATATTTCAAATTTAGAATTGTCATAAATTTTTTTAATTTTAATCAATACAATGATCAAATATTATAAACTATCTAAAAAGTATTACTTATATAAAGGTTTATTATTTCATACTCCTTTTGTCTAATAATAAACGTCATAGTTTGACTTTCATGGTTAAATTGACTATTTTTAAAATTAGCAAATCTTAAAAATCTTCAAGATATATGCCAAGAGATTATAATCATAATAAACTATGAAAAATTTACTACCAATGTCAAGTTTAGTGATATAAAAATTCCATATAAATATTTTTAATTATTAATTTTAAAAATGGTCAGTTTGACCGTTAAAATCAAAGTATGACGTTTATTATAGGATGGAGGGAGTATTATTTTTTAAAAAAAATAATCTCAATTTTGAGTTCGAAAATATTTCAAATTAACTTTCAAAAACTCAATAGTAATCTTGTAACTTAGAATGGAAGGAGTAAGTTTTACCAAACATATTACTTTAGAAAAGTATAGTATAGTACAAGATACCAATGTGCAACTTAATTAGGGTTTAAAGAGATATAAATAATACTCCATCTGTCCGACTTTACTTGTCTTAATTGACTTTTGATGTCAAATGAACGAATTTTAATATTAATAATAAAACAAATGTATCATAAATTTTGAAATAAAATAAGTTGACTTTGATAGAATATTCGATATACTTTCTTATGATAATTGTGTCTATATCTGATAAACTTAAAAATTAAATTTTGATTCTAAATATGGTCAATTTGGCCATAAAAAGTCAATTAAGACAAATAAAGCTGGACGAGGGAGTATTATTTTAGTCCCCTTCTCAATAATTTGGAGAGGTTATATGAGAATAATTAATTGTCAAATATACTAATGTGCAACTGAGGGTTTAAGGATGAAGTTTGATTCCTTTTTTTTTTACTAAATAATGAAGTTTGATTCTTTTGTTGAGACTATAACTATCCCACAAATTCTTTTGCTTGGACTTGCATATTGTTGAGGTAATGTCTATTCCCGTATTTATTTTTTCCCTATTTATTGCATTTTGGTGAGAATACCTCATATAATTTCAACATAATTTATTCCTAATGATGTAAGGTTTATACATAAATAAAGTAAAATTGTATGAAGTTATAAGGGTGGGAAATCAACCAACTTATAAACATCCTGTTCATTTGTTCAATTGTGGCATGTTCTCAAATGACTTATTTCTTTTCTCGATCTTAATTACTCTCTATTTTACAAATAAGTGTCCCCCAATGAACATTTCTTATATTCACGTATTGTAAAAAAAATGATTTTTCTTTCCAAATGCAACTTTTTTTAAATAAAAATATTAATGTATGGACAAACAATGCATGCATCCATACCAAAAATTAAAAAAAAAATGTATAGAAAAGAATGCATGCATCCATACTATTCGACAAGATAGAATATATGATTGAATTGAATTGCGACTCGCATAGAATACTAAGCGATAAGATAGAATAAATTAAGGCAGTGTTATTCTTAATTCCTATGTATCTCATAAATGCACATCAATTGCTATTTATTATCGACATAAATTTGTTATTATATATAGCATGACTCCATTTTCAACAAGAAAGAGAGAAAGAGGAAATGAAGACATCAAGGGATCCCCAGCCATCCCTTGAACAGTGTACACAGGAAACATTGATTGAGCAACAACTACATGACTTAGAACAGAGATCACCAACTTTCAATATTTCTAGAGTTCTTCCTAGATTTCACTGGGTAAATCAAAAGGCCTACACACCACAACTGATGTCTATAGGTCCTATACATCATGGGAGAAATGAGTTGCAGCCACGGGAAAAGATCAAGCTACAATTTTTACAGGCATTCCTTCAGCGTACTAACATTAGTCTGACCGAGTGAGTAAAATCATATTCCTTTCTTTGTTATTGATGCAATATTCCGTCTAGACTTCAACAACACAATCACCAACACATTTCTTCAACTTTCAGTAATGTATTTCTTTGATCGAATGCTAATTTGGGACCAAAAATATAACAATTGAAAATGTGAAGCGTTACCTACAATCAGGTCGTGAAATAAAACACTTTGTTGATTCGTAAAGGATATGTCATCTACCATCAACCACCCAAAGGCAGGATTCACGCGGGGACTATATTGTACAAATTCCAAATGCAGAGCAGCTTTATGAGGCAGGAATGAAATTTAGAATTGGCTCAAGGAACTGTTTCCTCGACCTACATTATAATGCTGGAGTGTTAAAAATTCCTAAAATACAAGTAGACGACTGCGCAGAATTATTACTAAGCAATCTTATAGTGCTAGAGGCATGTCAATATCCATTTGATAGTTACACACTTAATTATATTTAACTCATGGATATGCTTATAAGCACAACTAAAGACGTGGATTTACACCTTCAGAATGGAATTGTTGACAACTGGTTAGGTGATAGTGTGGCAGTGGCTTCCCTCTTTAACAACCTTGGGATGGAAGCTAAAGTGCTTAGTTTATTCTACTGTAGCAAGATTTCTAAAGACATGAAATCATATTTCAATATGTTATGGCACAGACGTGTACGTACTTGGGAGGCAATCTCCTCAAACGTGATTATTGCAGCACTCCATGGATGACTGCTTCTACGTGGGCTGCAATTATATTGCTTCTATTTTAAACTCAAAGTTTGACTTTTTTCAATAAAAGTCCACTGTTAACTTGACCAAAAGGTCAACCCCGACACCATATAGTGTTTACTGTGACGCCCCCAAATTCGGGTCCTTTGAACCTCAGATTCGGTGCTCACGGTACAACATACACATCTCATCTAACTACCCATTCATGCATGAATTATATCATTCATTACATTACCTTAATAAAAACACATTAAAACTTAATTATATCATCGTCATCCCAAGTTAACTAACATTAACATTACATGTCTATTAATACAAAAGACTTAAGCAAAATTATAATATAATAATCATTAAACAACTTGATACTACTCGGTCGCCTTCGCTTTGCCTTTGTCCTTATTAGAACCCTCTGCTACCTCGGCTTTAGCTGAAATGTTTGATTTAAGCAAGGGTGAGCAACGAGTTTGCTCAGCAAGTTAAGCGTACAATAAAGGATATATATCATGAACAGAGGAGTTTAACTTTTATAGAACTTCACCAATAATGAAAAGATTTCAAAGTAGCTGAATAATAAATCATTTTAAGTAACAAGAATTTTCTTGAATTCCATGCTGAATAATACATCAAGAATTAAAGAGTTAAGATTCTTTCGAAGATCTAATAATATTCAATTGATTATGAAGGATTAGCAATTCTACAATAATGTTCAATACATAGGGTTATTCCCAGATTTTATGCTGAGTGATCACAAATGGATCAAGAACTGCTAGAGGAATCATCAGTTATTATTATTACCGACTACCTTAAGAGTAAAAGTTAGCTATAAAAACTAATCTTTACTCTTCTTCAAGTACGTAAGGTGATCAGCCTTATTGTACCCGAGATTATGCATAATTCTCAAACATAGCGCGCGGTCGGGTTACCGATAATAAAATTTCTCCTGATTTATTTTTCAGGGTTATTCATCTCAGTCTTACATCATGAGTCCGTACCACATCAATATGGTTTGGATTGCTTTCAAAGAAATATTTTGAGTTCAACATATATTATATCAATTTTGATCTAGCCGAATCAAATGGCACATATCTTTAATAACGAATTAGTTTCAATAATAGAACGTTTCATGTGATATCAATTTAACATTAGTTCAGCCGAAATAACTAGCTAAGACGTGGCTAATAAACAGTTATTTGGTCCAGCTGACACAACTAGTTGAGACATGGCTCATAAACAGTTTATGAATAAAGAACTATAATTATTTCACAATTCAAATAATAGAACAGGAAATCAATTGCACAAAGTGCGAATATCAATAATCGTAGATGTGGAATAATTGTCAATAATTATCCACCAACATGCTTGAAAAATAATAACTCGAGTTTGAGTTAGGGAACTTGTCTTGGTCGTTGACTACTGTTATGCAATTTAATTTAACTTCTTTCGTAAGACCTATCAGTTATAAGATTGATTTTTCAATCAGCAAATCATATTATACCTTATAATATCACTTCTTTATAAGTAAATTATCTAACATTTAACCACATAATCAAATATCAGATAACACCTTAACACCATACGCATTCATAATTTTAAAACTAGCACATATCGAGTCTTTAATACTATTCAATATAGTATGCTGAGTGGTTTCCCACAAACAACTAACAAACTAGCTTCCGTCTCGGCTATATTATTTTCACAGTGAGTTAGATCGGTTAGTAGTTCGTATATACCTCCGCTCTTTGAAGGAATTATTTAGCCCAGATACTACACATCAACTATTAAAGAGTACGATTGTACCACTACTTTATTATATACCTTATGAATTAATACTAAGTCTTTCATTTTATAAGTCTTTTTTTATGATCCTGTAGGTCAAATACCCAATCCAGCAAACTGGATTCCAATCTAGCAAACTGGATTACAATTCAGCAACTTGGATTCAAACTATTCAATTCAGCCAACTATTTTTCCAATCCAGTAACCTGGATTCAACTAACTTACAATACAGCAAGCTAGATTCACTAATTCAGCGGCCGAATACACCTATTCAGCAAGCTGGATTCAAACTGTTTTCCCTTTTTAACATATCGAATTTCCAATTCATCGTACTATTCTATATAGTCTATTGAATGCCTAACTCAATAACTTAACTCCTCTTTTAAACTCTCATTTAATATTATTAATTATTTAATAACATTTTAATCACTTCTAAAATTAATAAACAATTTATTTTAATTGTTCATCCTTTATTAAATAATTCATTTAATCACTCTAAAATGCCATAAACATTATACTTCCTCACCAATGACCAAAACCCTTATCAAAATCTGTATAAACTATACTTAGGGTTCTCAAGTCATAAAATCTCATTTTTCACATTTTAACATCACATAATTAATTAAATTCATTTATCCATAACTTCATTATTTATATGAAAAATATCAAAACAACTTCAAAATCATTTATTTTCTGAAAATAAACTATATATAGTCCTCTTATAAAAATATATTTTTCCTGAAATTTTTAAAATCCATTTACTATATTTAAATAGTCCAAAATAGCCAAATCTTACTACATTTATCATAAATCGAAATTGTATCAAAAAATTATGAAATTTACAGGGTATATTTCCGTTATATATATATACTCCCAGTAATTATTTTATAATATTTGGAGTTAACCACATAGAGTTATTTGGGTATACTCTTGACAATGGCCCTTCACCATAAAATCCATAACTTTCATTCTACAAGGCCAACAATTCTCAAATTTTTACAGGGCTCACATAACTTCCCATATTATCATTCCAAAGTTTTTTAGAATTTTTAAAGCACAAAAAATTAACGAAACTGCCCCTGGGAGTCAACAATCAGCAAGCTCTCTTACCCTTTTTGTTCACTACCCGGACTGTTTCGACTAAAACTGACATCACGACTTGTAGACACATTGTTTTTTAGTGCAACCACCCCTCTTTAACGGATCGTAAAATAAAGTTATAGATCTCAAGTTATAAGTTTACAAAGTAATAAAAAGTTAGGGTTTTCTAACTTGTTTTGAAACGAACTAGTTTTCTTTTTCTTTTCTTAACTATCCAAGCACATCAATACACAAGTTGGGCATAACCAAACATAAAACATTATCTAACATATAAAGTAAGGGTTTTAAACCTTAAAATTATAACTTCATATTATTAAAAATCAAAACAAACAAAAAGAAATACATTATATTAAAGTTAAAGTTTTGTTATTCTTTTGCTTGATTTCCTTTCTCCTTCTTCCTTCCAAGATGGCTATGGAACTTTGAAGCTTGAAAAATCTCTCCCTTTTCCTTCTCTCTCTTGGTCGTGGGTCTCTCTCTCTCTCTATATCCCCTTGATATTATTTTTGTTCTCTATTTTATCTCTCTAAACTTGAAAAAGAAAATGAGCAAGACTAACTTTTGTTTAACAAAAGAACTAATTACTTGCAATATCTATAGATATATAAGTTATATCTATATATTATAGCATCATTAGCAAGTATACTCTCTCTTACACAATTTGACAACTTGGTGATGGGTTGTCATGATTATTAGTACTCTTTTTTTTTTTAATCTTACAAGCAACTAACACAAAATCAACAACTCACCATGTGGGACTCCAAATGGGCGGCAGCCCCCTCCTATTTTTGCTTTATTTTTGCTTTTTTGTTTATTGTTTTAATGAATAAACAAGTTTCTCAAAATATCCTTCAAGTGGGCTAGCAATTGGGTTTTGTTTTAAATCAATTTGGACTCACTTTTAATTAATTAGAGTTACTAGTTGTCAAGATTATTAATCCATGTTTGGTTACTAGTTTAATAAATGTTGGACTAATTTAATAAATCTACACATTAATTATCCAAGTCCATGATAAATTAAATGAGTGAGCTTGGTTAGTAAATTAATTAGGCTAGTCCACTAGTATTTATTTACTACTTGGACAAAAAAAAAATTAATTATTCATCTCTCATTAATTAATACACATATTAATAAATGTACAAAATTTATTTACTTACTATATTCATTTTAATTGAATATTTAATTAACTTACTATCTTATCCATTTCCTTGTTATTCAAACTCTTAGGTTAGTCCACAAATTTAAATAACTATTAGTGGCCCTACCTTAACTAACAATTAATCACATATATTTTTTCACATAAGTCATAACATATTTATCATCATTGATAAATAATTATTATATTAGTTTATTACATATCCATTCAATGTAAGTCACAAAGTGTTCATTACACTATCAAATAATTTAATATACTTGCAAGTTATTACACAATCATATAATCACTTTGTATTAGTAATGCCAATTAATCATTTAAAGATTATAAATCTTTTATTTACCATTCAAGGTTAACATTCAAGTTATGTTAATTCTCAACATAACTTATCTTGTTTTTCCTTAATCAAATTGATTAAGTATCCATCTTAGTTAACTTAAATAAAATAAATTAACTATCTTGCTTAATTCACATATTCACTTATATGCTCCAAGTAAAAAAACATTATTTGTAAAATTTTACATATATAATCATATAAAATTCTCGGTCCTTACATTTACAGTCATTTTCTACTAAATTCGACGTTCCGGACTCAATGGTAAAATCTGCGTCTCAAAATTCCATCTCAAACTCAAATTTAAGTTTTGACTTTCTTTTCTTGTCTTTATTCAAATGTTTAGAAATTCTAGAATATTACGGTGAAGATGAGTTGTGTTGTACACTTGTTTTTTCTTGTTTTTTGTTTGGTTGAATTACATACTTGACCATCCAAGTTAACAAATAGTTTTAATATAACCCCTCAATTATCAAAATTAATAATTTCCTTCTTATAGTTGCCACTTAATCTTAATTATGTTTCTTGGGTTAACTTTTCACCAATTTTTTGTCACATGCTAGTCATGCGCTTGTTTAATGAGAATATCTTTGTCATTTGATTATGCAAATATCGTTCACTCAATTTACGTGTTAGTCATGAGAACTGCGTATTTTACGTAGTTAAATGACAAATATATATACATTCATTAAGCAGATGCATGACTAGCACGTGACATAAAATTAATGAAAAGTCAATATAAGGAACATAGTTGACACTAACTGGTGGCAACTATAAGGAGATGGATGTTCACTTTGGTGATTGAAGACTACTATAAAATTGACTAGCAACTTGGAGGAACAAATATGTAATTCAGTCTTTTTGTAATTTTGGTTTTAGCATAATAGTATAATGTTCCAATTCAGGTACACGATTTAGATTATGTCATTTTTTCTACATGATTATTATTGTGACACCCCTAAATTCGAGTACTCGTACCCCGAATTCAGTGTTCACGATCCATAACATCCATACACCCATAAACAACATATACTAACTAATGCGAAAAATAATAAATATATATTATTCATTACAAAAGGGTAACTATGTCCCAAGGTCTACAAGCTTAAATAACATACATAAGGAAACTCAAAAATATCTACTAGGTTTACATTACGTTAATTGATATCTAAACAAACATTAAAGCAGATAAATCGTCTAGCCGAAGTCTAGGACTTCATCTTCCCCTTGCCCTTATCTTTGTTCGAGCACTCAGACTTAACTGCAATAGGTTCATGATATAGCAAGAGTGAGCAACTACTTTGTTCAGCAAGTTTAAAAATAGATAAGGAAGATATATCATGAATGAAAGAGGAATAACTGTAATCGATTCAACAATATGAATAACTGAAACACGATAATCAATGCCCAATGGATAATGAAGATTGATTATTAAAATGTTGAATAGTTAAATAGACCATGAACATACTTTAAGGAATCAATCACTTGATTGACCCTTATTAGGGTACTAACACCAGAGTTTGTACTCAAAGGGATCAGCCTCTTGTACACTATGTATATGCATAACATTCATTTCTGCTTTGTATCGTATATCATATACTTAGGAAACTCCCCTATACAGGGTTGGTTCATCTTAGTCTGTGAATCTGCACCAAACTATTGGTTTAGATAGTTTTTAAATTCTTTAACATGCATAGGTCTAGTTGATCAAATGGATTAGACTTCTCTTTAGAACAGTTCATGAATGGTAAAACTTTAAATAATGGCGCAGTTTAATGAAAAAATCGAATTCAAATGTACTATGTGTGAATGGCAATAATATTGATGTGGGATAATTTTAAAGTAATTAAACCACTAAACACATGCTTGAGAAATAGAACTCGAGCTTAAATTAGGAAATTTGCAAAATTATAGATAACTTGCACAACATAAATCATTGCACATGTTAGGAAACTTGCACAAGGTATGAATATCAATAATTAACATAGATGTGGAATAATTGACAATAATTAATCCACTAACATGCTTAAAAAATAATAACTCAAGTTGAGTTAGGAAACTTTCACAATATATACACAGTGGTATAACAATAATTTAATTTGCTCAAAGTGAGGGAAACTTGCTTGATCTGCTGCTTAGTAATTATTCTATGCTTTTGCACTGCAAGTATATATCCTATAGTAGTTATAAACTAACTTCTGATCAGTCATAGGTAAACATCAATAATGGATTGAATAAACTTACTTAAGAGACTCATGTGGTCTATCATATGGTCCCTTTATATTACCCATGGTCTGTCATGACAGCTCTACGATTAAGTTATATTACTCTACGATCGGCTAGTAATTAAAGCTCTACGATTGACAAAGTTTGTTTTGCGCTCATAAAGTTCGCTCAACGGTCTCTGATCGACTTAGTCGACTTACTCTACGCCCATAAGTGCGTTCTATGATAGTATACATCTAGAAACATGGTTTGGGTCTGACCGACCCGTTGTCTACAAGGTCTCTGACTTCGGCTCCACTTCAGAACCTTTCGTAGTTCGGGGACCTCCCGTAGCTCGGGGGTCCTCTTCAAGATAGGATGGTTCTTTGGTGTTTGGCTTCGAGAAGCCAAAGGTCTGCATTTCGACGTCATTTAGAACTTCGGCTTTGGATTTGTGACTTCGGGAATCAGATCCGAGTCTTACTAACATTAAGGGTTCGGCTTTGGAAAATCGAAGGTTCGGGTCACTACGACATTAGAAACCCGGTTTCGGATCGGTTTATGCCCAGGCACATATTAGTTTAGAGACACAGTCCGAAAAAAGTTATGTCCTCTTCGGGAAATTAGGGTCTCAATGATATTAAGAGTTCGACTTCGAGTTTGGTGCCGAACCTACCCAAAGTAATTACTAAATGCTTCCAGGTTCAACTACGGATTCCACTACAGAAACCATTTATCTTTCGGTTCGGGGTCGGGTGAAAACCTATGTCTAACCCCGTCGCTTATGCTCATAAGTTCGGAGTAAGGTGGCGAACCTCATCGGAATGGCTTCGGCACCTCCACCATTACTCATTTTGACTCTTTTCGCTAGACAGACTTTTATATTCCTCTCTAACATAGTCCACACCTTCCATTGGTTTACCTAGGATTCGGTTATAAACTCCATGGATAACATTTATGATCTATATAATACATGAATACAAAACACCTAGCTCATGAACTATTCCTGACCTTTACGCTAGTCCAGATATGCAAGAATATAACACATATATATAAAAATTGTAACTACGTACTGAGATGGAAAAACTTCTCACCTCTTCATTTTGGTTGCGCGTCTTCTCTTCTTTCTAAAATACGTGATGAAGCCAGAGGTCATCCACTTGATAGCTTCCCTTCCGGCCACTCCTCCTTGCTCTTAAGCTCACAATACACCTATTTATCTCAGACTCAACAATCTTATCATGCTTCATTAGATGGAATAGGTGTAACAACCCGAATTTTTCAAGAAGGATATTTATAATAAGAATTTAATAAATAAAATTCTTATTATGAGATGTAGCGGATTGAACGTAAATATATATATATACATATATATGTTATATATATTGATGTGATAAGATAATAAATATATGTGTATTATATATTTATTATCGATTGAGTGATGAGATGTGAGCTAATAATTAGTCAAAGCTAATTAATTTAATTAGTATAGACTAATTGGGGAAGCATATAATGGTATAGAAGGAAGTCAAAACTCGAATTTAAGTTCGGAGTGAGCTGTAATGATAATGAAGAAGAAAGGATGAAGAATGTAACGTCACGAATCGAGAGTGCCCTTGTAATTTGGGTTTATTAATATTATGAAAGATATTAATTTTATATTTTATGATGTATTTAAAGGTTATATTATAACATAGATTATGTGAATGCATGGAATTTATGTATAGTAAGTTTCGCATAAGCGAATAAATTGATTTTGCGTAATATCACAAAATCACTATTCACAGGGCACGTTTCCTGAGGCACTATTTACGCTCAAATATTTTTACGTCTTTTTTGATCTCTATTAATTTCGTTAAGACGTGTATACGAAGAGATAAGTTTTTCAAGCTTCAGAAATTTTAGTTGAACCCGAGCGAGATTTATTTCGTATCCGAAATATATTATATGGGTGTTCTGAATAAATGGACAAATCCCATAATAATTATTTTTACGCATTCCAATATTTTATGGGAGTATCCATTTTAATTATGGGTAGAGTTATTAAGCAAATTTGGTACAAATGAGGAAGTATTCGGGTATAGGAAATGAGTATTCAGATATATATTTAATTGTGTGCTGTGCAAATTGGAGACCAACCAAACCTTGGACCAATGAGAGGGTGCCAACAAATTTCCATTCAACCAATTAGAGTGGGAGGAGAGGAGAGCTCTTTCAACATTATGTCCGTGCATGCTAAACATTTATCTTGAAAATAAAACCTATAAGCTCGGTCATTGCTCCATTTCCCTCTCTCGAGTCTCATCTCTCTCAAAGCCTTTCCTTCTCTTTTCCAAGTCCAGGCCATTTCATTGTTAGAGAAAAAGGAGTTGCTATAGAGTGTAAAAAAGGAAGAAGAAGTTTTAGATAGAGAAGTAAGAAAAGGAGCGCACGGGAGGAGCCAAAGAAGTAGAAGAAGAGTCTCAAGCCAAGCCTAGCGAGTTCTCTAGCATCTTGGAGGGATTACAAGAGGTAATCATCCTCTTTAAACCATTTCTTTCCCATTTCCAAGCTTTTCTTAGTTTTTTAAGCTTTTATGTGATGGGTTTGATTTTTACCGATTATGGTTATTATGGTTGGTTGTTAACGGTTACGGAAGTGTTTAAAACCTTAAACACCTTCCTAATAACACTAAAATAGAATAAAACAAGCAAGAAATCCGATCCCTATGCTTGAGGAGGATGAACAATAGACAAAAATTGGACTTCGGACATTCGGACGATTTTAGAGGACTTTGGAACTTAGATTATGTGTTGGTTTAATTTGTTTGATGTTATGGAATTGTAGTTCCATGGGTTACGAAGTTAACCCAGTTGGAATGGATTAAAAAGATGCTAAAATAAAGTTTTGGTGAAATGTGTCAAGAACACAAAAATAAAGTATAAACTCTAGTTTGGTCAAGGATTTGATCATATTAATGTTAACGGGTAGCTCTACATTTTTGATATGTTGTAGCCCCTTGAATTAGGAGTCCATAGAGTCCGAAATGGGCTGATTTGAACGTGTATAGAAAGAGATATGAAGATCGGAAGGAGAAAAGGTCGGATTCACGAACTGGGAAAAAGTTGCAGACAGTCGGACTAAATTTAGTCCATGAGTTTTTTCGGTAAATCTGGTAGACTATATCAAGGAACTAGAATTTGGTGGAATATAATTTTAAATATATTTAAATGGGAGGGTGAAAGGACGATTGGTGGACTATATTCATTAAATATAATATAATCTTTTAATATTATAGTCCACGGGATAGTCTACGGGATAGTCTATCTGTTGGAATGATTGAAGATTAAAAGAAATCTGTTGATGTCATATGGACTAATATAGTCCATGGAATAGTCCAACTACTGGAGATACTCTTAAATCTTCTAATTAGATTGCGATTAATATGGAACTATTCTCTGTTCTTTATTCTAATACATGCTCTTTGTTCTTTGTTAGAATTTTTTTTTTGGAAATGATTTATATAACGTAATTGGATTGCGATTATCGTAAAACTCTAGCGTACTTAGATTCTTAATTTCCTTTTATCCCATATATCCACGTATATGGCTATTTACTATCAACGTAAATTTGTGGTAAGACTTTTATTTTTTTATGTTTTATTTTTTGGGATTTAAGAATTGGGTGTTTTGATTTGGTGAGATTGTTTGGTTTTAGGTAATTGCTGATGGAAATTAAGGGTTGCTCTGCTTTGTTTTGTTAGCATTTTCTTGAAGTAATTGCTCTTCTTGGTATAAATTATACCATTAATTTTGTTTAAAATGCAACTTAAGAAAGATTTTAGTAGAGAATTAAACACTAGAAAGTTATTAGTTTTGTGAAGGCTTTTCCACCTCCAACTTGCTTTTGAATTTTGGCAGACAGGACAAACTACTACTTCTCTAAGACTCTAACTTGTAGCAGGATGACCTGAAAAACAAAGGGCAAAAAAAGGAGGGAAAGAAATGGGAAATGTGCTTTAGATTAATGGCCTTTCTCTCAAATTTTTCTTGGGGTTTTAGATTTTTTCTATAAACCAATTAGTGGGCAAGTATTACTTTTGGATTTTGATTAGCTGGGAAAATCTTAATTGTCATTTTCATCAATTGAAGATATGTAGAGGACTGCACGATCAATATAACCTTATTTTCATAACTCGTGTTAACGAGTTTCTTAAGACCACTCAGTTACGTTCTAAGCTTTCAGTTTGTTCTTTGTTAATCGTTTATACGCAACTATCATCATTTTTAGGCCATACAAATTTGAAAAAATCTTGGAAATTAATTTGGCTCCACAACAATTATTATTTTGCTAGTTGTACGAAATTAAAGACTTAGGATTCTAGAAAGCAAATGTGGATACAACATTAGCGTCATGACTTTATTATAGAATTTAATTACAATTATGGGGATACCACTTATTTAACCACTGGTGGAAAAAGGAAAGGCTATAATATTCTAGGAATTGGCAGAAAAGTGAGATGATACTTTGATGTCTCTTTACATATTTTGTGATTTTATGGGTGTAACTTAAAGCTACTTATCAAGAAGGAGAAAAAAAAAGTAGAAGTATTTTACGGCTTGTCTGTTAATTTTATTTTATGGAAGGATTATGGAACTATTTTTTGATATGTTTTGTTTCGAAGAAAATTTAAAGCCAAACCAATATATAATTTGGGGATGGAGATCTTGCAATTTTTGTATTTTAACATATTATATCTCTACCTGTAATCAGCTGGCTGAAGTCCATAGGAAAAAAAATTGTCAAACATTTCAGCATTAATCTTTACTAGTATCTAATATGGAAAATAATCAAATATATATTGTACCTTTGGCAAAAAAATCTTTTTAAAAAAACAAACATTTTTGTAGTCCGTAGGATATTGCAATGTTCATGATATTTAATTTCCTGTGATGTATGTATTGCAATTTTTGTATTGTAACGTATTATCTCTACCCGTGATCAGCTGGCTGTAGTCCATATTATAAAAATGTCAAAACATTTCAGCTTTAATCTTTTTCTTTCCTATCTAGTATGGAATTTATATTGTACCTTTGCCAAAAAAAACAGAAAAAGAAAGAAGCAAATTAGACCACTGTTCACCAAATGTGTATGTATGCTTGGATTAAGAAACTCATTTGAGTTTCCTTCTAGATTGTCCTTTATAAGTACATAATATTCGATAATTTTGATTCATTTATACTTAGTTTTATTACATATTTTATGCATATATGAATTTATTAAGGTATTTATTGATTTCGGGAGAAATTGGAGCTAAAAAGAGAAAAAGTGGAAAAATGGATCAAAATGGGCGCGCAAGGAGAAAAGGAGAAAATATACAGAGATTGTGGGCCGCGGCGCTCAAAAGTAAGAGTCGCGGCGCTCGAGACTTTCCGCGGGCGCGTGAGGCGCGTGGCTTCGGCAGCAGATTTTCCTTGCGTTGTATTTTTAGAGGCATTCTAATGTAATTGGGATTATTATTTCTTAGAGGCTTAGGACTTTGACCTAGGAGTATAAATAGATTGTATTAGTCAAAGTGGAGGCACCTCCTCTTCATCTTCTACATTTAATTACAAACCCTAGTTTTGGAGATTGAAGGCATGTTAGGCTAAACTCTTTATTTTAGTTCTAAGGGATATTGAACTTTCTTTATAATTAATGGTTTGATCAAGTTTACTTTATTTATTACTTCTTGCATTAGATTTATTCTATTAATCTGTTTTAATTGATTGTATGTTATTCTATCTAATTGATTTGATATGGCCAGTTAGATTAATCTGATTGATTTCATCTGTTAGATTAAGGTATAATATTAAGCAAACGATATTATATCTGATCATAACTAGCAATTAATAATACTTGATTGTGGACAAGCTTTTGAGTATTATTAAGATTATCAGAAGGCAAGTTAAATAACCCCTAATTGTGTGATTGTTGCTTAGAATAACCTAATTCTCTAATTCTTCATGCTGCTGTTATATTTCTAGACTGATAGTTCTAGGTTGTATGATAGTTAGGATCTACTGAGGCGATTGTTTATTTAGATTTATAATTAACGAGAATTTCGGATAATTAGCGATTGCGGATATCTAGGGTTATTAATTTCATTGAAGGATAAATGTTGTATAACTTGATTACTCCAATGATTGTAAAAAGGTGATACTAGACTGAAGAACTGAAATCTTTAATTCATTAATTACTCTTATATATTAAATATTTTCTGTAATTTTAGTTAATAAATTTAATTTAAACCCTCCCCCCCCCCAAACATTGGGATAAATAAAAGACAATTCACTCTATGTGGGATCGATCATTACTTATTACTATACTCACTCTTGTGTTAATAGCGTAGAAGTAAGGTATTAATTTTGGAGTGTTAACGACAGCTCCTAAATTTTGGCGTCATTGCCAGGGAGTATAATTATTTTGTTTATTCGTTGTTTTATTTTATTTTATTCTTTGTTTTATTTTTATTTTAGTTTATGACACGATCATCTCAATCTAGTGAATTGAATTTTGATCTAGAAATTGAGAAAACTGCACGTAGGTTAAGGAAGGAGACTCGTTGAGCTCAAAACACCACCACAGATTCAGACGAAGTTCCCTCACCAGGCCTCAACATAGCACTCGAGCTACTTTCTAATCATTAATCCAGCGATTCAGAAGAAGTAAAGATGGCGGTGCCAAACAACAACAGGACGTGGAAAGAATTATCCACTCCTAATTTGAATCAACAACCTTTGTGCATTGAATATCCTAATTTAACTGCTGCTTTTGAATTAAAATCAGGACTACTTCACCTTTTGCCTACTTTCCGTGGTTTTACAGGTGAAGATCCATATAAGCACTTGAAGGAATTCCATGTGATGTGTTCCACCATGAAACCACAAGGAATAACTGAAGATCAAATCAAGCTAAGGGAGTTCCCCTTCTCGTTAGGAGATCATTTAGTGAAGGACTGGTTGTACTATCTACCTTCAGGGTCAATACAGCCATGGAATGATATAAAAAGGATGTTCTTGGAGAAGTATTTTCCTACTTCAAGAGTTGCCAACATTAGGACGGAGATATGCGGCATTCGACAGTTCAACGGAGAAACATTATATGAGTATTGGGAGAGATTCAAAAAGTTGTGTTCCAGTTATCCTCCCCATCAAATAGACGATCAACACCTGATTCAGTATTTTTATGAGGGACTATCGCCAATGGATCGAAGTATGATCGACGCTGCAAATGGAGGAGCACTAGTAGATAAGACACCGGAGGCTGCAAAGACTCTGATTGCAAATATGGCTGCCAATTCACAGTAGTATGGAACAAGGAATGATCATGCACCAAAAAGGGTAAGTGAGGTAAGCACAAGTAATTTGGAGCAACAGATTTCTGTCTTAACTGATGTGGTTAAACAATTAGCTACAGGAAATTTGCCAGTCGCAAAGGCTTGTGGGATCTGTTTACAGGCAAATCACAATATAGATGCATGCCCAACATTGGAAGATGAGGAGCCTTCACAACAAGCCAATGTTATAGGAAACTATCAGGCACAACCCGAAAAGAAGTATGATCCATACTCAAACACCTACAATCCAGGCTGGAGGGATCATCCGAACTTAAGCTACGAAGGGAATAGGCCACTAGCACAAGGAGTTTTCCCAGCTAGGCAACAAGGTTTTCAACCAACTCAACCTCGGTATCAACCTAGACAAGTAGCTCCTATAAACAATGGACAATGCATGAAAGATATGTTAAAGGCATTTATGGGTCAGTCACAAAAATTCATGACTCAAACACAATAATTCATATAGGAAACAAGAACTTTTATTCAAAATCTGAGGAACCAAGTGGGTCAGCTTGCTACCGCAGTGGGAATATTACAATCTCAAGGTTCAGGAAAGTTACCCTCCCAAACAGTTGTCAACCCAAGGGAGAATGCTAGTGCAATCACACTAAGGAGTGGAAAAGAGCTGGAAATACCCAAAGCAGTTGTTGATTATGAGGAGGAGAAAGCCAAAGAGGAGACCGAGACACCTAAGGTAATCTTTAACCCATCTACTCCAGTTAAGACTAAGTCATTGCCTTTCCCACCTAGTAACCACAAGACTTCAAAGAAAAATGAACAGGAAAAGGAAATTCTGAAAACCTCCAAAAAGGTGGAGGTAAACATCCCTCTTTTGGATGCAATAAAACAAGTACCCAGGTATGCTAAATTTTTGAAAGAATTGTGCACTAACAAAAAGAAATTGAAAGATGATGAAAGAGTCACTGTTGGTGAGAATGTGTCAGCAGTACTTCAAAGAAAAATGCCCCCTAAATGTAAAGATCCCGGCATGTTTACAATTCCATATAGAATAGGTAATACCAGATTTGAGAGAGTCATACTAAATCTAGGAGCTTCAATAAATGCCATGCTATTATATATATTTGCTTCTTTAAATCTAGGCCCTTTAAAATAAACTAGTGTTATTATTCAATTGGTTGATCGTACTAACACTTACCCTCAAGGGGTAATTGAAGATGTCTTGGTGCAGGTAAATGAATTAATCTTTCCTGCAGATTTTTACATTGTGGATATGGAGGATGACAAATCTCCAAATCCTTCGCATATCTTGTTAGGGAGGCCATTTATGAAAATAGCAAGGACAATAATTGATGTACATAATGGAACATTAACTATGGAATTTGATGGTGAAAAGATACAATTCAACAAATATGAGGCCATGAGGTATCCTAGTGATGTTAATCCTGTTTTTGCTATTGACATTATTAACTCTTTAGTGCAGGGATCTTTTAAACACATACATAAGGAAAGTTTGGAGATTGCCATCACCAATAGTTTGGAGATGGATAAAGATGAAGAGATTGAGCAGAATCAGGAATTGAAGGAGGTTATAGCTGCATTGCATTCTCTACCTAAAATCTCAGATAAGTATGCAGTCTATTCCATTCAATTCCTTGTTTCTCATCAAAAACTGCTACCATCTGTGGTGCAAGCTCCAATTCTCGAATTGAAACCATTACCTACACACTTGAAATATGCATATTTAGGGACTAATGATACATTACCTATGATTACTGCTAGTAATCTAACCAAAGTGCAGGAGGATAAATTGCGAAGAGTCTTAAGGGACCATGTCACAGTTTTTGGTTGGACAATAGCAGATATCAAAGGAATAAGTCATGCAATGTGCATGCATAGGATTTTGTTAGAAGATGGAGCAAAACCCACTAGAGAAGTACAAAGAAGACTGAATCCACCCATGATGGAGGTAGTGAAGAAAGAGGTTCTCAAATTGCTTGATTCAGGAATAATCTACCCTATTTCAGACAGTCAATGGGTGAGTCCAGTACAGGTAGTGCCAAAGAAATCTGGAATTACAGTCATCAAGAATGACAACAATGAGTTGGTGCCCACACGTACACAAACAGGATGGAGAGTGTGTATTGATTATAGGAAATTGAATGTTGTAACAAGAAAAGATCACTTTCCTCTTCTTTTCATTGATCAAATGTTAGAATGATTGGCTGGGCATTCTTATTATTGTTTTCTAGATGGTTTTTTAGGTTATAACCAAATTGTGATTGCACCCGAAGACTAGGAAAAGACCACATTCACATGTCCTTTTGGTACGTTTGCGTATCGTAGAATGTCTTTTGGACTTTGTAATGCACCAAGTACTTTCAGAGGTGTATGGTAAGCATTTTTTTATTAAAAAATTTCATAGAGGTCTTTATGGATGATTTAACAATTCATGGTGATTCTTTGGATATATATGACTTGTGTGCTAGACAGATGCTTAGAAACTAATCTTGTTCTTAATTAAGAAAAATGTCATTTTATGGTAGAACAATGTATAGTACTTGGTCATGTTGTGTCAGCTAAAGGTTTAGAGGTTGATAAAGCTAAGATAGATGTTATTTCTGCTTTACCTTACCCCGTAAGTGTACGGGGGATTCGTTCTTTTCTTGGACAATCAGGATTCTATCACAGGTTTATCAAAGACTTCTCAAAGATAGCTCTGCCATTGTGTAAATTATTGTAAAAGGATGAGGAATTCCAGTTTTTTGATGAGTGCAAGGAGGCGTTTGATAAGTTGAAAAGCCTATTGACCTCCGCACCTGTGATTCAACCACCAAATTAGAATTTTCCCTTTGAAATCATGTGTGATGCAAGCAATTATGCAGTGGGAGCTGTTTTAGGCCAGAGAATTGATAAAGTTGTCCATGCCATATATTATGTTTCGAGAACTCTAAACTCTGCTCAAATTAACTATTCTACAACGGAGAAAGAACTTTTATCTGTCATTTTTGCTTTAGACAAGTTTAGATCTTATCTTCTTAGTACTAAAGTAGTAGTTTATTCTGACCATGTTGCTCTCAGGTATTTGCTGACCAAGAAGGACTCTAAACCCAGAATTATCAGATGGATTCTACTGCTGCAAGAATTTGACTTGGAGATCAAGGATAAGAAAGGAGCAGATAACTTGGTGGCAGATCACTTGAGTAGGTTGATGAGAGATGAGGAGGTACTACTATTGCATAATTCCTTTCCAGATGAGCATCTACTTCTTTCTATTCATGAGGAATTGCCTTGGTATGATAACATTGTTAATTATTTAGTAAGTGCATATTTCCCAAGTGAATTCCCTAGATCACAAAAAGATAAGCTTAAGAGTGATGCCAAATATTATGTATGGGATTATCCATATCTATGGAAATTATGTGTTGATCAAGTAGTAAGAAAGCGTGTGCCAAATAATGAATTCTTATCCATCTTAACCTTTTGTCACTTTTATGCTTGTGGAGGACACTTTGGACCAAAAAGGACTGCTCATAAAGTTTTAAAAAGTGGTTTTTACTGGCCAACAATTTTTAAAGACTCCTATTTATTTTGTAAATCATGTACGAATTGTCAAAAGACAGGTAATATATCACACAGGAATCAAATGCCACAAACTCCTATTTTAATTGTTGAGATCTTTAATGTTTAGGGTATTGATTTTATGGGACCATTTCCTGCTTCTTATGGTAATGTTTACATTGTTTTGGCTGTTGATTATGTTTCCAAATGGGTGAAAGCTAAAGCTACCCGGACTGATGATTCTAAAGTTGTTGCAGATTTTGTCAAATCTAACATATTTGTTAGGTTTGGAACTCCGAGGGCTATCATCAGTGATAGAGGAACTCATTTTTGCAATAGGATGTTAGCCACACTATTTAAGAAGTACAATGTGTTACACAAGGTTTCTACATCCTATCATCCATAGAGCAATGGGCAGGCTGAGGTGTCCAATCGTGAGGTTAAGTCCATTTTGGAGAAGGTAGTTAAGCCAAACAGAAAAGATTGGAGTCTGAGGTTGGAAAATGCACTTTGGGCTTATAGAACCGCATACAAAACTCCCATTGGTAAGTCCCCATATAGGCTGGTATTTGGGAAGCCATGTCATCTACCTGTGGAGTTAGAACATAAGGCTTACTGGTCAATTAAGCAATGCAACATGGGCATAGATGAAGCGGGAGTGTATAGAAAGTTACAGTTGCAAGAGCTGAAAGAATTGCGGAATGAAGCATATGAGAGTTCTAGACTGTACAAGAATAAGACAAAGGCTTTCCACGACAAGCGGATTTTGAGACTATTGGACAAAAAGTTCTCCTTTACAATTCAAAGTTGAAATTGTTTCCAGGTAAGTTGCGTTTTCGTTTTCGTTGGGAAGGTCCTTTTGTTATTGCTAATGTGTTTCCTCATGGTGCTATATATATACAAAATCCGAAGACAGGGAAGATATTAAGGTAAATGGTCACAGGTTGAAGCCATTCTTAGAAGGCTATCAGGTAGAGGAAGTTGAGATGCTGAATTTGGTAAAGCCGATTTATGAATGATTGAGATGATTGATGTCGAGCAAACGACGTTAAACAAATGCGCTGCTTAGGAGGCAACCCAAGATTTCAGATTTACTTTTCTATCCCTCTTTAGTTGCATTTTAGCTAGTTACTTCGTCTTTACATGATTGTCTTACATTGGGGACAATGTAAGGTTTGAGTGTGGGGGAGAGGTTTGAGTTTAGGATAATTTATGCTTAAGTTCTGATGTGCTTGTGGAAAACTTGAGAAAAAAACTTGCTTTGCTTTAAAAAAATTAATTAAATTATGATTTTATTTGGCTAAGAAGGTTTTTGGATATGGAATGAAAAATTGATGCTAATTTGATAGAATTTGTTTGATGCGGAATTAGTTGATGAATGATGATAACTAAGTTATGATCCATAGTAACTGATTTGAATTGAATTTATATTGCATGAGTTCTTGAATATGAGATATATGCTTATTTGGCTGAGTTATCTGTAGAGTTGTCTATGTGCACTGATTTCATGATATTAGAACTGTCGATTTGCTTGTTTTGTTTACAGGACCATGTGAAAGAGAAAAAAAAAGAAATTTTGAGAAAATGAAAGAAAAAAAGAGCATAAAAGAAAATCATGTGGTGGGTTGAGATGGAGCATAAAACGCACTCTCCCATAAACACATGAAGCGAGATAGAGCGTAAAACGCACTCGCTAGTGAGCAATTAAGTGAGATGGAGCATAAAATGCACTCACTTAAGAAAGAATGAAAAAGGTGAAACGGAGCATAAAGTTCATTCACCTGGAAAAAAATGAAGTTCATGGTTCTGGTGAAAAAAAAATGAATAGCAAAAGAAAAAAATTTATGTTCTGAGTTTTGAGTCAGTGTGCACGGCTGTTGTTTCACGATAACTGAGTTGAGTATGTGTGTAGATCATATGAAATATACTTATGTGGATACAGTTTGAAGTAGAGATGTTCAGTGGTGAATAATAAGGTTGTTGTTATGAATTGATTGATGAAGTGTTGATCAAAATTCTGTTGAATAGTGTTGATATTCATGGATGAAAATTGATTTAAACCCCTTTGAAAGTTTGGTTGAATAGAGTTCAGTTGATTTCAATATGACCTTTGTTTTGGTTTACACGAGGACGTGTAAAGGCTAAGTATGGGGAAATTTGATAAGCGCATAATATTCGATAATTTTGATTCCTTTATACTTAGTTTTATTACATGTTTTATGCATATATGAATTTATTAAGGTATTTATTGATTTCAGGAGGAATTGGAGCTAAAAAGAGAAAAAGTAGAAAAAAGGATCAAAATGAGCGTGCAAGGAAAAAAGAAAAAATGGACAGAGATTGTGGGCCGCGGCGCTTGGATCGTGGGCCGCGGTACTCGAGACTTTTCGCGGGCGCGTGAGGCGCGTGGCTTCGGCAGCAGATTTTCCTTGCGTTGTATTTTTGTAGGCATTCTAATGTAATTGGGATTATTATTTGTAACGACCGTGAATTTTGTATGGCTTTGTAATATAAGCTTCTGAATATTATTTAATAAAAAGAATTTTTATTAATATTATTCTATGTGATGTGATTAAAGGTTATATAATAACCTAGATTATGTGTTTGCAATGATATTAAGTGTTGTTATTTGGTAGAACTTATTAAAATGATTTCGGAGAAATATCGCTAAAATTCTATTCGTGGGTTACTATTCGCATCGGCACTATTTGCCCCGAAAATGTTTTTTTTTCGTTTATTTCGAATTTTCTAATTTTCATAATGTGAATGTGGAGGATTAATAATCCAAGTGTTGGATTTTATTTTAGCCAAATTGGAATTTAATTAGAAGCCCCAAATTGCTTAAGGGTGGCCCAAACCCATGACCCATGACCCACGACCTGACCCCCGACCCGACCCATGACCCAACCCATGACCCATGTGGGAAATGGGTAATAGAAATCTGCAGCAAATTGAATGTAGAAGAAGAACACGGGAAGAGAGGAATGGGAAGGAATAAGAACATTTGGGTAGGAGCAATTCCACATTTGGTAGAGGAAAAGGGAGCATGGAACAATTGGGGAGAAGGAGAGGGGAGTTACCCACACCTTGGGGGAGCCAATCTCACCTTCCCATACATGGGGAGCTGATCATGCTAAGCATGCTCAGCCATTCCTTCCTCCAAATGAGCTAAATTCATCCTTCTATATATACTCCTCATTTGTCCTTCATCCATTCCTTTGTTCATTGTTCCTAAGATAGAGCTGGAAAATTGAGAGAGTTGTGAGAGTTGGTGCACGGGTGATTTGAGGAAGAAGAAGAAGTGTGGTAGCAGCTGAGTATCAATCCCTTTTTCATCCTAGAAGTTGCTTCAAGAGGTTAGTGTTATGGAACCTAGCTTATTTCCATGGTTGTTTCAATTTTCAGTTTGTTATTGATTGTTTTGTGGAGGTATATGTTGCTGAGAATATTTAGTTAGTTTATGAATTAGTATGAATGTTGTTAACTATAAAAGCCTTGTTAATAATCAATGAAAGTGGAACAATGAATGATAATCAAAGCCTTTGCATAAGGAGCAAGAATGGACTGTTGGACATATATGGACTGATTTGGACAATTCTTCTAGTTTGATGAAAATTTAGTTTATTGTTGGTTGTATGCTTGTTTGTGTATGTCCATTATGTGTTCAGAGGTTGTGGGTAATGATTTCATTTAGAAATCTGGACTAGAACATAATTAAACTCTGCTCCAATACGAGTTTCTAATCCATGCCCACAAACCGTTTGATTTAATGTCCAAGAGAAGAATTTTTCTAAGAACTTGAGAACTAGGTGTTGATTAATTGATGAAAGAATGTTATGTTGCTTAGCTTAGTAATAGAAGCATGTTTTAAGTCATATTGACTTGTTGCATAATAGCTAAGACACAAGGAAGATCAATGAATTGGCCTAACCTTGAGTTTCGTTGAAAACTAGTATGAACAGTGGCCTTTGATTTAACTCTGGTAATGTTGTGTTATGTGTTTAATTTTAAGCTTCTGGGGTAGTATAGTGCCCTGAGTTAATAAGCCGTAGGCTTTGGAACGAACGCATTTCGACCTCGGATGAGGGAGTTATGGCGTTTGGGAGAAAAGGTGTCCAATCTGTCCAAAATAGTGAAAACTTAGCCTTGGAGGGACTTTCGGGTCAATTTTATGGCTAGTAAATGAATCTGTAAAATTATGAATCCATGAAGGTTTTGTAGTTCATGTTATAAGCTTTCTATAGCCTCCGGAACGGCCTAATTCTGATTTATAACGAAGAAGTTATGAAGGTTTGAAGTTTATATGTCAAACTGCCCAAAACGAGAAGGAAACCAAGTGTTGGGGTCAGCGGCACGGGTGCGAGCGCGCTGGGGCATGGTGCGGGCGTGCTGGGGGCTGCTGGGCGCATGGGCGTGACAGCTCTGACATACTTTACTAAAATGGGCGTAACTTTCTCATACGAACTCCAAATTGGATGATTCAAGATGATTCGGAAAGCTAAGAAGTAGAACTACAACTTCCAATATTTAGAACTATAATTTAATGTCTTGACCAATTTTTAAATTTATCATTTTTAGGACTATTGTGCATTAGGAAGCAAAAAGAGAGCGTCGTACATGCACGTATGTAACGTGTAATGTTTCCAACGCTAAAAGTTATTGTTTTAAGTCCTAAAACTTGTACATTATGGTTTGTAATGACTCTTAGCATTAATCAATGATGAATTAGACAAGTGTATGAGCATACTAAACTTATGCAAATGAGGCGAATCGAGTGTGCGTTGTGCAAACGCCGAAACATCGTATCAAGTGTGTGTAACCTTATTTGATATTATGTTTCTAATTAGAATGAAACCTTATAGAGTAATGTAAACTAATATTTGACATCAATTATGTGGCTAATTGGTATGTGGATATGTACTTAAATGTGTAGGACTTTTGAAGGACGATTAACGTCGAGTTATTAGCAAGCGCTTAAGGCAAGTTCCTTACCCTACTCAAGTTATATTGTGCAAAGTTTCCTAACTTCATTCCTTCTATATATTGAATGCAATTTTTCTACCTTACTCAATTTAAATTTGAGCAAGTGTTCTAACCCTTGCTAGTCCTCGTGCTAGACAAGCTTATCAACTTCATCCGACTATATTCTTACGGATGCTATTTAATGTACAAAGTTCATATTTACGCAATACATATATGATTGTGTGAATTCCATACTTATGTGAATCTTTAATATTTGCACAAGTGTTCGAGATATGATATTGGCATAAACTGTTAAAGCTTTTAAGTTCAAATTATGCATGAACTGTTTACGAAGAGTGTCAATGCCATTTGATTCGGCTAGACTAATACCTATGATTTAGAAAGCGATCCAAACCAATTGCTTTGGTGCGGACTCTTTGCAAAGATGAACAACCCTCATAGTAGGAAAAATTATATTTTTAGTCGGGGAACCGACATGCGCGCAAGTTGAATGTTTGAGGGTTATACATAACGCCGGGTATTTTAGGCTGGTCACATATTGTACCTGTATTTGTTGTTTTGGAGTTAATAGTGTAATACTGTTAATTCTAATAAAAGGTAAGTGCCATGGTGGCCACTCAGTGATTCCTGCAATTGAAACAATTTGAAATCCTTGAATTCATTTGATATTCATCCAGTCCATAGTGACTCCCCAGTGATAGCAGAGAGTTGTACTAAAAATTGAGAAACCTTAGTCTTGAACATGCATTATCTTTATTGTATTACTTGTTGGGCAAATTTGTTGCTCACCCTTGCTTTCTTTAAAACATTTCAGTGGTTACCCATAGAGGCGAGAGCTCGGGGAAGGATAAAGGCAAAGGCAAAGCTACGGATTAGCTTTGTCCTACTATGTTATGATTTATGTTATGTATTAAGACTCGTTTAGAGATTATGTATTAAGTTATGTCTTGTATTCAGACTTATGTATTAGACCTTGTGTAATTTGTTATGTCCGGTATTTGTTTTGGTATTGAGACTTGGGACGAGAGTATTTATGTAATATCAATGTAAATATTTCTATTATTCCGCAATTAGTTATTGATAGAATGCTTTATGAGTTGCACAGTGATGCACCGGATTCGAGGTTAGGGTAACCCGGATTTGGGGGCGTCACAGGTTATTTCTCAGAGGCTTAGGACTTTGACCTAGGAGTATAAATAGATTGTATTAGTCAAAATGGAGGCACCTCCTCTTCATCTTCTACATTCAATTACAAACCCTAGTTTTAGAGATTGAAGGCATATCAGGCTAAGCTCTTTATTTCAGTTCTAAGGGATGTTGAACCTTCTTTATAATTAATGGTTTGATCAAGTTTACTTTATTTATTACTTCTTGCATGAGATTTATTCTGTTAATCTGTTTTAATTGATTGTATGTTATTCTATCTGATTGAGTTAGATTAATCTGATTGATTTCATTTGTTAGATTAAGGTATAATATTAAGCAAACGATATTATATCTGATCATAAGTAGCAATTAATAATACTTGATTGTGGTCAAGCTTTTGAGTATTATTAAGATTATCAGAAGGCAAGTTAAATAATCTCTGATTGTGTGATTGTTGCTTGAAATAACCTAATTCTCTAATTCTTCATGATGCTGTTATATTAAATCTAGACTGATAGTTCTAGGTTGTATGATAGTTAGGATCTACTGAGGCGATTGTTTCTTTAGATTTATAATTAAAGAGAATTTCGGATAATTAGCGATTGCGGTTATCTAGAGTTATTAATTTCATTGAAAGATAAATATTGTATAACTTGATTACTCCAATGATTGTAAAAAGGTGATACTGAACTGAAGAACTGAAGCATTTAATTCATTAATTACTCTTATATATTAAATATTTTCTGTAATTTTAGTTAATAAATTCAATTTAAACCCCCCCTCCTTAAACATTGGGATAAATAAAAGACAATTCACTCTTTGTGGGATCGATCCTTACTTATTGTTATACTTACTCTTGTGTTAACAGCGTAGAAGTAAAGTATTAATTTTGAAATGTTAACGACAGCTCCCCATCCTTCAGTTTTATCTCTTATGAAACCCTTTTGTGTTAACTTCTCTCCGATCTTTGAAGGACCTGAAAATAATAAAGCTGTCGGTTAATATGAGCATTAGATAGTTCTTTTGAACTCCATTGTTAGACCTTGGATATATCCCCCCCCCCCCCCTCAGGGATTTTTATTTCATGAGTTACTTGACCAATTTAGATATGGACACTCTTGCAAACATAAGGTTCTTTGTGAAACTTTAGCAATCTTCTAAGCCACATGCCCATTTTTGTTTATTTTCTCGGTACATTAATTGCAATTTCCTCTCTTCCTTGTTGTATTTATTTCTTCTGTGAGGTATTCTCCTCTCCTTGCTTTATTTGAAATTTTTTTTCTTTGCAATTAAAAAACTGATACAAAAATAATTCCACTATATTATGCTTGGAAGTCAAGAACATCAAGGCACTACTAATTAATATATTCTCTCTGGCATATATAGTAATGGAAAGAATCATACAATATAAGGCTTTTTTGTCTCATTATTACATACACACGTGTTTTTAAAAGCAAATTTCCGTAATGATATCCTATAGTTACAATGTCAAATTTGTATGCATAGTATATATTTGATGATACATGTACAACTGAGTCCAGTTAATCTTAGATCAATTTGGTGAATTAGAGATAAAAACTGTGAAAGCGAGAAATCTTGCTACATGATGAGAAAAGCATGGCGTCGTTGGTCATGAAGCTATAGATTGACGTTAATCTATCGCTGTGGCTTATTTCAGAAGTCAATAATAGTTTTATAATTTAAAACGGAGGACAAAGTACGAAGTAAGGGTCTTAAGACTTTTCATTTATCTAGGAATTCTTTTCTCACACATTAGAGATCATGAAATGCTTATAGAACATCGTAAAATGCTTTTATATGTGTAGGATCCGATCCTTGGCATAAGAATGACCAGCAATACGGACTTGTTTTAAATTGTTTGTCAGCATTACTTCATGATATTCTTGTTAGATTTTAGTTTCCCTTTTTTTATTTGGCATATCGAACCCCATTTGTATCAGGCTAGTAGCTAATTGCAAACTGTTGCAGATCTCAGAAGCCAGCAAGGATATTTGAATCTGTATTGAGGCCGTTTCGACAAGGATACTTTATATATGTTCTCGAAACCATCGTCAGCATTCACGAAATGGTGCAGTCAAATGGTGAGGTATATGAAGTATAAATACCAATACTATCGTCAAATAGAATTTACTTGATTATACAAGTGAGATTTTTATGAGTAGATGGCATCATTCGATCATAAATTTCTTGCAAATTAAAGTTGAATGATCCCTTTGTGTTACTCTGAATATAATGTTAGAGTATTCAAAAATGATAGCTTGTTCATGAGTGGTTTATATATGGAGTATATGTTTAAGTTTGACTTGTTTTTTTATCGACAAGTCATTTTATTTACTTTGCCTTGTATTAGTGTATAGTGAGGACGAATCCAGCTGAGTTGAGCTCAAGCAGATAAGTTAATTGGCATTAAAATGCGGATCAAGGTATAATATATATATATTTAAAAAAAACAGCTGCTTTTAAATGGCATAAGGTATAGAAATTATGCATGGTGTCCCAGGACTCACGATTGACAATAATTTTTTTGCCAAACCTTGCCGAGTGATGGCCTAATCAAACTTCGTAATCAAACAACACAATCAAATATGCACCACAAAACTACACGATTTACATGAAACAACTAACCTTTTATTCAGGGACGGACTCAGGATTCGGATCTAGTGAGAATGTTGGTACAATATATTTAATAAATAAAAAATTATTATAAATTTAACCACTATATATTAGAGTAATTTTCTCTTATTTTTATCATAAATTCATTAACAAGAAAAAAGAAACAAAATCTTTATCATAGTTTATATGAAGCGGGTAAATCCATTCTCATACCTAGGATAAATTTTATGAGGATTACATGTAAATTGGTGTTTACATGACAACTTTACATTTTAAAGAAAATCAAGCCGTTTTGACTATGTCAAAATAGTTAAGTGGATTTTATCATGATAAATAATATTGTATAATTTGTTAAAAAAATCAAAACTACTTGATTTTCTCTAAATATACACAGTTGTCATATTGCAATTGGATGACGTCAAAATACTAACTTACAATTCGTATAGAATTAATTCTCTATTAAATAATATATAAATTTAGTGCGGCCAATGAAAAAAAATGTGCATATGTCAAAGAAAAAACAAATTAGGCAACCCCGCTTGACATTTCTAGTTCCGTCCATGCTTTTATTGCAACTCAATACAAAGTACATACAATCCGGCTAAAGGCTTACAAGACAACACAATACCTGTTTGTCCACGCACTAATATGTCTTTAAATAAGATATTACAGATTTTAGACTGTTGAAATTTTTAATTAAGCAACCAGCATTTCAAATACAAAGCATAACTACAAGACAACTATTTCCAGCCTTGTCAGACGTGTGCCACCTGCGTAGCATTTAAATTCAAATAAAGCCAACCGCCAACTATTGTCTGAAGAACAATTTTACTGCCCATAACTATTCTTGGGTCCAACCAACCGATTAAATGATTCCCACGAAGTCAGCCCATGGGTTGACTTGCACGATCCACGAATTGCCCACATTAAGCCACCAAACTTTGTTGCATGAGCTCACATGAAATCCCACCGACCGCTGCACTAATGCCTACGGATGCCTTGCTCCTGCCCATTCATGCCCAGCCCACGAACGGGTCTTTGATCAAAACAAGTTACTAATTCGCTTGTCAACATTATTGTTAGGGGGTGCCAACAATGTCCCAACGCCTCTACACGAACCAGCTATGGCAGCCTGCTCATGGCCTGGGACTTCACCACACCATCCACCTTATAGTAGCACTTAAAGAAACTATCCATAGTGTCACAACTAGACATCATGTATCCATAAATAGTCATAATGCTATACATTTGGGTATATCGTCAAAGTGTTTGATAAAATACAATGTCAGTTGAATTAAGTGTCATGACCCATATTTTAGCACGCTGTCAGTTGACGCCAAACATGACAAGACCAAGGTCAACCCACTAAAGCGCGAATACATGATGGTAAGTATGGGTTGGAAAATATAGTAATATATGTATCTTTTTAACACATACAAGGAAACCATAATTAGCCACACAAAAATACACAAAACATGTGGCATTTTAGGACATGGTTTAATAGAAAATGGAATGCATTTGTGACTTCCTTTGCTGAATACTAAGAAAGTGAGCAATAGAAAAGGGGCTATGTGGAACTCAGCCAACTGAGCTCTTCACAAGAAATTTGTCTACGTATTTGTCTACCCTAGTCCCTACGTATATGTTTGATTTGTTTATTTGCTCGGCCCAAAACACCGTTCTAAATTTATTTTATGTAGTTAATGAATCGAATTGAATTAAGTTTGATTGTGGTCAGTTATTATCATTAGGCCTATTGATAGATTGTGTATAATTAGTTTAATTCACATGTTAGAATTTAAATAACGAATAATATTTCAATCACACAGATATTATATGAAAGAAGGAAAAGTAAGAACACACAATATATTCAGGTTCACCAATTTGGTTAGTTCTATTTGTCTGATGTATTCATAAAATGCCTCACACACACTCTATCATGAGCTCAAACACATGAGGCCCAATACATTAGTAAAAACCACCGTGCTACTAATAAATTCCTAAGCCCAATTGTACTTTGTGCTTGGCTTCTAGGGGGCGCTACCCCCTTGCAACCTCCACCAGCTCACCGAGAAGTATGAGTCAATCCCAATATTAGGCTTATTGATAGATTGTGTATAATTAACTAATTATATTTTACCACATCATTTTATAAGTAAATTTTTATAAGATTGTTTTGTCGTCATAGCAATACTTCCGATTGGAAAGTGAGGGTGATAAAGACTTGCAAGTTACCATGATTTTTTTTTAAAATGGAAAAGAGACAAGGTTACAGAAATATTTGTATTAGTATTGGTTAGAATATACTTCAATACTTTAATTTAATGGTTAAGATTGAGTCCCTATAATTTTGGGTTTCGATTCAATTCACATTTAGTGCGAACTTATTTATATGAAATTTATTTCGTTCTTTATTCACATTGTTAGCGTGTTTGTAACGTAGAAAGTTTAATATAAATTAAAAAAATTGAACTTTAGCATTAAAAATAGTCAAGTTTTTCGTTCATTCTTTTTTTTTCTTTTTCTTTTTTTATTAAGAAAACCCAACAACAAAATAATTTAACAAAAAAACTAAAAATTTCACCATTTTCTCTCCTTTTTATGTTTTTTTCTCGTCCATTTTAAAATTTAGTAACATATCGTGAAAACACAAGCAAACCAACAGGCACGGATGCACATAGCATGTGAGATGGACAAATTTTATGGGACAAAGAGTTTGTAGCTTTCAGGCGTATGATGGTGGTGTCTCACAAATTAATCACAATAAAAGAACATACATAAAAACCAGTTAATCAAGGTTTTATTTAATTCACAAAAGTTTTGCACGTGATTTTTCATAAAGGATATAACACACACACACACACACACACATATATATATATATATATATATATATATATATATATATATATATAATGTTCTTCATAAAGGTAACGGCGCTGCCATGTGAGTCAATGATACATGACTTGAAACAATTAACAAGTACCATTTGACTCAAGTCCCTCAATCTCTCTCATTAATTAATTATGTGCAAATAAAAAAAATTATCTTTTTCTAATTATAGATTTTCTTAACATGGTGAAGTTAGCTCAATTACCACTAAACCTTTTAATTAGTGTCTTTGACCACATAACAAATTCTTACAACCAATTATCACAAGATAATATATTATATAAATTTATATATTATAAAATTATCCGATATATATATTCCATCTGTTCTAAAATATAAGATTATATTTGACTTTTAAAATTAATATGATATATTTTTAAATTTAAAATTGATGTGATTCACTTAACTTGTAATAATTTACAATTTTCATAGTTTTTTGATCTAAAATTAGAAGAATTAATATCAATTTTGAATATTAAAATATTTCAAATTGACTTCAAAAAATAATGATACAGAGAGTGTATAATTTATGAAATATTACATGTATTAATTGATTTATTTTGTCTACACACAAAGCTAAAAAAAATGTAATTAAAATTTTAACCATGATAAAAAAAATTAATAAAAAAAATTTCAAAAAAAATCAGAAAAGAAAACAAAAATATAATACAGATTGGATTCTCTTTTTCTAGGATGGATGTTGTGACATTTAATTGGGGACAACAACACTCTTTACATCACATGCCACCCTCACTTTCACTCATCAATGGAACTACACTCTCACTTCTTTTCTTGTTTTTTTTCTAAGTCACATTTGACTCAAATCTAACATGGTATCTTTTATAAACCCCACCATCATTATATTAATCATAATAAAGTAATTAAAATATCATAACATCTACTTTACTTTCCCAATGAGAGAATTTCCATCTATGGTCCTTAATGTTTAATATGCTTAATTAGCAATAATATTCAATTAAAATATTGTACTATGAAACAACTACAAGTGGATGTCTGGTTTTCTGTAGACATTTTATTTATATAATATTGTGATTATATGGTGTCTGCATTGTATTTGATGATGAGAAAGAGGAGACATGCATATTTTTCCTCCAAAAATAAATATTATAATTAATATTATCTCTCTAACAAGATAAAAGTCTTTTATTAATTTTTATGCTCAAATTAATCATTTTTAGAATTAATTTTAAACATATATATTTGAATTTTCTAAAAAACAAAATTGAGATTAGTATTAATTGTATGTAGTTTATAATGTTTATAGTTTTTTTTGTATATATATATATATATATATATATATATATATATATATATAAAGAATACTAAGATCTATTGATTTAAAAAATAGTAGGGTAACCATAAAGTCAATGAAGACTTTAATCCTAGGACAAAGGGAGGGGATATTATTTTTCAAACTCCAAATTAATAAAATTTATTAAAAATATGAAATAATATATATTATAATTAATAATACTTTTTATATGGTTTCAAAAAGTCAGTAATGGTCTTATAATTTAGAAAAAAAGGAATATATTTTTCTCTTTCCCTAACATAGTGTTGAGTGAATTTTTTTTATAATCCAATCTACTTTTTTTTTAAATAAAAAAAAACAGTTAAAAAGGGCCATGCATGTAGAGTCATGATGTTTTCAAGGGTAGGGTGTATTAAGGTGGGAAAAGTTTTTTCTCTCCGTTTTACAAAAAATATTTTATTTGTCAAAAAACAAAATTATAATTTTTTTTATTAGTATTAGCGTAAAATAACACAATATTATCCAAATTTGTTTTCATATTTTACTGTATAATAACAATTTATTATTATAGGTATACATATATATATATATATATAATACATCTTTAATATTTGCAATTTTTAAGTATTTGGGTAAGCCCAAATTTAGCTGGAAATGTTGTTCAAATCAAACAAGATCTAAAGAACCCAAAGTCATGGCAGTCTGGTCTCATCATGTTCATCATCCTCTCTCTCTACTCATGACAACCTTTTCCTCCTATTTCGGGCTCTTCTTTTGTTACAAAGTTGCCTAGTTGAATCCATAAATTTTTATTAATGTGGTCCCACATTTATCTCTTGAATTTTTTTTTAAAAATTTAGTATTTGTACAATCTTTTTTCAAATTATACGGAATGGTACATGTCTTCAGAACAACGTGAATACAATCGATAAGAATGACGAAAGGTGTGTATAAAAAGTAGAGTCTATCAACCCTAATTGATGACTCGCGTTTACTGGAATAAATATTCATATTATTTTTAATTTAAAATTAAGTTATTTTTAAATTTAAAATTTATGAATTAATTTAGTTTTCTAATCCTCAATGAAAAAACTCCAACATTAGAACTCGTGCTCTCAAGAATGTTTGATTTATTACCTACCTATCATCAGAAAACTAATCTAATTAATTGTTTTCAAACCATAAATTATATTTAAATTTAAAAAAAAAAAATAGACGAGAGCCTCAGTTCAGTTTTGCTATGTATAGACATGGTGATACTATGCGGACTATATCTCGATGAGTAACTGGTAACGTCAGCGCATTTAAATTGAAAATTTTATAAAAAGTAGAATGTAAATGTCACAATATAAAATGAATGGATATTTGTAAAAATATCGCGTGATATACAATCTCCAAGGTAGCACGTGGCCAAGCTACTTTCTAAAACAGAAAAACCTGAAATTCAAATCTTAAAAACCTCTTAGGAAAAAGAAAAGCAGATATATAGAGTAGGAGGGAATGATGAGCAGCTAAGAGAGAGAAGACCCTGCACTAAAAAGTCTATTGTTTCTCTCTCTTACTCTTGACTCTTTTTTTTTTGTTTTCCCATCTAAATCTCTCAAATTATTTTCTTTTCCTTTTCATTTCATTTTCTGCTCTTTTTCTCTTGAATTCACCTTCATTAGTTTTCCACAGGGAAAGAAAGAACTATAAAAAACTCTCTCTCGTGACTTTTTATTGCACTTTGTTTGTTTCGATGCGTTTGAACAGTTTTAAGTCTCAAAAGCATTATATCTAAAATAATACCAATTTGAAACTTAAAAGCTGCGTTAATGAATTAAAAAAAATTGTGTTTAGAAGAACAAAACATTTAAACATTTTAAAAACTCGTAAAGTTTTGAACCAAACATGCACTAAATCTCTCCAAATTATTTTCATTTTCCTTTTCAAATTTTCCTTTTCCTCTGCATTCTGCCCTTTTTCTCCTGAATTCACCTTCCTTACTTTTACACAGAGAAAGAAAGAACTAAAAACCTCATTTTGAAAACCTCTTTCTCTCTCTAAAACCTTGCAATGGGAGCTGGTTGCTCCAAATTCCCTCTCTGCTTTTGGCCCTCCAACTTCAAATCTCACATCCCAAATTCCTCTGATGATATGGGTAACATTCTTTTTAATCATTTGTTATTTCAATTTTTCCATATGAATTGAGAGAAATAGTTAATGTTGAATAATCATTTTGTTTGTATAATTTTGTACAGAGTCTGCAGAATTAGCCTCATTGCCTACTTTTAGAGTGTACAATTTAGATCAACTTAAGGCTGCAACCTCAGGATTTTCAAAAGAAAATATTGTATCAGAACATGGGGCAAAAGCCCCTAATGTTGTTTACAAAGGAAAGCTTGAAGATGGCGGTTGGATTGCGGTTAAGCGCTTCAATAAATCCGCCTGGCCGGATGCTCGCCAATTCCTAGTTTGTTTCTCTAAATTTATCTGATTTATTTTAGGCATTTTTATTATTATGAGAAAAAAAAATTTAATTTTTTTTTTTTTTTTTAAGATGGTGCTTTGTACTTTTATATTGAATTGTGTGATTTTTGGGATTTTAGGATGAAGCGAAATCAGTGGGGATGCTTAGGAGTGAGCGGTTGGCGAATTTGATTGGATGTTGTTGTGAAGGAAATGAGAGATTGCTTGTGGCACAGTTTATGCCTCACGAAACACTTTCCAAGCATTTATTCCATTGTGAGTTTCTGTGATTAGGTTATGATTAATGATGAAGTAGTAGTAACTTTGAAATGTCTTTTCTTAGTTATAGAATGCATAAATGATTTTAAAATGTATTCATGATTCAAGATAGCATGTTGCCGCCAGAAGCAAAACCCCGTACTTCTTATAGAGAATCTCCTGATTGTTCCCGAGCAACTAGAAATAGATTCCCAAATGATTTACTAAGTGAAAAAGTTGAGGTTCTTATTAGAAAAGTTTGTGTCGTTTACTTATTTGTTTTGTTTAAAATGATTTAGGGGAAAACCAACCATTGAAATGGGCGATGAGGTTAAGAGTGGCTTTATATTTGGCACAAGCATTGGACTATTGTGGCAGTAAAGGGCGAGCACTGTATCATGACCTCCATGCTTACAGAGTTTTGTTTGATCAGGTACTTACTTTCACCTATTTCATTCCATTTTGAAATCCCTCTATTAATTTCCCTATTCAGTTGAAGAACTAACTTTTGTAGAGTACTTACTTTTGAGTCCGCGTTTGACAGGATGGCAATCCAAGGCTCTCATGCTTTGGCCTAATGAAAAATAGCAGGGATGGAAAGAGCTACAGTACAAATTTGGCTTTCACCCCACCGGAGTATTTGAGAACAGGTACATTAAATGCTCACTGAAAATGCACCTAAAGTTACGAACTTTTCAAGTCCCTAAAGTTACCGAAAATGCACCTAAAGCTACTAATTGTTTGGTCACCATGTAGAGTTCTTCTGCTTAGGTGTATGCATTATAGCCTAATGGTACCTGCTTCTATCCTTAACTGGGTGAGGTTTTGAATTACTGATTCTTTAAAGTCAGAAGATCGAAGTACCTAGTACATGGACATAATCGAGCGATTGTTGTGAGCATATTACATGAAATTAGTTTATAGAATATACAAGTGCACGGAGCATGTTATACTTGTTCCCACAATCAAGCTCACACGATTGTTTCCATGTCGCAGGTAGAGTGACACCAGAGAGCGTTGTTTACAGTTTTGGCACTATATTGCTTGATCTTCTCAGCGGCAAACATATTCCCCCAAGTCACGTAAATTTCATTCCTTACATTTTTCTCTTTATAAATTTGTAGACCAGGTCTATTTTTTTCACTTCAAATGGAAATAATTGTTGTATGAGGCAACCTAGGCTGGAGTCTTCTGCCAATAATCAGGGGCATATGTAGGTTGACACATTCTTGTAAATTACATAGTGCTTTTTGACATTTTCTGGATTTAAATAATCTTCAAGTACCAAGCCATTTAAGAAATCTGTGAAGATAGTGAATCCCTGATATAATATGAGCATTTGCAAGTACCACATGTCATGTTGGATACGATGAAAGTATTCTGTTGCATTTTCTTGATTCATTGTTTATGAGGTATCGGTTGACTTTGTTGTTTGTGGTCGTTTGTAAAAGTACTGAATTCATTTTACAACAAAAAATCAAATCTCGATTTGAGAGGCCTAACTGTTGAAAGTAGTAGTAATAACTTTAAACGTTCATAATTTGATATGTGAGATCATTGGACAATTTGGATAGCTAAGCAGCCATATCATTAGTCATATTCTGAATACTGCAATTGTAATCAAGTTCTTAACTGTTTTGAGGTGTCATATATAAACGTGATACATACTCTGATTCTCATTCTCTGATTCTCACTAATGTCAGTATTTACAATGAACTTATGCTAGTTTATATTATAACTTCGTGAAGCTAATGCATCAAGTGTGTTTTTCATGATTTCCATTTATAGTGCTGGCTGAAAATGTCTCAATTGAGATTGATATTGTAGGAACTGAGGTATTTTCCCAACAACTAACCAAATACTTGACAAAAGTTTATATTTGGCCAACATGCAACTCAACCTAATACCATGTTGGTTTATATAGTCAAGCTCCGTATACATGGTTAACTTGTTAAATTAGTGCTTAGCAGTCCTCTTCACCAAGCTAATATGCAAGGGCTTCTTCACATTGTGATGAGGTCCAGCCACATTTGAGGCATCAAAAATATGTCAAATTTGACTATATTTCTCAGTCAATGACATTTTATGAGATTTAATGAAGCGGAAAATTAATTTGCTAAGAAAACTTTGTATACTTTTTTGGACATTACAAGAACGATTTCAACAATAAAAAGAATTTGATGAAATAAAGTGCTTATTCTTGGTAAATTTTTCCTAATAATTTAAACTGGACTAACTACTAGTCCAAACCTCCTAAACGTCTATTCTTGCTCTCTTGCAGGCACTCGACTTGATACGTGGGAAGAATTTGGCAATGCTAATGGACTCGTGCTTAGAAGGTCATTTCTCAAATGATGATGGAACTGAATTAGTACGAGTAGCTTCACGTTGTTTACAATATGAACCTCGAGATAGGCCAAATGCTAGGGCTCTTGTGATTGCTCTTGTTTCTCTTCAAAAAGAAAAGGAGGTATAACTTATCCCAAGTCCTCTAGTTATAAAATCTAATTACTTACAATTTAAATGTCATCAAGAAAGCGTAGTTCTTTTTCATGTTTTTTCTTTGATGTGTATACATCCCTTTGTTAGAGCACAATAACCCTGTTTCTTTTAAGCAACAACAAAGAGTAGTTGATGCAGTTGTCTTACGTTAATGTAGAAAATCTATTTTTGCTTGTTTCTTTTGTTTTAGGCTGAATTAGTGCAGTTGAGTACTCTACTTGAAGAGTTTTACATTATTTGATTCAGAGCTCTTTAGCAGGTTGCATCTTATATTTTGCTGGGTGTTACTCATGAAACTGAATCCTCGATACAAAGACCAAAACTATCGCCTCTTGGTGAAGCTTGCTCGAGAGTTGATCTAACTGCCATTCATGAGATATTGGAGAAGCTTGGGTACGACGATGATGCAGGGATTACACAAAAGGTTCCTCTCTCTCTCTCTCCATTTCCGTTATTTTGTTAGAAATTTTAGTACATATGCATGCAAAACATGAAATATTGTTTAGTAAATTTTCGTGTGAACAGTGCCATCTTTTATGATGCTGTAATTATTTCTTATAACATTGTTTTTATCATCTAGCTGACGCAATGATTATGCATTGTGTTCATTTGTTTCCTTTGCAGTTCCCATTTTGTTGCATTTGCAATGTTTTCACCATAAATTTTCAACCAAGTATGTTAACTATGGCAATATCTGACTTTGCTCATGCGATCAGTTTTTAATTTTTTAAGTATTGGATATTTGTATACGAAGAACATGTCAATTCCAGAGTCTACTTATGTTTTTATTACTTGAAAAATCCCAAGTTATAACATAAAGAAATAAAGATAGAATCTTAGATGTTCAAATTCGTTCGTAGAGAGGTTCTTATAAGGCAAATCCCAAAGTGATACTAAAGTATACGTTAGTTGTCATATCATCGTTGTGTTCTTACCTATTCACTTGTGCTAACCGCTACATCTGTTTGTAAAAATTATGGGCGAGACAGAACTATTTGTTCTAATTTATTGCCACTATGAACTATTTTACCTCATGATTAGTCTGTTATTTAATATTATAGACCATGTTTTGTTATTTCTAAGGCAATTTGATGATGGATTATAATCCTAAGTGGAAGGTGGTATTATATAATCTTCTTTGAGGTATCAAATGCCTTAGAAATGATAAGAAATAGTCCATGAGATTCACTAACAGACTAATCATGAGATAGAATAGTCCATAATGGTGTGAAGTTGGTACAAATAATCATATCTCATCCATCATTTTTGCAAATAAGCGTAGCCTTGGTATAATAATGCATTTGAAATGTTATGTCCCAGATTGTTCATCACGTTCCCTAGTACAGAATTCAAATGTTTATAATCCATTTTTTTTGAGACGTGTCAGTTATTGCTCTCATCGAAGTCCTGGTTAACTAAAACAAGTAACTAGATTTATTTGGTACTTTATTCTTGTCGTTAACTATCATTTTCCTTTGCAGCTTTCATTCCAAATGTGGACAAACCAAATGCAGGAAATCATAAACTATAGAAAGCGCGGGGATAGTGCTTTTCGAGCTAAAGATTTCACTACAGCCATTCATTATTACACACAGGTATGCATTTATCAAGAAGTAGGATTTGCATACTCTTTGCCATTAGATATTTATAAACTAGGTGGGAATTGCTGTTATGATAGTTATATGCTGATTAAGGGGACCAGATAGAGATTGTTGAAGTGATGAGATAAAGAAATATGGCTTTATATCTTTTCAAGAAATGATAAATAGATGTATGATTGATCCCTTTACAACAAATGAAAAAAAAAGGGAATATGGTTTTGTTGTAGAAAAATGTGATGTAAAAATAGGTTAAGACCAACCTTCGAATTTCGTATTTTTGTTAAAAATCTAACAATTCTCATAACCAGGAATAAGTTTTAGAATGCTAGTCACTTGTGTGATAGTAGTATTTAGGGTTTATTGCAAAAGTTAACCTCCAAGTTCCATAAGATTCTAATTTTAACCCTTAACTATCAATTTTTTCAATTGTGTTCCATTTTTAAAGTCCAACGAGATTTATTACTGAAAATTGTCATATCTTAGTGTAAGCCATTGAAATGACTTGAAAATTTTATATTATGTATCTATATTATACACAAGTGCCATGTCCATTTTTTTGAATTTTTTGAGCTATATATGGTTCGCCTCTATTTTCTCATCATATTAAGTTCTTCTGCATTGTATAGTTCGTTGAGATTGGAACCTTGGTCTTGCCTACCGTGTTCGCCAGACGCTGCTTGTGTTACTTGATGAATGACAAGCCCCAAGAAGCTCTTGGAGATGCTATGCAAGCCCAAGTAGCATCCCCTGAATGGGGTACTGCCTTCTATCTTCAAGCAGCTGCCCTATATAGCCTGGGAATGGACAAAGATGCCCGGGAGACGCTTAAGGATGGTTCCTCATTAGATGCCAAAAGGAAAAGAAATTGAATTTGTAAAGTTTTCCTTGTGCCTTTTTTCGCTATGAGAAAACAAACTCTTATTCTTGTATTTTTGTCCTAATTATCTATGGGGGTTGTTGAGTTTTGTTGCACCTAAGGATTGATTGTGATATTGATTTGTAATTGGTGTAAATTATGTTTGTGTTTTTCCCTAATTTGAGGAAATATTTTCTTTGTACTTCGTAAGAACGTCATATGGTTTAGTATTCGCACAACTAAATATATTTGAATATGAGAAAATTAATATATATATATATATATATATAATCTGGATCTTAAGCATATTCTCTTAAATGACATACCAAGCATACATCCTTTAACGACGGTTTGGTCTGTCGCCATAGGTCTGGTCCGTTGCTAAAGCCTTTAGCGATGGGTTCGTCGCTAAAAGTTGTCTGTCGCTAAAGGCTTTGACGATGGACTGGACCTATGGCGACAGATCAAACCGTCGCTCGGTTCGTCGCTAAAGGGGGTATGCTTGGTCTGTCATTTAAGTGGGTATGCTTAAGATTCGTTCTATATATATGTGTGTGTGTGTGTGTGTAGAAAAAAAAATCGAGCAATATCATTATATTAGGCAAAAATAACATTTACCCCATTATAATTGGTACACTTTGTGCAATAGGTCACTGAACTAAAAAACTGCAATTAACTAACTAAACTTTAAAAAAAAAATTGCAATATACCATCTCTGTTCAATTAATTAAACGGCCGTCTAAATCAAACTCTCTTTTTCTTACGTGGCCAGTTGGAATAAAAAGAAAAATGATGTGAAAAACACATTTAGGAGCCATTTGGTGTAGAACCATATAACTTACCTTCCCCTGTTCCGGTCATGGAATATATGAAATAAATCAAAAAATAAATTTTTGTTCAAAAATGAAATCTTATTCGAACTAACCATATAAACAGAATAGAAAAATGGGTTCAAGTCAAGTGACATAACTCTCTATGAGTTGGGCAACATAAAAGATTCTATTCTAAAATAGATGTAGGCTTAACTAAAGCCCAATACTAGTTGAACTCTATGGAATCTAAGCCTCCCTCTTAGAGCGTTACAAGGAATTTTAGCAAAGCCCAAGGAAGAGAAAGGGGGTAGGGCCATTACCGAGATAGGCTAAGAAGTGATAGATCGCGAGCTCGTTAGAAGTAGTTAACGAACGGAAATAAGGCCATTGGATGTCTATAAGTGAAGATTGAATGGATGCTCGTTCCTTAGGCATGCTTTCAAAAAGGTTGTTTTCATGATATCTGGTGATTCCATCCTACATTGAATCGACAACAAGTATCTTTCCTTTCAAAGATTGCTGCTTGAAACGAAGTCTGACTCTTCCTGAATATCATTTATATTCCCTTATGTGTAAACATTTAACCATGGGTATTTCCCTTGAATGTTCTGCCATCAACTGGCTCTCCCATAACCTCATTTTCACGATTTAAGCTGCTCTTATTTTGTTCGTCGCTACTACGGGAATCGTTTTTGCTTTCTTTTTCTCTGGCTACTAAGATGTTTCAGTTCTATGTCTAGGTTGAGGGTTGAGGAGAGTCCGTTTAGTTAATCTTAGTTGCTACTGAACAACTCACAAAGCATTCTAATAATAACTTAATGCGGAAAATAAAATATTTACATTGATTTAACATAAATATTCTCGTCCCAAGTCTCGAAACCATAACTAAAACATAATATTAATAAGTCTGAATACATAACACAGCTTAGAACATAATCTTAACAAGTCTTGACACAAGACAGGAACAACAACATAGCAGGACAAGCTATTCTGTAGCTTTGCCTTTGCCTTTATCCTTTCCCGAGCTCTCGCCACGTTTTGTAGCAACTGTAATGTTTAAGGAAAAGCAAGGGTGAGCAACGAATTTGCCCAGCAAGTATAACAACAATAATAATGAATAATCAAGAGTAAGGCTCCACAATCTAAAAGGTTATAACGATTGATGATAGCTTGGAAAATATTCATATAGATTGTAAACAAGGTACATCTCAAACGTTTCAATTCAATTCCCCACTAACATTAGTGAGTCACTGTAGACTGGATGATTATCAAATGGATTCGATGATTTCAAATTTTCAAAATGCAGGATTCACTGTGTGGCCACCATGGCACTTACCTTTCCGATAGGATTAACAGTATTACACTATTAACCCAAAAACAGGTACAATAGGTGATCGACCTAAAATACCCGGTGTTATGCATAACCCTCAAACGTTCAACTTGCGCGCATGTCAGTCCCCCGACAAAACATAATTTTTCCTACTAAGAGGGTTGTTCATCTCTACAAAGAGTTCGCACCAAAGCAATTGGTTTGGATAGCTTTCTAAATCCTGGACATTGGTCTAGTCGAATCAAATGACATCGACTCTCTTCATAAACCATTCATATATAATTGGGATTCAAAAATTTAATAACATGCATTATAGCGTAACTGAATATCTTGAACGATTATCAAATTATTTGCATAAACTTGGAATTCATACAATATATAAGCATTGCATGAAATGAACTTCAAAAAGATATTTGAATAAAATGGGAATATTTGCAATAAACTAGAGTACTTGTTCAATACCAAATTAAACAAGAGTTAGAAACTTGTTCAATAATTAAATGGGATAGGATTAGAAACTTGCATATTCATAATAAACTCGCACAATATAAAAGAGTTGTACGGGTTAGGAAACTTGCATATTCATAATAAACTCGCACAATATAAAAGAGTTGTACGGGTTAGAAAATTTGCGTCTTTCGTTGATTAGGCTTAACGTAAATTGTTCTTCAAATATCCTACACAATGTAGTACATATTCACATAACAATTAGTCACATAAGGGATTCCAAACATTGGTTTATACAACACTATAATGTTTCGCTCATATTAGAAACAAAATATAAAACAAGATTATACACACTAGTTACAGCGTTACGACGCTTACGCGCCCGCACGCCAAACTCGCCTATTCAAATGCCCAAGCGACACGCAATTGTGTACGTCTAGCACCGCCATTCGATTTATCTAATACTCACTGGTTAATGCTAAGTATCATTATAATTCATAACATTCATGTTTTAGGACTTAGAACAATGTCTTTTATTGTTGGAATCATTACACGTTGCACACACACATGATCGACGCCTTCTGGGACAACATCCCTAAAAACGGTCAATTTCAAAATTTCTCCAGGTAGTAAATTTTAATTATAATTAATGAAAGTTATAGGTCTATCTCTAATCTTTCCGGATCATATTCAATCATCCGATTTGGAGTTTATATGAGAAAGTTAGGTCCGTTTTACTAAAGGAGGTCAGCATCGCACAACGAGCTCGCCCCGACGAGCTCCTCTCTGACGAGCTCGCCCCTAGAACAAATGAGCTCGCCCCTAGGCCATATGTGCTCGCCCTCGAAGGGCTGAGCTCGCCCCTAATGAGCTCGCCCTAGGCCAAATGAGCTCGCCCTAAGCCAAATGAGCTCACCTCCTCTCTGTCGAGCCCGCCTAGACCAAATGAGCTCGCCCCTAGGCCAAATGAGCTCACCCCCAAAGGGCTCCTCTCTGCCGAGCTCGCCAATAAGCTCTGTTTTGGCACACAAATTTCAAACCTTCATAACTTCTTCGTTACAACTCGGAATTAGGCCATTTCAGAGGCTATGGAAAGCTTACAACATGAACTATAAGACTTCTATAGATTCATACACTTATAGCATTAAACAAAATTATCAAACATGGAAAGTATCTACAATGGTCCTCTAAATTCGTCCAACAGTCCATGTTCTTGTTCACCAGTTCATAATTCTTGCTCCATTAGGCCAAGGAAAGGATTTCTTTCATTTTTGTTCCACTTTGATGTGGTTAAAAGCTTACATAGTCTCTTAGCAACATTTACAACCATCCAAAATAAACAACAACAACAAGAATCGCAACAATAACTCAAACCCATCAACAGAAGCTTAAAGCTCCAAAAAACATAGAAACTCTTAACCAAATCAAATGGAAATGGGTTTAAGTTAGTTGTTTACCTCTGCAAATTCGTTCCAAATGATGAGGAGATGAGCTTGGAACTTGCTAGGCTTGGATTGAGACTCTTTTTCTTCCTTCCTTGCTGCACCCGAGCCTCTCTCTCTCTCTCCTTTTTCCTTCACCCACTGCTCATTCCTCTCAAACTCTCTTCTTTCTTCTTTTTCCTTCACCCGCTGCTCCTTCCTCTCGAGCTCTCTTTTTTCTTCTTTCTTCTTTTTCCTTCACCCAATGCTCCTTCCTCTCGAGCTCTCTCTCTCTATGCTTGATAATGAGCTGAAGTTTAAATTAGATAGAGAAGAGGGGAGCAGATGGAGCTTAGTCCTTCTTCTCTGTCCTTCTTCTTTTGTACTCTCTCTCTCTCTCTATGCTCTTCTCTCTACTTGCAGCAATAAGGGAAATGATGATGGATGGGATCAGATGTGCAAGGAGGAGGAGGTGAGGGGCTTGGTGGGTGACTTCGGGAGATGGGGGAAGTGGTTGTACGGCCCGAGCTCCCTTGTAATATTCTCAAGAAGGAATGTTTGGCATTAAGGATTATCCATGCATTGTGCTTGACACAATGCCACCATCAGCCGACACTCCCTCCATTATCTCATTTAATTGGTCCAAAGAGTTAGATGGTTCCCCATATCAGCAACACACAAATTAATACACTCATTTGGTCTCTCCCATGCCCGAATACTCCCTCATTTGTACCAAATTTTCTCAATAACTCTACCCATAATTAAAATGGGTACTCCCATAACATATTGGGATGCGTAAAAATAATTAATACGGGGTTTGTCCAAATATTCGGAATACCCATATAATACATTTCAGATATTGAATGGAACACGAATGGGCTCAAAATGAAAATTCGACACTTGGAAAAATTATCTCTTCGCACACGTGTATTATTGAAATTTATTAAGGTCGAAAAGACGCGAAAATATTGTGGTGTGAATAGTGCCTCGGTAAATGTGTCCCGTAAACAGTGATTTTACGGTTTCTCGCAAAATCATATATTCACTCCAATGATACAACAACACGTAAAAACCCATGCATACACATATTCTAGGTTATAACACAACATTTAAACACATAACACATAATAATATAAATAAAAATAAAAATTCATTTTATCCACACATAAAATCGGGTTACAAGGAAATTCAAAATTCCCGATCATTACATTCTCCCCTCCTTATAAGGATTCTGTCCCCAGAATCACAATACAAGGTTAAGCAAAGAGTTGAGGGTAATTCTTCTTCATCTTATCTTTTAATTTTCATGTAGCCTCCTCAGCATTGTAGTTTCGCCAAACTACTTTTACAGAAGGTATAACCTTATTTCTTAATACTTATTCTTTCCTATCAATTATCTGAATAGGAATTTCTTCGTACGTAAGATCCTTCTCTATTTAAACGGGCTCATAGGATATCACGTGCTTATAATCGGGCTTGTATGGTCGTAACACTGAGACGTGGAACACGTTGTGGATATGCTCCAGTTCGGAAGGCAAGAGTACCTCGTACGCCACTTCACCCACTCTTCTCAACATTTCGAACGGTCCTACGAACCTCGGGCTTAACTTTCCCTACTCCCCAAAACGTATCTTCCTTTTCCAGGGAGATACCTTCAAAAACACGTAGCTGCCGACGTCGAAGTCTCTTGTCTGGCGATGTTGATCTGCATACTTCTTTTGTCGATCTTGGGCTGCAACTAATCTTGCCCTGATCACTGTGACCACTTTTGCTTTCTGCTGCACCAATTCTGGTCTTAACAGTCGTCGTTCGCCAACCTCATCCCAGCTTAATGGTGTCTTGCACTTCCTTCCGTAGAGGGCTTCATATGGCGGCATACCGATACTTGCATGATAGCTGTTATTGTAAGCGAATTCCACAAGTGGTAAGTGGTCATCCCAATTTCCCTTGAAATCCATCACACAAGCTCTCAACATGTCTTCTAGTGTCTGAATTGTTCGTTCACTTTTTCCGTCAGTTTGAGGATGGTAAGTAGTACTTAGTCGCAACTGTGTTCCCATCTTTTCTTGCAAGCTCTTCCAAAAATTTGATGTGAAGCATGGATCTCGATATGAGACAATTGACACGGGCACTCCATGTCGCGAAACAATTTCCTTTATATACAACTTGGCTAATTGGTTCAAATTAAATCGGATCTTTATCGGTAGAAAGTGTGCTGATTTCATCAATCGATCTACGATAACCCAAATGGCATCATAACCCTTCTGTGTAACTGGAAGTCCTATCACGAAGTCCATAGTGATGTGCTCCCATTTCCATTCTGGTATCTTTAATGGTTAAAGTAGTCCACCCGGTCTTTGATGCTCTGCTTCGACTTGTTGACAGGTGAGACACTTACTGACGCACTCTACCACCTCCCGCTTCAAATTTGGCCACCAAAAGTGCTGACGAAGGTCCCTATACATTTTTGTGCTTCCCATATGAATAGAATATGGTGAATTATGTGCCTCATGCAAGATTGCCTCTCTTAGTTCGGTCACAGCTGGCACCCACACACGTTCTTCGAATCTCAAGATACCATCTTTATCCAATCTGAACTTTTCTTCATGGTTTTCTGCTACTCTCTTCTTTATCTTTTCATATTCCTCATCATTTCCCTGCGCCTCCTTCACTTTGTCTAGCAACGTCAGATGAGCTTCCATTACGAATAACCACTCTGCTGCTCCTTTCAGAATTTTCACCTCTATCTCTAGTCGCGTCATTTCCTCCATTAGCTCCTCCTGTGTTGTCAACTAGAACAAGCTCTCCCTTCCCTTTCTACTCAACGCATATGCTACTATGTTTGCCTTCCCCGGGTGATAAATAATTTCACAGTCGTAATCTTTGATTAGTTCCAACCACCTCCTTTGTCGCATATTGAGCTCCTTTTGTGTGAAGATATATTTCAGACTTTTGTAGTCTGTATATATCTCACATTTCTCCCCATAAAGATAGTGTCTCCAAATCTTCAATGCAAAAACGACCGCGGTTAACTCCAAGTTATGGGTAGGGTATCGCTTTTCATAGTCCTTCAATTGACGCGACGCATACGCAATTACCTTGCCATGCTGCATTAGAACACAACCAAGGCCTCGGTGCGACGCATCACTATATACTACAAAACCTCCTGTATCATCCGGTAGAGATAACACATGCGCCTCGCTCAATCTCTTCTTCAACTCCTTGAAACTTTTTTCGCACTTTTTCGTCCAAACAAACTTCACAGTCTTCCTCGTTAAATTGGTCAACGGGGTCGCTATCTTGAAAAAATCTTGGATAAATTTTTGATAGTACCCAGCTAGCCCTAAGAAACTCCGCACCTCAGTCGACGTCCTTGGTTGTTCCCAGTTACTCACCGCCTCCACCTTTGCCGAATCCACTGAGATTCCATCTTTGTCTATCACATGCCCTAAAAATTGTACCCTTTCTATCCAAAATTCGTATTTAGAAAATTTCGCGTACAACTTCTCCCTTCTTAGTGTTTCTAGTATCGCCTCCAGATGCTCGGCGTGCTCCTCTTTGGTCTTCGAATAAATTAGAATGTCGTCGATGAAAACTACTACAAACGTGTCTAGGTACGACTTGAGAATTCGATTCATCAAATCCATAAATGTTGCTGGCGCATTCGTCAAACCGAAAGACATCACTAAAAATTCATAGTGATTGTACCTCATACGGAATGCAGTCGTAGGCACATCCTCCTTCCTTACCTTTAACTGGTGATATCCGGTCCTCAAATCTATCTTTGAGAAATATCTTGCTCCTTGCAGTTGGTCAAAAAGGTAGTCTATTCTTGGCAATGGATACCTATTCTTGATCGTTGCCTTGTTCAACTCTCGGTAGTCGATGCACAGTCTCATCGATCCGTCCTTCTTCTTGACGAACAAAACTGGTGCTCTCCATGGGGACACACTCGGCTGAATATACCCTTTATCTAGCAATTCTTGAAGTTGTATCATCAATTCCTTCATTTCTACTGGTGCCACACGATACGGGGCTTTTGAAATTGGTGTCATTCCTGGCGCTAAATCAATTACGGATTCAATTTCCCTGTCCGGCAAAAGACCGGGTAAATCATCTGGAAACACATCTTGAAATTCCCCCACGATCGGTATATCCCTCATTTCTACTCCCACTTCCTTAGTATCCACAATATAGGCAAAATAGCCTACGCATCCCTTCCTTAACAATTTCTTGGCCAACATCATCGTAGGACAACACGATTGTCTAAGCGATGTGCTACCATAAAACACTACCCTAGACCGGTTCGGGGTCCAAAGGTTCACACTTTTGTTCTGAGAGTCAATTATTGTTCCACGGTCATACAACCAGTCCATTACCAGTATCACATCAAACTCCCAATTTAATCGGGATAAAATCTACTTTCAGGTTATGACCCCTAATTTTAGCACAACAATTACGGTATATGAACTCTACAGGGATTACCTCCTCATTAGCAATTTCTACACTCAAGGGATGTTCTAGCCGCTCTTGGGGTAAGTTTAATCGTCCAGGAAATTCTTCAGACACAAACGAATAGGTAGCACCCGAATCAAATAATACGTAAGTATTTATATCATTGATCGGGATACTACCTGAAACCACGTCCCTTGAAGCTACGGTATCCTGGGAAGTCATGTTGAATGTCCTGGTGGTTAGTCGACTAGGCTGAGCAGGTCCACCAATCATTGGCTTATTGTTTCCTCCTTTGTAGCCACTTCCTCCACTGTTTCCTTTCTGGGGGCAATCCTTGATCCGGTGCTCGGCCGATCCACACACAAAACATCCACGGACTTTTTTCGGGTTTGGGCATTTTGGCGCTATATGTCCGTCCTGACCACAGTTATAGCAGACACTGCATCCTTTCCAGCATTCTCCCAGGTGATTTTTCCCATATTTTGGACATGCCTCAATTCGCTTTTTGAATCCTCCTTGATTGCTTCCGGTCGGATTGGTGTTGGTACTATTATTGTTGCCTCCTTCCCACTTTCTCTTCCCTAGGTTGCTTCCCCCGCCACTACTTCCTCCATAATGGTCACTTCCGCTTTTCTTATTCTTCCTTTCCTATTGTATTGACTCAAGGCCTCACTCCCACCTTCAGCAATGATGACCTTCTCTAGTAGTGCATTAAAAGTTTCAATCTAGAGCACCGACACCTTACTGTATACCCATGGTTTCAGCCCTTGTTCGAACCACTGTGCCTTCCGCTCTTCAGTATCCACTTGGTGTGGCGCAAAGCGTGCCAGTTCATTAAATTTGGCGGCGTACTGCGCCACTATTATATCCCTTTGCTTCAGTTCCAGAAACTTTACTTTCATCCGACTTTTCATGCTCTTCAGAAAGTAGTTCTCGAAGAACAGTTCCTTGAATCGTTCCCATGGTACTATATACCCCTTCGCCGACCCGTTGTTGATTGACCTCCCATCAATAGTTCGCCTCTCCCTTCATCATATAGGTGGCGAATGCTATTTTCTGGTCTTCTCCCACGCGTGCGATGGTAAAAGCCTTCTCTATTTCTTTGACCCAAGACAGGGCCTCGATCGGGTCAGTCGTTCCTTTGAACTCTAGGGGTCCCACACTTTTGAAGTCCTTAAAATCTGTTACGGGGGCAGTTGGGGGAATGGGGTTTTCGGGTCCCGCATTCCTGTCCTGGAATACACCCGCTAATAGGTCTGCTAGCTGCTGTATGGGGTCTGCTTGGCCTCCTCCATTATTCACCGATCCTTCGGGTGTTCGTGGAACTGGTATTCTACGCGGTGGCATCTTCTGTTTAATGGAAGAGAACTTAATGTTATAATCTCATTACACCTCGTACATATTTATTCTAGTGCGATAGTAGAATAGAGTAATATACATAACAAAAGGTTGGGGTATACAACACTCATCCCACACATAATGCATAACGTCGGGATTACAATCACAAAATCACACTGTTAGCCACATAAGCAAAACAGTCTATTCGAGTATGTCGTGCTCCATCGTGCTATCATACTCCATATGCCCCATACGGGTCATCAATTCTCGACTCATGGCACGACGAGTCTGTCTTTCCTCAACCGGATAATGGTATACACCATCTACCCATCTAGCAGTCGCCGTACTAAAAGCGTAGCCCATTCTATTCATCTATCTCTGGCATCCCATAGCCATGATACACTACAAACAAACCCTATTAGGATCTCCTGGAAAAATATAAATCCGTTGTAGGGAATGAAAGTATATTTCGCGTCGCCAATAACTCACTCCAAAACAGTCTACTAAATTAACACGTAAAACTCTATATGAGCTTGGTCCCATCCTATTTCTTTCCTTCACTTCTAAGGTTAGATCCTAAGGGTTCTCTCTCCTAAGGTTTATAACCTATGACTCTGATACCAACCTGTGACGCCCCCAAATCCGGGTTACCTTAATCTCAGATTCGGTGCACCACTGAACAACTCACAAAGCATTATAATAATAACTTAATGCGGAAAATAAAATATTTATATTGATTTAACATAAATATTCTCGTCCCAAGTCTCGAAACCATAACTAAAACATAATACTAATAAGTCTGAATACATAACACATCTTAGAACATAATCTTAACAAGTCTTGACACAAGACAGGAACAACAACATAGCAGGACAAACTATTCTGTAGCTTTGCTTTTGCCTTTATCCTTTCCCGAGCTCTCGCCATGTTCTGTAGCAACTGTAATATTTAAGGAAAAGCAAGGGTGAACAACGAATTTGCCCAGCAAGTATAACAACAATAATAATGAATAATCAAGAGTAAGGCTCCACAATCTAAAAGGTTATAACGATTGATGATAGCTTGGAAAGTATTCATATAGATTGTAAACAAGGTACGTCTCAAACGTTTCAATTCAATTCCCCACTAACATTGGTGAATCACTGTAGACTGGATGATTATCAAATGGATTCGATGACTTCAAATTTTCAAAATGCAGGATTCACTGTGTGGCCACCATGGCACTTACCTTTCTGATAGGATTAACAATATTACACTATTAACCCAAAAACAGGTACAATAGGTGATCAACCTAAAATACCCGGCGTTATGCATAACCCTCAAACGTTCAACTTGCGCGTATGTCGGTCCCCCGACAAAACATAATTTTCCCCTACTAAGAGGGCTGTTCATCTCTACAAAGAGTCCGCACCAAAGCAATTGGTTTGGATCGCTTTCTAAATCCTGGACATTGGTCTAGCCGAATCAAATGAAATCGACTCTCTTCATAAACCATTCATACATAATTGGGATTCAAAAACTTTAATAACATGCATTATAGCATAACTGAATATCTTGAACGATTATCAAATTATTTGCATAAACTTGGAATTCATACAATATATAAGCATTGCATGAAATGAACTTCAAAAAGATATTTGAATAAAATGGGAATATTTGCAATAAACTAGAGTACTTGTTCAATACCAAATTAAACAAGAGTTAGAAACTTGTTCAATAATTAAATGGGATAGGATTAGAAGCTTGCATATTCATAATAAACTCGCACAATATAAAAGAGTTGTACGGGTTAGGAAACTTGCATATTCATAATAAACTCGCACAATATAAAAGGGTTGTACGAGTTAAGAAACTTGCATATTCATAATAAACTCGCACAATATAAAAGAGTTGTACGGGTTAGGAAACTTGCCTCTTTCATTGATTAGGTTTAACGTAAATTGTTCTTCAAATATCCTATACAATGTAGTACATATTCACATAACAATTAGTCACATAAGGGATTCCAAACATTGGTTTATACAACACTATAATGTTTCACTCATATTAGAAACAAAATATAAAACAAGATTATACACACTAGTTATAGCATTACGACGCTTACGCGTCCGCACGCCAAACTCGCCTATTCAAATGCCCAAGCGACACGCAATTGCGTACGTCTAGCACGCCCATTCGATTTATCTAATACTCATTGGTTAATGCTAAGTATCATTATAATTCATAACATTCATGTTTTAAGACTTAGAATAATGTCTTTTGTTGTTAGAAGCATTACACGTTGCACACGCGCATGACCGACGCCTTCTATTTTCACAACAACCCTAAAAATGATCAATTTCAAAATTACTCCAGGTAGTAAATTTTAATTCTAATTAATGGAAGTTATAGGTATAGTATCTCTACGCTTTCCGGATCATCTTGAATCATCCGATTTTGAGTTTATATGAGAAAGTTAGGTCCGTTTTACTAAAGGAGGTCAGCATCGCACAACGAGCTCGCCCCTAGACCAAATGAGCTCACCCTCGAAGGGCTGAGCTCTCCCCTAATGAGCTCGCCCTAGGCCAAATGAGCTCGCCCTAAGCCAAATGAGCTCGCCTAGACCAAATGAGCTCGCCCGTGAAGGGCTGAGCTCACCCACGAAGGGCTGAGCTCGCCCCTGGGCCAAATGAGCTCGCCTCTGAAGGGCTCATCTTTGCCGAGCTCGCCAACAAGCTCTGTTTTGGCACACAAATTTCAAACCTTCATAACTTCTTCGTTACAACTCGGAATTAGGCCATTTCAGAGGCTATGGAAAGCTTAAAACATGAACTATAAGACTCCTATAGATTCATACACTTATAGCATTAACCAAAATTATCAAACATGGAAAATATCTATAATGGTCCTCTAAATTCGTCCAACAGTCCATGTTCTTGTTCACCAGTTCATTGTTCTTGCTCCATTAGGCCAAGGAAAGGATTTCTTTCATTTTTGTTCCACTTTGATGTTGTTAAAAGCTTACATAGTCTCTTAGCAACATTTACAACCATCCAAAACAAACAAACAACAACAAGAATCACAACAATAACTTAAACCCATCAACAGAAGCTTAAAGCTCCAAAAACCATAAAAAGTTAGAAACTCTTAACCAAATCAAATGGAAATGGGTTTAAGTTAGTTGTTTACCTCTGCAAATTCGTTCCAAATGATGAGGAGATGAGCTTAGAACTTGCTAAACTTGGATTGAGACTCTTTTTCTTCCTTCCTTGCTGCACTCGAGCCTCTTCTTCTCTCCTTTTTCCTTCACCCGTTGCTCCTTCCTCTCAAACTCTCTTCTTTCTTCTTTTTCCTTCACCCGCTGCTCCTTCCTCTCGAGCTCTCTCTCTCTCTCTATGTTTGATAATGAGCTGAAGTTTAAATTAGATAGAGAAGAGGGGAACGGATGGAGCTTAGTCCTTCTTCTCTGTCCTTCTTCTTCTGTACTCTCTCTCTCTATGCTCTTCTCTCTACTTGAAACAACAAGGGAAAGGATAATGGATAGGATCAGATGTGCAAGGAGGAGGAGGTAAGGGGTTTGGTGGGTGACTTCGGGAGATGGGGGAAGTGGTTGCACGACCCGAGCTCCCTTGGAATAATTCTCAAAAAGGAATGTTTGGCATTAGGGATTATCCATGTATTGTGCTTGGCACAATGCCACCATCAGCCGACACTCCCTCCATTATCTCATTTAATTGGTCCAAAGAGTTAGATGCTTCCCCATATCAGCAACACACAAACTAATACACCCATTTGGTCTCTCCCATTCCCGAATACTCCCTCATTTGTACCAAATTTTCTCAATAACTCTACCCATAATTAAAATGGGTACTCCCATAACATATTGAGATGCGTAAAAATAATTAATACGGGGTTTCTCCAAATATTCGGAACACCTATATAATATATTTCGGATATCGAATGAAACACGAATGGGCTCAAAATGAAAATCCGACACTTGAAAAAATTATCTCTTCGCACACGTGTATTACTGAAATTTATTAAGGTCAAAAAGACGCGAAAATATTATGGTGTGAATAGTGCCTTGGTAAACGTGTCCCGTGAACAGTGATTTTACGGTTTCTCACAAAATCATATATTCACTCCAACGATACAACAACACGTAAAAATCCATGCATACACATATTCTAGGTTATAACACAACCTTTAAACACATAACACATAATAATATAAATAAAAATAAAAATTCATTTTATCCACACATAAAATCGGGTTAGAAGGAAATTCAAAATTCCCGATCGTTACAGGTAGGGCCATTACCGAGATAGGCTAAGAAGCGATAGATCGCGAGCTCGTTAGAAGTAGTTAACGAATTGAAATAAGGCCATTGGATGTCTATAAGTGAAGATTGGACGGATGTCCGTTCCTTAGGTATGCTTTCAAAAAGGTTGTTTTCATGATATTTGGTGATTCTATCCCACATTGAATTGACAACAAGTATCTTCCTTTCAAAGATTGCTGCTTGAAACGAAGTCTGACTCTTCTTGAATATCATTTATATTCCCTTATGTGTAAACATTTAACCATGGGTATTTCCCTTGAATGTTCTGTCATCAACTGGCTCTCCCATAACCTCATTTTCACGATTTAGGCTGCTCTTATTTTGTTCGTCGCTACTACGGGAATCATTTTTGCTTTTTTTTCCTCTGGCTACTACGATGTTTCAGTTTTATGTCTAGGTTGAGGGTTAAGGAGAGTCCGTTTAGTTAATCTTAGTTGCTACCCTACTTATCCCAGCTCTAAAGGCTCCTAAGTGATAATATGGAATCATTCTAAGTTCAGGTGCCCGCATATATAGAGTCAAAATAAGCTGTAAGCGGTAGGAGCTCATTACCATAATTTGAATTATTCAAACTAGATCAATATATGACCCAATAGGAAAGTTCAAGTAAATGAACTAAAAAAAACAAAAAAGTAAAATAAAATAAAAATATCATCCATCTTTTTCTAGATATGATGCTTTTGGTAATCAAAATACAAACCAAAATCTTAAGCTTTTGTGATTTTAGCTATGGCAAATGAAATTTCAAATATTATTTTTTCAATCTATCATCCATCTTCCACCCAATAAGTTATGAGCTAATAGCTAACCCATTATCTATCTTCTTTCAAATCTGAAACTTTTTGTTCTCAAAATATAAACCCAGATTTGAAAACTTTTGTGATTTTAGTCATGACAATGAAATTTCAAACTAGGTTTGTAATTTTTTAACTAACTTGATGGAAATGAAGGCAAAATTAAAGTTGGGTTTGTGGCATATCCTTCATCAATAGCATTATAATAGAATCGAACTTTTGTTGTATGTAGTGTTGAATTTTTGTTGAAGAAATAAGAAGCAACTCATGGCAGCCATGGCAGTCATGAAGGAGATGGAGATAAGAGAGAAAGAAACAAAAGATATAGCAAGGAAATAATATAAAAGAAAATGAGTTGGAAACTATTAATCTTTTAATTAAAAAAATTTCCCCTTTTCAAGTTTTTTATTTTATCTTTTTTCACGTAATTGTTGTTAATTTTTTAATTTTTTTTAGATACCACATTGAAAAAAGATAACTTCTGTCCAAATAATTTGACAGAATGGTATAATTTCACAATTTTAATTAGTTTAATTGGGTAATTACGATTTTTAAAAGTTTAGTGGACTATTGCAAAAAACTTAAAAACTACAGTGAACATTATTTTTTCCCATTATATTAATAATGAAATTGGTTAAAAAAATAAAATTATCCTTAGTAAAATGCTTGGGCTCCAACTAGATAACTGTGAAGACCACAACCATCCTAAGTCATGTATATAATACTTCATTCGTTTCAAATTATATAATCATTATTGACTTTTAAAAGTCAACTTGAAACAATTTCAAATTCAAAATTAAAATGACTCATTAAAAATTATGAAACAATAGAACTTACAACGAGTAATACTTTTTAGATATTTATAATATTCATCAATGTATTGATTAAAATTAAAATAATGTATGTCAATTTTGAGTTTAAAAATCTTTTAAGTTGACTTCAAAAAATCAACAATGATCGAATAATATGAAAATGAGGTAGTATGATTTATCTAAGGTCATTTCAAATATGAAGTGGTTTTGATCTTCTCTTAATAATATAATCATACGGATGCAAAGACCATGTAAAAATATGTAAAATTTCAAACAATAAAAAAAGAAAAAAAAATGAAAAACATATAATGTTTAAGACCTTGATAATGAATGGGACTCAATCAAAATGAAAAATAAAATGAAGTAAAGGGACCAAATTAACTTATTATAATAGAATAAGGATGAACTTTAAACATATACGGAGTACAAAAGCTAAATAATGAGTTTCGCCTAATATTCCCTGCTTTCTTATATTTTCTTCCTCCCTATCGCTCCTACAAAATAGGAATTGGGGGTTTTCTGGGGTTTTTGCCTTTCGCAATTTCTCTCCCTTTTTCTCGGGTTTTCTCTAACAAATTGGCGTAAAGAGGATGGAACACGGGTCGGTTAAGGATCAATAGGCGTCTACATTTTCTTTGACGGATGAAGATCATACACTCGCTTATTCTCTCCGATTTACTCTCGATCAAGAGTCAGTACTTATAAATTATTCCATTTTAAAATTATGTATTACTTGTTTATTTTATTATTCATTATTTTGATTTTAATTTTGTTGATTTTGATTTATGTGTGAACCTAGCTAAATTGCCATTATATTTGTTCTTCTTTTGTTGACTTAATTATATTTGTATAATTTTATTGATTTTCTGCTACCTATATTTTGATGAACATAATTTAGTTTTACGGGAAAAAAAATTCTGATTCCAATACTTCAAGGGAAAATGAAGAATTCTATTCATAATCTTTTTGGTACATTAGTTTTTCCTATGAGATCCATTTTGCTTAAATGGTATTTCTTCTGATTTTTTTCCTGTATAATGTGTATGTTAAAGCTCATAATTTCATCTCATACTGAAAGAACAGATATGATATATCCATCAAATCATTTTTGTATATTTAAAATCTGAAATGATGATTTCTACATTGTTTTGGAATAGCACGAGTAGTTCGGAACTGAAGTTCATGGTGAATGAAGTTTAAGTTTCTTTAATTAATCCTCCAAGTTTCTCTTCTAGTTTTATTCTTGCTATTGCTTGTTGTTGGCATGTTAAGGTCTTCCAACCATATCTCAGAGAGGCTCATCGAAGGCTAAGACGGCACCAATCAGGCGACAGTTGTTCTTAGCCACACAAAAGACAATAGTCCCTCACAGTCGTGCTGAAGATCAGAACTCAAAGCGAGATGGCCGAAAAAAAGAGAAACAATTTTAGCCAAAAAGATGCAGGAAAACAAAGACGCTATGAAGGCCCTACGCCTTCAGCAGAATGAGTTAGATGCTCAGATGGCACTACTGTTGGGTGGGGAGGAGGTTTCCTCCAGCCATTATCATCGTCGGGAAACATCGTCGGGAAACATCGTCAGGAAACCGATCCATGACACATCGTTCGGACGGCTCTCGGTGCGAAAAGAACAAGCATAGTAGTCGCTCTTGAGAGGGTAGCATCGATGGGAGAAGACAAAGGCAGCGAGTGGCTTCTTCAGAGCATAATCGGGATAAACGTAAGTCATCTCCCAGGAAGGAAGAGTCTGAAGCTCTTGCCCGAAGGGTGGCAGAACTAGAAAAGAAATTGGCAACGGTCAATCAGGAAAAGGAGGCTCCTATTGATCCAATGTCGCCCTTTTCTCCGGAGATCGATCGGGTAAGAGCCGACCCCAATAAGAAGGTCCCAAACTTTGAGATTTTTGATGACACTGGTGATCCCTATGACCACACCCAAGCGTACAATCGACTCATGAAATATTATGATTATTCAGATGCTGGCAAGTGTCAGATATTCATCACAACCCTGAAGAAAGAAGCTCGACAGTGGATGGCATCTCTTGCCCCGAATTCGATCTCATCATGGAAGGAACTTTGCGACAAATTTCATAGTCGATTCGGGAGCAATAAAAAGAGGGGTTAATCGACTGGTTCCCTGGTACAAATAAGGTTGTACCCCAACGAGACCTTGAGCCAGTATGTGAAGAGATTCCTAGAGGCGGTCAGAAAGGTAACAGACCTGAACGGACCTCAGGCCCTCGAATATTTTCAAACAGGATTGGATGTGGTAAGGTCAAATAAACTGGTGAAAGACATGATGTTCGATCCTCTGAAAGACTTGTCCGAGGCTTATGATCGAGCAGAGAACTTCATCGCCATTGAAGAGGCTATGAGGAGCCTAAGGCCGTATTCACAATCTTTGGAGAAGCTTAGAGATCGGGATAGGAACAACTATCACAGGACAGATAATAATCAAAACAGGTCGGACAACCAGACAAAAAAGAGTTTCCATAGTGGGGGTTCGGGGGGAGGCCGACCACCCTTTCCGAACCGTAACGTCAATAAGGTCTTCACCCCCCTCAATACAAATCAAGCGAAGATACTGGAGGAAATAAGGTACAAACCTTATTTTGAACCATGTCCGACAAATACTCGTTCATATAAAGGAAATTAAAACATATACTGTAACTATCATTAGACTGCTGGACACTCTACTGAATATTATTGGCCTTTGAAGGATTTTATCGAGAAGAATGTTCGAAATAGAGAACTAGTCCAGTATGTTGCTGTGCAAAAGGATTCGGAAAGAAAATCAAGTAACATAAACCAAGAGCAAAATCTAAACACACCACCATAACCACAGGTCGAACAGGGACATGTAGTTCGACGCATAGTGGATGTAATAACATGCGGCTCGATCAGAAAGGTGACTGGAAAAAAGCGATGAGGGGTTTTAGATTCTGTACTAACGGTGTCCGAACAACCTTCCACGAAAGATCGACAGTACCCTGGCACGGTTATTTCTTTCACTGATGATTATCCACCGGAACCTATCGAACCACACGAAGGAGCTTTGACTATCACTCCACAAGTCGGGCCAATGGATATGAGGAGAATTATGATTGACAACAGTTCTTCTGTTGACATACTATATGCCCACGCTTACCAAAGGATGGACCTAGAAGGAAAAAAGATGAAAGTCGGGCAGGAGCCACCCTTGTATGGATTCAGTAATGACCCAGTTCGGGTAGCGGGAACTATCGAACCACTGGTTGTCTTCGGAACGACTCCCCAACAGGTTGAGGTGAATGTTAGGTTCTTTGTAGTACATGTAGATTCAGCGTACAATGCCATTTTGGGACGACCGACGCTGATAGCTTTGCAGGCAGTGACTTCTATCCCCCACTTCAAACTAAAGTTTCCTACAACAAACGGGGTTGGCCAAGTTAAGGGAGATTTGGAAATTGTCCGACGATGCTATCGCAATACTTTGATTTCATTAGGGGTCGGGGTTAGCAAACAGAAACAGACAATGGTGATTGAGATGAAGCCATTTACAAAGGGAGCTACTAAACCCCTTACCCTTCCAACCGAGGAGACTAAAGACGTAGAGCTTATTCTAGGAAATTCAGAGAAGACAATAAGGATCGGGTCGGGGTTGCAAGAACCCCTTCGAACAAGTTTGATGGAATTGCTACGAGTGTATGCCGATATTTTTGCTTGGCTGCCCAGCGACATGCCATGAATTGATGAATCAGTGGCTGTTCATAAGCTATGTGTAGATCATGCCCGAAAACCTGTTCGGTAGAAGAGAAGGATCTTTGCCCCGGAGCGACAGAAGATCAATGACGATGAAGTGGCTAAGTTATTGGCAGCCGACTTTATTTTTGAAATCGACTATCCAGAGTAGTTAGCTAATGTGGTCCTGGTCAAGAAGGAGAATGGGAAGTGGAGGATGTGCATAGATTATACTGATCTGAATAAGGCGTGTCCGAAAGATTTTTATCCCCTTCCACATATTGATCAGCTGATAGATGCTACTTCGGGGTTCGCTCTGCTAAGTTTTTTGGACGCTTTTTTGGGATACAATTAAATTTCAATGTGCAAGGAGGATATCTCGAAGACGGCTTTCATAACCCATCGGGCCATCTATGCATACAAGAAGATGACATTTGGATTGCTCAACGCCGGGGCTACTTATCAGAGGATGATGAACAATGTTTTCAGAAGGCAGTTAGGCCGAAGCATGGAGGTTTATGTTGATGATATGATTGTTAAAAGCATGTCTGTTTGGGACCATTTGGATGATTTGGAGGATTGCTTTCAAACTGTCCGACAACACAACATCTGCCTGAATCCAACTAAGTGCACTTTCGATCTTGGTACAGGGAAATTCCTTAGATATTTGGTAAGCAAACGAGGAATTGAGGCCAATCCAGAGAAGATTAAGGCTATACTGGATATGAGATCTCCTCAAACTTTCAAAGATGTACAACGTTTGATTGGTCGGATTACAGCACTTCAGAGGTTTATGTCCAAGTTAGCAGAACGATGCCTTCCATTTTTCGACACTCTGAAGGGACCAAAAAATGAAAAGACTTTCTAGTGGAATTCGGACTGTGAGGACGCGTTCTAAGGGATCAAAAGATACCTATCTTCAGCACCTATGTTGATGAAGCCAATCCCTTCAGAACCACTGTATCTTTATTTGGCGGCTAGTTCGTTAGTAGTTGGAGCAGTTTTGGTACGAGAGGTGGGAGGAAAATAATTCCCCGTCTATTATATCAGTCATGCGCTTCAGGATGCGGAGACTAGGTATCTGAACCTGAAAAAGTTTGCATATGCTTTAATAATAACTAGCAGGAAACTTCGCCATTATTTTCAGGGTCGGATAAATAGTCGTTTACACAGATCAGCCTTTGAAAAAGATATTGAACAAACCGGACATATCTGGATGACTTGCTGCTTGGGCTATGGAGTTGACTCAATTTATCTTGGAGTATCACCCTAGGACGGAGATAAAAGGTCAGGCTTTGGCTGACTTCATGGTGGAATGTTCATTCTCCGAACTAGATTCTACAGAGGCCGTAGTAAGTTCGGTCTCAGATGTTCAGCTGGTTCGAACTTCGTGGACTCTTTACGTGGATAGGTGTTCGACCTCGGATGTCAGTGGAGCTGGGGTTATTTTGACAAGGACAGAAGGATTTAAGGTTCAACAGAAAATTCGCTTTCGGTTTAAGGCGACCAATAATGAAGCGGAGTATGAAGCAATTCTCGCCGGATTACGTTTGGCCTGAAGTTTAGAAGTTCAACATCTGGTCATCTTTAGTGACTCCCAACTGGTAGTTAAGCAGATAGTGGGTGAATACGAGGCTCGGGGGGCAATGATGACTAAATATTTATCTGAGGTCAAGGATCGCCTCCATTACTTTAACACGTACAACTTTCAAGGGGTGGATCGATCAAACAATACTGTGGCCGATGCCTTGTCAAAGTTGGCTACAACAGAAGTTACTTCATTTAGTGGATCAATGTATCTGGAGATTCTTGATGCTCCAAGAATTCAGAAGACCGAGGTCTTGGTAATTGAGAGGTCAGATTGCTGGCTTACGCCTTATTTAGATTATCTCAGCGATGGGAAGCTGCCCTCGGATCGGGTATTGGCAAAAAAGATAAAACACAAGAGCTCTTACTTCTGCCTAAGCGATGGGGATCTCTACCGGCGTGCTTATTCTTCCCCGCTGTTGAAATGTTTGATACCATCCGAAGCGGCTTATGTCCTTCGGGAGGTTCACGAGGGAATTTGTGGAGACCATATGGGGGCCAAGACATTGACGTACAAGGTAATTAGAAAGGGATATTATTGGCCGACTATGTTCCAAGAAGCAAAAGATTATGTGAAGAAATGTGTCAAATGTCAACTCAACAGTCCCATTCCACATCAGCCTCCGGAGGAGTTGTCTTCGGTTCTGTCTCCAATCCCATGTGCTGTTTGGGGAGTTGATATTCTGGGTCCATTACCTAAAGGTAAGGGGCAAGTGAGCTTCGTGATTGTGACAATTGATTACATGACAAAGTGGGTAGAGGCCAAACCTCTTCGGAACTATCACGGAGCAAGAATGTTTAAAGTTCTTTAAGGAGTTTGTGGAATTTCAATTCGGCATCCCTGTGGTGTTGGTATCAGATAATGGTCGACAGTTCGTGGGTGCCAAATTTGAGGAGTTTCTGAATGATTTGAATATTCAACATCAAAAAACTTCGGTTGCACATCCTCAATCGAAGGGGCAAATAAAAGAAACAAACCGGACCCTACTCAATGGAATCAAAAGAAGATTGGATGAAGCCAAGGGTCGGTGGCCCGAAGAATTACTTTGTGTCCTATGGGCTTATCAAACTACACCTCGGACGACGATAGGAGATTCTCCTTTTCGACTAGCATATGGTACCGATGCCCTTATTCTAGTAGAGATTGGGTCCCCTTCTCTTCGAGTCAGCCAATATAAAGAATTGTATAACGATGAGGGCCTTAAGCTTAATTTGGATTTGTTGGATGAGGTACGAGATTCAGTGATTGTAAGATTCGATATCTATCAATGTCGAACGACTCGACATTATAATCGAGGTGTTAAGCAAAGAAGGTTTGAGGTTGGTGATTTGGTTCTTCGAGAAGCCCAGACTTCTACTCCTCTGAACACAGGGAAACTTATGCCTAATTGCGAAGGCCAGGACTCTACACCTCTTGTTTTGCTCGCATAGTTTCCTCTATTATATGAATTGTTTTGTTAAGTTCTATCTCATTTCCTTGGAATGATGGATCTCTTTAGTTCCTACATCCGACAATGATGAATTGAATAGAGGAGTGGGAGGCAATATTAGGAGTGGTGATCAAAAGGTCTTTAATAAACAGAAATATGGGAAGGTCCATACCATAATCATGATAAATCTGATTGCACAATAAAGATGCCTCGATCTATAAAGGAGAATTATTTATCATAACTGGATGGTGCACGTCAGAATCTTTTATTTGTGTACTCTCTTATTTTAAGTTTCTTACAATAAGAGAGTGGGGGCAATGTTGGCATGTGATTTTACTGCGCATGTAATTTAGCAGCCTTGGATTGTTGGAGTATAAAATTGGCAAGCAGCCCACACGGTTCCTAATGGCCAATTAAAAAGTCTAAATCCATGTGCCTGTCCATGCCAAATTTTTTTGCCCGTGTGCTGGAGGTTTGTTATAAAAGGAGCTCCCTTGCTCCAAATTAAATCATCCCACTATCTCTCAGTATTCTGAAATAATTACATTCTCTTTATCTCTCAATCTCTCAGCTTTTATAGCATATACCTTATAGTATATAGCAGAAAAATAACTCATTTGAGTTATAGAAAAAAGCGAGGAATAGAGAAAATAATTACTAATATTATTTTCTCCAATTTGTATAATATTTTTATAGTAGATTTCTGAGATCTCTCCCCGTGATTTTTTCCCAATCGGGCCATCTATGCATACAAGAAGATGACATTTGGATTGCTCAACGTCGGGGCTACTTATCAAAGAATGATTAACAATGTTTTCAGAAGGCAGTTAGGTCAAAGGATGGAGGTTTATGTTGATGATATGATTGTTAAAAGCATGTCTGTTCGGGACCATTTGGATGATTTGGAGGATTGTTTTCAAACTGTCCGACAACACAACATTCGCCTGAACCCAACTAAGTGCACTTTCGGTCTTGGTTCAGGGAAATTCCTTAGATATTTGGTAAGTAAACGAGGAATTGAGGCCAATCCGGAGAAGATTAAGGCTATACTGGATATGAGGTCTCCTCAAACTCTCAAAGATGTACAATGTTTGACTGGTCAGATTGCAGCACTTGAGAAACCCAATTGGGAAAAAACCACGGGGAGAGATCTCAGAAATCTACTATAAAAATATTATACAAATTGAAAAAAATAATATTAGTAATTATTTTCTCTATTCCTCACTTTTTTTCTATAACTCAAATGAGTTATTTTTCTGCTATATACTATAAGGTATATGCTATAAAAGCTGAGACATGGAGACACACAGAGAATGTAATTATTTCAGAATGCTGAGAGATAGTGGGATCATTTAATTTGGAGCAAGGGAGCTCCTTTTATAGCAAACCTCCAGCACACGGGCAAAGAAATTTGGCATGGACAGGCACATGGATTTAGTCTTTTTAATTGGCCATGTGGAACCATGTGGACTGCTTGCCAATTTTATACTCCAACAATCCAAGGCTGCTAAATTACATGCGTAGTAAAATCACATGCCAACATTAGCCCATAGGACACTAAGTAATTCTTCGGGCCACCGACCTTTGGCTTCATCCAATCTTCTTTTGATTCCATTGAGTAGGGTCCGGTTTGTTACTTCTACTTGTCCATTCGATTGAGGATGTGCAACCGAAGTTCTCCGAAGTTGAATATTGAAATCATTCAGAAACTCCTCAAATTTGGCACCCACGAACTGTCGACCATTATGTGATACCAACACCACAGGGATGCCAAATCGAAATACCACAAATTCTTTAAAGAACTTTAAACATTCTTACTCCGTGATAGTCTGAAAAGGTTTGGCCTCTACCCACTTTGTCATGTAATCAATTGCCACAATCACGAAGCTCACTTGCCCCTTAGATTTAGGTAACGGACCCAAAATATCAACTCCCCAAACAACAAATGAGATTGGAGACAGAACCGAAGACAACTCCTCCGGAGGCTGATGTGGAATGGGACTGTTGAGCTGACATTTGACACATTTCTTCACATAATCTTTTGCTTCTTGGAACATAGTCGACCAATAATATCCCTGTCTGATTACCTTGTACGTCAATGTCTTGGCCCCCATATGGTCTCCACAAATTCCCTCGTGAACCTCCCGAAGGACATAAGCTGCTTCAGATGGTATCAAATATTTCAACAGCGGGGAAGAATAAGCACGCCTGTAGAGATCCCCATCGATTAGGCAGAAGTAAGAGCTCTTGTGTTTTATCTTTTTTGCCAATACCCGATCTGAGAGCAGCTTTCCATCACTGAGATAATCTAAATAAGGCGTAAGCGAGCAAACTGACCTCTCAATTACCAAGACCTCGGTCTTCTGAATGCTTGGAGCATCGAGAATCTCCAGATACACTGATCCACCAAATGAAGTAACTTCTGTTGTGGCCAACTTTGACAAGGCATCGGCCACAGTATTGTTTGATCGATCCACTCCTTGAAAGTTGTATGTGTTAAAATAATGGAGCCGATCCTTGACCTCAGATAAATATTTAGTCATCCTTGCCTCCCGAGCCTCGTATTCGCCCACTATCTGCTTAACTACCAGTTGGGAGTCACTAAAGATGACCAAATGTTGAACTTCTAAACTTCGGGCCAAACGTAATCCGACTAGAATTTTTTCATACTCTGCTTCATTATTGGTCGTCTTAAATCGAAAGCGAATGGCCTGTTGAACCTTAAATCCTTCTGAACTTGTCAAAATAACCCCATCTCCACTGATATCCGAGGTTGAAGACCCATCCACATAAAGAGTCCACGAAGTTCGAACCGACTGAACATCTGAGACCGAACTTACTACGGCCTCTATAGAATCTGGTTCGGAGAATGAACATTCTACCATGAAGTCGGCCAAAGCCTGACCTTTTATCGCCGTCCTAGGGTGATACTCCAAGATAAATTGAGTCAACTCCATAACCCAAGCAGCAAGTCATCCAGATATGTCCGGTTTGTTCAATATCTTTTTCAAAGGCTGATCTGTGTAAACGACTATCATCCGACCCTAAAAATAATGGCGAAGTTTCCTGCTAGTTATTATTAAAGCATATGCGAACTTTTCCAGGTTCGGATACCTAGTCTTCGCATCCCGAAGCGCATGACTGATATAATAGACGGGGAATTGTTATCCTCCCGCCTTTCATACCAAAACTGCTCCAACTGCCAACGAACTAGCCGACAAATAAAGATACAGTGGTTCTAAAGGGATTGGCTTCATCAACATAGGTGCTGAAGATAGGTATCTTTTGATCCCTTGGAACGCGTCCTCACACTCCGAAGTCCACTAGAAAGTCTTCTCATTTTTTGGTCCCTTCAGAGTGTCAAAGAATGGAAGGCATCGTTCTGCTGACTTGGACATAAACCTTTGAAGTGCTGCAATCTGACCAGTCAAACGTTGTACATCTTTGAAAGTTTGAGGAGACCTCATATCCAGTATAGCTTTAATCTTCTCCGGATTGGCCTGAACCAAGACCGAAAGTGCACTTAGTTGGGTTTAGGCGAATGTTGTGCTGTCGGACAGTTGGAAAACAATATTCCAAATCATCCAAATGGTCCCGAACAAACATGCTTTTAACAATCATATCATCAACATAAACCTCCATGCTTCGACCCAACTGCCTTCTGAAAACATTGTCCATCATCCTCTGATAAATAGCCCCGACATTGAGCAATCCAAATGTCATCTTCTTGTATGCATAGATGGCCCAATGGGTGATGAAAGCCGTCTTCGAGATATCCTCCTTGCACATTGAAATTTGATTGTATCCCGAAAAAGCGTCCAAAAAACTGAGCAGAGCGGACCCCGAAGTAGCATCTATTAGCTGATCAATATGTGGAAGGGGATAAAAATCTTTCAGACACGCCTTATTCAGATCAGTATAATCTATGCACATCCTCCACTTCCCATTCTGCTTCCTGACCAGGACCACATTAGCTAACCACTCTGATAGTCGATTTCAAAAATAAAGTCGGCTGCCAATAACTTAGCCACTTCATCGTCAATGATCTTCTGTCGCTCCGGGGCAAAGATCCTTCTCTTCTGCCGAACAGGTTTTCGGGCAGGATCTACACATAGCTTATGAACAACCACTGATTCATCAATCCCTGGCATGTTGTTGGGCAGCCAAGCAAAAATATCGGCATACACTCGTAGTAATTCCACCAAACTTGTTCGAAGGGGTTCTTGTAACCCCGACCCGATCCTTATCGTCTTCTCTGAATTTCCTGGAAAAAGCTCTACGTCTTCAGTCTCCTCGGCTGGAAGGGCAAGGGGTTTAGTAGCTCCCTCTGTAAATGGCTCCATCTCAATCACCATTGTCTGTTTCTATTTACTGACCCCGAACCCTGATGAAATCAAAGTATTGCGATAGTATCGTCGGGCAATATCCAAATCTCCCTTAACTTCGCCAACCCCGTTTGGTGTAAGAAACTTTAGTTTGAATTGGGGGATAGAAGTCACTGCCTACAAAGCTGTCAGCGTCGGCCGTCCCAAAATGGCATTATACGTTGAATCTACATGTACTACAAAGAACCTGACATTCACCTCAACCTGTTGGGGAGCCGTTCTGAAGATAACAGGTAGTTTGATAGTTCCCGCTACCCGAACTGCTGAATCCATATAAGGGTGGCTCCTGCCCGACTTCCATCTTTTTCCCTTCTAGGTCCATCCTTTGGTAAGCGTGGGCATATAGTATGTCAACAGAAGAACCGTTGTCAATCATGATTATCCTCATATCCACTGGCCCGACTTGTGCAATGATAGCCAAAGCTCCTTCGTGTGGTTCGATAGGTTCCGGTGGATAATCATCATCGGTGAAAGAAATGACCATGCCAGGGTACTATCGATCTTTCTTGGAAGGCTGTTCAGACACCGTTAGTACATAATCTAAAACTCCTCGTCTTTTTTTTCCAGTCACCTTTTCGATCGAGTTGCCTGTTATTACATCCACTATGCGTCGAACTACATGTCCCTGTTCGGCCTGTGGTTGTGGTGGTGTGTTTAGATTTTGCTCTTAGTTTATGTTAGTTGATTTTCTTTCCGTATCCTTTTGCACAATAACATACTGGACTAGTTCCCCATTACGAACATTCTTCTCGATCAAATCCTTCAAATGTCAACAATATTCAGTAGAGTGTCCAACAGTCTAATGATAGTTATAGTATCTGTTTTGATTTCCTTTATATGAATGAGTATTTGTGGGACATGGTTCAAAATAAGGTTTGTCCCTTATTTCCTCTAGTATCTTCGCCCGATTTGTATTGAGGGGTGAAGAACCTATTGTTGTTACGGTTCGGAAAGGGTGGTCGGCCTCCCCATGAACGCCCGTTATGGAAACTCTTTTTTGTCTGGTTGTCCGACCTGTTTTGATTATTATCTGTCCTGTGATAGTTGTTCCTATCCCGATCTCTAGGCTTCTCCAAATATTGTGAATGCAGCCTTAGGCTCCCCATAGCCTCTTCAATGACGATGAAGTTTTCGCTCGATCATAAGCCTCGGACAAGTCCTTCGGAGGATCGAACATCATGTCCTTCGCCAGTTTCTTTGACCTTACCACATCCAATCCTATTTGAAAATATCCGAGGGCCTGAGGTTCGTTCAGGTCTGTTACCTTTTCGACCGCCTCTCGGAATCTCTTCAAATACTAGATTAGGGTCTCGTTGGGGTACTGCCTTATTTGTACCAAGGAACCAGTCGGTTTGCCCCTCTTTTTATTGCTCCCGAATTGACTATGAAATTTGTCGCAAAGTTCCTTCCATGATGAGATCGAATTCGGGGTAAGCGATGTCATCTACTGTCGAGCTTCTTTCCTCAAGGTTGCGATGAATATCTAACACTTGGCAGCATCTGAATAATCATAATATTTCATGAGTCGATTATACGCTTGGGTGTGGTCATAGGGACCACCAGTGCCATCAAAAATCTCAAAGTTTGGGACCTTCTTGTTGGGGTCGGCTCTTACTCGATCGATCTCTGGAGAAAAGGGCGAGGTTGGATCAATATGAGCCTCTTACTTGCCAAATTTCTTTGCCCGTGTGCTGGAGGTTTGCTATAAAAGGAGCTCCCTTACTCCAAATTAAATCATCGCACTATCTCTCAGCATTCTAAAATAATTACATTCTCTTTATCTCTCCATCTCTCAGCTTTTATAGCATATACTTTATAGTATATAGCAGAAAAATAACTCATTTGAGTTATAGAAAAAAGTGAGGAATAGAGAAAATAATTACTAATATTATTGTCTCTAATTTGTATAATATTTTTATAGTAGATTTCTAAGATCTCTCCCAGTGATTTTTTTCTAATTGGGTTTCCACGTAAAATTCTAATGTTATTATTTTATTTCCACGAATAATTATTTTATTCCATTTACACAAGCACTAAACAGCTACATATCCTCCATCGTTAAACGTCTTTTCGGCTCATTATTTGGTAATTTGGCGAGCGGTCATAGTTTGGCGTTAACATTGGCGATAGAAGGAGGGAATGCTTTAGTGTTAAGATAATTTTTCAATCACCCAAAATTTTAATCAGAGTTTTAAGCAGAGATACGGCGACGAGCAAGGCAAACACGGTTAATGGACCGGAGAAATCAACGGTCGACCCATCTTCCCAACCCTGGGGCTCGGTCAAGGACAGGTTAGGGCCTTCCAACCATGTCTCAGACAGGCTCGGCCCCACAGTCACTCTGTGGGCCCATTGAAGGCTAAGACGGCACCAATCAGGCGACAGTTGTTCTCAGCCACATAAAAGACAATAGTCCCCTACAGTCGTGCCGAAGATCAGAACTCAAAGCGAGATGGCCGGGATAAAAGGGAAACAATTTTAGCCAAAAAGATGCAGGAGAACAAAGACGCTATGGAGGCCCTACGCCTTCAACAGAATGAGTTAGATGCTCAGATGACACTACTATTGGGTGGGGAGGAGGTTTCCTCCATCCATCATCGTCGGGAAACATCGCCAGGGAACCGATCCAGGACACATCGTCTGGACGGCTCTCGGCACGAAAAGAACAAGCATAGGAACCGCTCTCGAGAGGGTAGCAGCGATGGGATAAGACAAAGGCAGCGGGTGGCTTCTTCAGAGAATAATCGGGATAAGCGTAAGTCATCCCCCAAGAAGGAAGAGGTTGAAGCTCTTGCCCGAAATCAGAAATCGATCCAACCTCGCCCTTTTCTCCAGAGATCGATCGAGTAAGAGCCGACCCCAACAAGAAGGTCCCAAACTTTGAGATTTTTGATGGCACTGGTGATCCCTATGACCACACCCAAGCGTACAATCGACTCATGAAATATTATGATTATTCAGATAATGCCAAGTGTCAGATATTCATCCCAACCCCTGAAGAAAGAAGCCCGACAGTGGATGACATCGCTTGCCCCGAATTCGATCTCATCATGGAAGGAACTTTGCGACAAATTTCATAGTCGATTCGGGAGCAATAAAAAGAGGGGTAAACCGACTGGTTCCCTGGTACAAATAAGGCAGTACCCCAACGAGACCCTGAACCAGTATGTGAAGAGATTCCGAGAGGCGATCGAAAAGGTAACAGACCTGAACGGACCTCAGGCCCTCAGATATTTTCAAACAGGATTGGATGTGGTAAGGTCAAAGAAACTGGTGAAGGACGTGATGTTTGATCCTCCGAAGGACTTGTTTGAGGCTTATGATAGAGCGGAGAACTTCATCGCCACTGAAGAGGCTATGGGGAGCCTAAGGCCGCATTCACAATCTTTGGAGAAGCCTAGAGATCGGGATAGGAACAACTATCACAGGACAGATAATAATCCAAATAGGTCGGACAACCAGACAAAAAAGAGTTTCCATAACGGGGGTTCGGGGGGAGGCCTACCACCCTTTCCGAACCGTAACGTCAATAGGGTCTTCACCCCCCTCAATACAAATCGGGCGAAGATACTAGAGGAAATAAGGGACAAACCTTATTTTGAACCATGTCCGACAAATACTCGTTCATATAAAGGAAATCAAAATAGATACTGTAACTATCATTAGACTGTTAGACACTCTACTGACTATTGTTGGCATTTGAAGGATTTGATCGAGAAGAATGCTCGGAATGGGGAACTAGTCCAGTATGTTGCTGTGCAAAAGGATTCGGAAAGAAAATCAAGTAACATAAACCTAGAGCAAAATCTGAACACACCACCACAACCACAGGCCGAACAGGGACATGTAGTTCGACGCATAGTGGATGTAATAACAGGCGGCTCTATCGGAAAGGTGACTGGAAAAAAGCGACGAGGAGTTTTAGATTCTGTACTAACGGTGTCCGAACAACCTTCCAAGAAAGATCGACTGTACCCTGGCACGGTCATTTCTTTCACCGATGATGATTATCCACCGGAACCTATCGAACCACACGAAGGAGCTTTGGCTATCACTGCACAAGTCGGGCCAGTGGATATGAGGAGAATCATAATTGACAACGGTTCTTCTGTTGACATACTATATGTCCACGCTTACCAAAGGATGGACCTAGAAGGGAAAAAGATGGAAGTCGGGCATGAGCCACCCTTGTATGGATTCAGCAATGACCCAGTTTGGGTAGCGGGAACTATCGAACTACCGGTTGTCTTCAGAACGGCTTCCCAGTAGGTTGAGGTGAATGTCAGGTTCTTTGTAGTACATGTAGATTCAGCGTACAATGCCATTTTGGGACGGCCGACGCTGACAGCTTTGCAGGCAACGACTTCTATCCCCCACTTCAAACTAAAGTTTCCTACACCAAACGGGGTTGGCGAAGTCAAGGGAGATTTGGATATTGCCCGACGATGCTATCGCAATACTTTTATTTCATCAGGGGTTGGGGTCAGCAAATAGAAACAGACAATGGTGATTAAGATGGAGCCATTTACAGAGGGAGCTACTAAAACCCTTACCCTTTCAGCCGAGGAGACTGAAGACGTAAAGGTTATTCCAAGAAATTCAAAGACGACGATAAAGATCAGGTTGGGTTGCAAGAACCCCTTCGAACGAGTTTGGTGGAATTGCTACGAGTGTATGCCGCTATTTTTTCTTGGCTGCCCCGCGACATGCCAGGGATTGATGAATCAGTGGCTGTTCATAAGCTATGTGTAGACCCTGCCCGAAAACCTGTTCGGTAGAAGAGAAGGATCTTTGCCCCGGATCGACAGAAGATCATTGACGATGAAGTGGCTAAGTTATTGGCAGCTGACTTTATTTTTAAAATCGACTATCTAGAGTGGTTAGCTAATGTCGTCCTGGTCGGGAAGCAGAATGGGAAGTGGAGGATGTGCATAGATTATACTGATCTGAATAAGGCGTGTCCGAAAGATTTTTATCCCCTTCCACATATTGATCAACTGATAGATGCTACTTCGGTGTTCGCTCTGCTCAATTTTTTGGACGTTTTTTCGGGATACAATCAGATTTCAATGTGCAAGGAGGATATCCCGAAGACGGCTTTCATCACCCATCGGGCCATCTATGCATACAAGAAGATGACATTTGGATTGCTCAACGCCGAGGCTACTTATCAGATGATGATGAACAATGTTTTCAGAAGGTAATTAGGTCGAAGCATGGAGGTTTATGTTGATGATATGATTATTAAAAGCATGTCTGTGCGGGACCATTTGGATGATTTGGAGGATTGCTTTCAAATTGTCCGACAACACAACATTCGCCTGAACCCAACTAAGTGCAGTTTGAGTCTTGGTTCAGGGAAATTCCTTGGATATTTGGTAAGCAAACGAGGAATTGAGGCTAATCCGGAGAACATTAAGGCTATACTGGATATGAGGTCTCCTCAAACTTTCAAAGATGTACAACATTTGACTGGTCGGATTGCAGCACTTCGAAGGTTTATGTCCAAGTCAGCAGAACGATGCCTTCCATTCTTCGACACTTTGAAGGGACCAAAAAATGAAAAGACTTTCTAGTGGACTTCGGAGTGTGAGGACGCGTTCCAAGAGATAAAAGATACTATCTTCAGCACCTATGTTGATGAAGCCAATCCCTTCATAACCACTATATCTTTATTCAGCCGGTTCGAACTTCGTGGACTCTTTATGTGGATGGGTCTTCGACCTCGGATGTTAGTGGAGCTGGGTTATTTTGACAAGTCCAGAAGGATTTAAGGTTCAACAGGCCATTCGCTTTCGGTTTTAGGCGACCAATAATGAAGTGGAGTATGAAGTAATTCTAGCCGGATTACATTTGGCCCGAAGTTTAGAAGTGTAACATCTGGTCATCTTTAGTGACTCCCAACTGGTAGTTAAGAAGATAGTGGGCGAATACGAGGCTCGGGGGGGAAGGATGACTAAATATTTATCTGAGGTCAAGGATCGACTCCATTACTTTAACACGTACAACTTTCAAGGGGTGGATCGATCAAACAATACTGTGGCCAATGCCTTGTCAAAGTTGGCCACAACAGAAGTTACTTCATTTGGTGGATCAGTGTATCTGGATATTCTCGATGCTCCAAGCATTCAGAAGACCGAGGTCTTGGTAGTTGAGAGGTCAAATTGCTGGCTTCCGCCTTATTTAGATTATCTTAACGATGTGAAACTGCCCTCGGATCAGGTATTGGAAAAAAAAGATAAAACACAAGAGCTCTTACTTCTGCCTAATCGATGGGGATCTCTACCGGCGTGCTTATTCTTCCCCGCTGTTGAAATGTTTGATACCATCCGAAGCAACTTATGTCCTTCGGGAGGTTCACGAGGGAATTTGTGGAGACCATATGGGGTCCAAGACATTGACGTACAGGGTAATCAGACAGGGATATTATTGGCCGACTATGTTCCAAGAAGCAAAAGATTATGTGAAGAAATGTGTCAAATGTCAGCTCAACAGTCCCATTCCATATCAGCCTCCGGAGGAGTTGTCTTCGATTCTGTCTCCAATCCCATTTTCTATTTGGGGAGTTGATATTCTGGGTCCGTTACCTAAAGCTAAGGGGCAAGTGAGTTTCGTGATTGTGGCAATTGATTACATGACAAAGTGGGTAGAGGCCAAACCTCTTCGGACTATCACGGAGCAAAAATGTTTAAAGTTCTTTAAAGAGTTTATGGTATTTTGATTCGGCATCCCTGTGGTGTTGGTATCAGATAATGGTCGACAGTTCGTGGGTGCCAAATTTGAGGAGTTTCTGAATGATTTGAATATTCAACATCGGAGAACTTCGGTTGCACATCCTCAATTGAATGGGCAAGTAGAAGTAACAAACCGGACCCTACTCAATGGAATCAAAAGACGATTGGATGAAGCCAAGGGTCGCTGGCCCGAAGAATTACTTAGTGTCCTATGGGCTTATCGAACTATACCTCGGACAACGACAAGAGATTCTCCTTTTCGACCAGCATATGGTACTGATGCCCTTATTCCAATAGAGATTGGATCCCACTATCTCTCAGCATTCTGAAATAATTACATTCTCTTTATCTCTCTATCTCTCAGCTTTTATAGCATATACCTTATAGTATATAGCAGAAAAATAACTTATTTGAGTTATAGAAAAAAGTGAGGAATAGAGAAAATAATTACTAATATTATTTTCTCCAATTTGTATAATATTTTTACAGTATATTTTTGAGATCTCTCCCCGTGGTTTAGACTGTGACAGCCCAAAAATCCAGTCTATCTTCAAATCCGAGTCTGGTGCCGTCAAGACACTACCCACTCAACATATTCTTACAACATCATAGTAAATATTAAAATATTACAATATAATTCAACCTACTCCCAGGTACGAAAACCTTTACATAACTAACTCAAATAATATTACAACATTATTATATAATATTACAACCCGTTATATACTTTAACTATTCTACCTTAACAATTAGTAACTCTTATCTTCTTCTGACCATTCTGCTCTTTCCGCTGTAGCTGTAAAAATTTTAGAATTGGCAAGAGTGAGCATTTAATTTTCCAGTAAGTATAAGCAGTGAATAAACAATTCATGAATAGAATAATCTTTTCTGAAAACTTCAACAATTGAACAATAATTGTGAAACAACTCAAATAAATAGGAATTAAATTTTTTCTTTACTTCTTTCATTAATAACATAGTCTTAATCACATCAACAGTTCATTTATGGAACGTTTCTTCTTTAGTTTAGAACATAAGTGGTAATATTGGTCTAGTACGTTCTTGGATTTAACATTTAACAATCACGTCGTTACACGGGGTGCAACCTATATTGATAATTGCCCAATAATATTTGACTTGGCACGATCAATTATCACAATTCAAGAATTATTACAATTCATATTATTAACAATACAATTCCGACTGGAATAGCTCACAAATCGAGTTAAGCCGAATCAAATGGCAAATAACTCTCTTTTATAAATTATTTCACATAATAAGATGAATCTCATATAACAAATGAAATTCCATAACCAAACATAGGATTTTACAATTTAACATAGCTCAAACAACTTGTACAAATATTAAAAGATTTGCATAAGTTTAAAATTCACACAACATAAGCATTGCGTAAATTAAAGCTTCAATACATCATATATCATTCATGAGAATATAATTGAATGATATTAAAAACTTGCACAATACAAAATTTGTCTAAGTTAGGAAACTTGCCGCGGTCACTATTTTAAATCAAATATCCATTACATAACCTCATTCATCGGTTTACCTCAGCTGAACTCCAACCATCCTTGTATAATATATATACCTCATTGAGTTATAACATACTAAATAATCTCATTCGAGACTTAATGCATAACTAAATTTATTAATTAATACTTATTTCATTATCCAATCTTGGATTATCACCCCACATATGGGTTATTATACAATCTTACTACATTTTATATTTCAATCAAGACCCCATTGATTAAAAGAATTATTCTACACTTTTTGGGTTGTCCAAAAAGTGCTACGCAACGATTACATATTTGGATTCTACACGAAGAACTGAGCAACATATCAAAAAAATTACGTAATGCCCAAAAATTGACTCAGCGAACCAAAATGGCTTGGCATGCCAAAGACAGTATATAAACTGCCCAGGACAGCCTGCACACCAGAGATGCACAAACGGCCTGAGGCCTGAGATCCGGCCTTGGCCCGACCTGGCCTCGGCCTGGTCAAATATAGGCCTGGTCAAAGCCCGGACTAGATCGACCTGGCCTAGAAGGCCGTGAAAAGGCCTCAATTTTTTGGGATAAATCCGGCCTGGCCCGGCCTAACCAAAAGCCTGGCCTGGATCGGCCTGTGACCTTAGTCCGGCCTGAGTCTGGCCTAGCCCGAAAGCCTGGCCTACTAAGCAAATATACCCATCCCATCCATGTAAGATTGTGTTAATGTGGGATGCATGTGTTATTTATACCGCCAATGGCCTAGCATAAATTTGGTAGATAAGTGATGTGGGACTTAACAAAAGCCTTAAAGCCATCAGCTAGTGCTAGTCCTTTTATAAGAAAAATTTATGTAGAGTTTTATCATCCAACCAATGTGGGACTTAGTAATTTAAAAAATCTAACTCTCTCATACATCATTGGCTCATGTGACCTGAAGGACCATTGGGTTAAATTAAATTGTGTGGGAATGTTTAGGGGGTCTATTACTGATACTGAAGATGGGTTCATGGAAGTTGGTATTAATAAATCAAATATTATTATATGGTGGGTGCATGTTATGGTGTTTGATTAATAAATTAAATAAGATCATCATATAAGCCTACATATTGGCAGACTTGTTATGGTGTTTTTTTTCCCTTTATTTGACTTGTGATGTAATGTTGTTATTGTATCTATTAGTGTAAGAGGAAATGCAGTAATTTCATTGCTATATAATGGCATCATTTTCTGTTGTATATATTGCCGCCCTCCCTCCTTCATTCTTTGTGAACATGCACAATCTATGTGAATCTTAAGGTTATTTTACTAATAATTGGAAAAGTAGATCATTTATATATATTAAAAGAAAGTACCAAATGACCTAATGAGGTCATCATTAGGATTTAGGAATGGTTCCTGGATCACAAGGTCACTTACTAAAAAGAGAGTTACAATAGCTCACGAGTCCCACATCGCCTAAAACAACCCCTCTTCTCCTACATTTGTTCTATAAAAAAAGAAGAGTTCAACCATTGAAGTTTAATTGGCCAAAAGAACTAGAGTTAGTGTGAAGGACTGGCCTGGCCTAGGCCTTGCTTGGGTCTGGCCTGACCTGCTCAAACGGGCCTTCTCAGACCTTGTTTTTTTGTTAATTATCTGGCCTGGTCTGTCATTATTTGTGGTCTGGCCTGGCCCGATCTGGTCAATGGTCAAAACCTGGCAGGCCTAGATCAGGCTAGGCCAGACAGCCTGTTTGTGCACCCCTACTGCACACTGCCCAGACTCTTTGCAAAAATCTGGAATTTTTGGATTTCATGATTTTCGTGCTAGTTTTGCGAATTTTTATCTCATTCGTTACAAATTCGATTACATCCATTTTTGGATATGTTAGACCTCATACTACATAGTATTTTTAAAAAATATAATATTCACGAAAATAGTTTGATAAGGCTTCGAAACAGTAGGCCGAAACAGCCAACTCAGAACAGTTTCCAGACTGGCCAAAATTCCAGATTTTCTGCAGATTTCGAAATTTCCAGCAACTTTGTTATTTTCATAGCTACTTAGCGATTTTCTATCTCACAACCTACACATTGGATTGTTTTCAAATTCGGATATGGTTGAGATGATACTACATAGTATTTTAAAAAATTATCATATGACCAAAAACGATTCTTCAAGACAGATTTTTAGAGGCTCAAAAGTCTGTGTTCCAACACAATTTTTAGTTTTAACTAGTTTGTAAGAAATTATTCAAAAACCATTTTGAATTCGTTTTAAATCCTCCAACCAACTTGAGTTAACTCATAACTCATATATACATATTATCTAGTATCAAACTCCAGCCAATTCTCATGTTTTAGCAAAATAACCTCTTTTCGGCAATTTATCAAACATGTGGTGTGCCTAGCTTAAAAACCCAAATTTCTTTTGAATTTAAACGTGTTAATCCCATAATCTCCATACTAATTCATCCTTATATCTTCTGAACCCTTCATGGTTCCATAATTCAATCTCCCACAACCAATTTCAAAGATAATTTAAGAGTTTAGAAATTACCTCAAGTAGTTTTTCTTCATTTTCTACTTTCTTTCTTTCTTTCTTTCTTTCTTTTTTATTCTCTCTTCTATCTCTCTCTTTCTCTTCTTTGGAGTTTGTTACGGGAGGGAGGTGTGAAGAGTAACATGGCTGATGGAAATGCCTTACTAAGTCAATTAATTAGCTAACATGGCCCCTCCCTCACCTAACATTATTCAACCAACCAATCACATGAAAGGTTGGTAAAGAATTTGGGGAAAGACTTGGAGGCATGTGGAAGAAACTTTTCAGCAATTATTTCTCCCCTAAGAGCCTTAGCTGCACCCCCCTTCTAAAAGCTTAATTACTCCCCTTTTATTAGCTCATTTATTCGATTAATATCTATAAAAACTTCATTTTAAACAATTATATGCTTCGTTAGTTAGTTCAAACTAATTAAATTAATTAGTTTTGACTAACTATTAATTCACATCCATTTGACATAATATTAAATATCATGCCATTATTCATATTACATGTAATTATTGTAATAGAAATACAACTATCGTCATTAACTAAATAAATTTTTTTATTCAATTAATTAAAACAAATATTTTAACCCACTAATTTTCAAATAGTGAATTATTTACCTAATTCCATATTTAATTCATATTTGTTTGGCATAATATAATATATTAAGCCCTTACATAAATATATATTACATTCATATGTAATATATTTATAATAATGAGTTGAATTAACTCCCTCATTTTATTAGAACAAAATACATACATTAATTCATCAATATTAAGTAAGTGAATTAATTAGCTCGTATATGAAATTTAGTTCATAATAATTTTATCACCATCCAAGGCTCAATATTCAAATTATATTATTTAATAATATAATATAATTTAATCTCAATTAATTAATATTAATTAATTAATTTTATCCACTTTATTTAATGATTTAATTAAATATTAAATATCTTTTTCCCAATATATGTATATATTTCACATCTATATATACACATTTAGTCCATTACACAAAATCATATACTTTACATTATATGAAACACATATATACATATATGTCCAAATCTACTTCATCCATTAATAAGAATTTTATTTATTAAATTCTTATTTTAAATTTCTGAAATATCTGTGATATTACATTCACCCATTCTTCTAAGAATTTCGTCCTCGAAATTAAGGCATAGTCATCTCTATTTATTATACTCCTCTATTTTCAAATCTAGGTTTTATTCTCTAAACCTTTATTTAATTATTCAAGATTTTATTTACAAGTCTCATAAATTTTTGGGTTATCACATTCACCCATTCTTCTAAGAATTTCGTCCTCGAAATTATAGCATACTAATTTTTGTTGCTCATTCTATTGACCAAAACTAGATTTTCAAATCAACCTTTATATTCTCACTTTAATAACTACTAAACTCTTTCCTTCTTTAAAGATTTCTCTTTATTTGTCACATTCTATGGTCGTTCTTCTCTAAGAAGTTCACATCTTCTAAACTTTCAACTTCTAAAATAGTGAAATATTTTTTAGGAGTCTTCAACAATTGTTCAATAATTGTGAAACAGCTTGAACAAACAGGAAATAAAATATTCCTTAAAAACTTCTCAAATCATCAAATAGAAAATAAAAATTCCTTTAAAAATTTTCACATCCTGCTAAGTGGTCATAATTAAGACCATGAACCTATTACGAGGTTTAACAGTTATTCCACTGAAAAATCTCAGGAATATTTTAACAATCATAAAGACTGTAAAACATCCCATCAAATTGGTATGTTAAGTGTGTAATACTAATGTTTGGTATATGAATGTAAGTGCAACGTTATGTTTTGTTTGACTGGGCTTAAAATTAAGCATTAAATTTTTTTTATGTTAACACTAATAAAATGTGGTATAAAATGTAAAACACAAAGTACTAACTTAAGGTTTTGTTTATTCAGACAATGCGGCCAAGAAGAGAACAACGAAACTGAAGGGTAGAAAACTGCATTAATAATGAAGAAAGTAACACAAACCCTATACAAGATTTTGTGAATATACTAGCAGAGGCTATGCAGAATCGGACACCAGCTGCAGGAAATCCGCCAGGGAATCAAATGACGAATTTTAAAGACTTTAAGACAGTAGGTCCGCCAGAGTTTAAGGGAACAACAGATCCAATCGAAGCTCAAACACGGGTGAAGGAAATGGAGAAGGCTTTTATTATTGCAAGAGTTGCTGAGGAGCAAAAAACGTCTTTTGCTACCTACTTGATGAAAGGAGAAGCTAACTTCTGGTGGGAATCAAATCAGAATAGAGCTGGAGAAGGAGTTGTAATGTGGGAGAGATTCAAAGAATTATTTTTTGAGAATTACTTTCCACAAAGTATGCAAGGAAGGATGGAGGTTAAATTCTTAGAACTGAAGCAGGAGAATATGCCAGTTTCAGAATATGCCGCCAAATTCAACGAGTTAGCAAGGTTCGCACCACATCAAGTGGATACGGAGGAACGCAAGGCGCGACATTTTGAGAACGGATTAAAACCGTGGATATTCATAGCAGTACTATAGATTAATTCGTTTTCGACTCTGTTAGAGAAGGCAATCATTGCAGAAGAGGGAAGCGAAGCGGTATCCAAGTATAATCGATAAAAAAATAAGAAAAAGAATGAAGGTGGGAATCAGAATGTCAGCAGCGGTGGTAGAAACAACAAAAAGCGCAAGTGGGACAACAGTGGTAATAACTCAGGAAATCAACAAGGAAGTTCACAGCAAATGAAACCGACATGTAGCAAGTGTGGGAAGAATCACTATAGAGAGTGTTTAAAGGGGAAGTATGTATGTTATATTTGCGGTCAGGAAGGACATATTTCTCCAGATTGTCCCAAATCAAAGAAGAGAGGTTACTTTTCATGTGGAGGAACGAGACATAGATTCAGGGATTTTTCGTTGAAGAAGAATACTGATGGAGGAAGCGGCAACAAGGGCAGTAACCCCAAATTAACCATTAGTGTTCGGGAGCTACCTGGTCATTTATATCTGATGAATTTTCTAGAAGGCTAGAGTTACCTCGTGAAAAGTTAAGTAACCCAATGAATATAGAGGTTGCAAATAAAGAAGTGGTTCATGTTAAGTATATCCATAGAAATTGTTATGTGGAAATAAGGGGACATAGGTTAAGCGTGAATTTAATTCTGATACGCTTAGGAGAATTTGATGTGATCCTAGGAATGGATTGATTGTTTAACCATGAGGCATTTATTGATTGTCAAAAGAAGAGCATACGCCTTAAGACACCAAATAAGTCTAAGGTTGTATTTTATGGTTACAAGTCGCTAAGGCAATCGAGTTGTCTGACAATAATGCAGGCCAAGAAAATGTTAAAGAAAGGATGTGAAGGATATTTGGCTCATGTAGTGGATACACGAATGGTGAATTCTGACATGGGGCAAATACCTATAGTTAATGAGTTTGGGGATGTTTTTCCAGAGGAATTGTCGGCACTCCCACCAGACTGAGAAATAGAGTTTGTAATTGATTTAGCACCGGGGACAACACCAATATTAAAAGCACCATATATGATGGCTCTGGTAGAAATGAAAGAGTTAATGGTCCAGCTGCAGGAGTTGTTAGACAAGAAGTACATTCAACCTAGTGTATCTCTGTGGGGAGCACCAGTGTTGTTTGTAAAGAAGAAAGATGGATTGATGAGGTTGTGTATAGATTATAGAGAATTGAATAAGGTGAAAATCAAGAACAAGTATCCGTTACCGAGAATAGACGATCTGTTTGATCAACTTAAAGGAGCGAAGTATTTTTCAAAGATTGATTTGAGGACTGGTTATCATCAGTTGAAGGTGAGGACATAGGATGTACTAAAGACAACATTTAGAACTCGTTACGGTCATTATGAGTTTTTAGTGATGTCGTTTGGACTGGCGAATGCGCCAGCCGCATTTATGGACTTGATGAACAGAGTGTTCAAGAAATACTTGGACAAGTTTGTGGTTGTGTTCATTAATGATATATTGGTGTATTCGAAAACTGAAGAGGAGCATGCCAAACGTCTAAGGATAGGACTGGAGACATTAAGAAAGGAGAAATTATACGCGAAATTTTCAAAGTGTGAATTCTGGATGAAGAGAGTTCAGTTTTTGGGACATGTTATCGACAACGAAGGAATTTCTGTTGATCCAGCAAAGGTAGAAGCGGTGAAAAATTGGGGACAACTGAAGATGCCAACAGAAGTCAGAAGTTTCTTGGGATTAACAAGATATTATCGGAGGTTCATTCAAGACTTCTCAAAGATAGCGACGCCATTGACTAATCTGACGAGGAAGAATGTTAAGTATGCGTGGACGGAGAAATATGAACAAAGTTTTCAGGAGTTGAAGAAGCGACTAAGTGATGCACATGTGTTATCCTTACCAGATAGTACGGGAGGTTTTACAGTGTATAGTGATGCGTCTCACAAGGGACTGGGTTGTGTGCTAATGCAGAATGGTAAAGTCAGTGCATATGCGTCACGTCAGTTAAAGGACTATGAAAAGGGATACCCTACCCATGACTTGGAGTTGGCAGCGGTAGTGTTTGCCCTTAAAATATGGAGACATTATCTCTATGGGAAAAAGTGTGAGATATATACAGATCACAAGAGTTTGAAGTATATCTTTACACAAAAAGAATTGAACATGCGGCAGAGGAGGTGGTTAGAATTGATCAAAGACTACGATTGTGATATTTTATACCATCCGGGAAAGGCCAATGTAGTGGCAGATGTTTCAAGCAGAAAGAGTAGAGAGAAGTTGTTTGCATTGACAGGGCAAGAAGAATTAGTAAAAGAAATGGCTAGAATGCAGTTGGAGGTGAAAAGGCCAAATGATTTGGAGGAGAAAGTGATGGAGATGGAAGCAAGTCCAACCTTATTAGACAAGGTGAAAGAGGCTCAAGAAAATGATGAAGAATATGGTAACATTAAGAAACGGTTAGCTGAAGGTGAAGAGTTGAAGTATAAAATCGATGGCACCGGATTGTTGAGGTTCGAAGAGCGAGTTTAGGTACCTTCAGTACCAGAATTAAGAGAGAAGATTTTGCAAGAAGCGCAAAGTACAAGATACTCAATTCACCCGGGTAGTACAAAGATGTATCAAGATTTGCGTCAACATTTTTGGTGGCCGAATATGAAGAGAGAGGTTGTCGAATGTGTTAGTCGATGTTTAACTTGTCAACGAGTCAAGGCAGAACATCAACGACCTAGTGGATTATTGCAGCCATTAGAGATTCCTGAATGGAAATGGGAGCACGTCACGATGGATTTTGTGGTGGGACTTCCAGCAATGCAGAAAGGTTACGACGCCATATGGGTGATTGTGGATCATCTTACAAAGTCAGCGCACTTTTTGCCGATCAAGATTAGGTACAATCTGGATCAACTCGCCAAATTATATATCACGAAAATAGTTTCAAGACATGGAGTGCCGATATCGATTGTATCTGATAGGGATCCGCGCTTTACGTCAAATTTTTGGAGGAGTCTTCAAGAAAGAATGGGGACACAATTAAGGTTAAGCACCGCGTATCATCCACAGACCAATGGTCAAAGCGAGCAAACGATTCAGACGTTAGAAGACATGCTCAGAGCCTGTGTGATGGACTTCAAGGGAAGCTGGGAGGATCATCTTCCATTAGCAGAGTTTGCGTATAATAATAGTTATCACGCGAGCATTGGTATGCCATCGTACGAAGCACTGTATGGGAGAAAATGTAGAACGCCTTTGTGTTGGGATGAGGTAGGTGAACAAAAACTGTTGGGGCCAGAATTGGTGCAGCAAGTCGTGGAGATCATCAAAGTGATAAGAGCTCGTCTAATTGCAGCTCAAGATAGACAGAAGAAATATGCAGATTTACATCACAAGAAAAGAGATTTCGAAGTGGGAAGCTTCGCGTTTTTGAAAGTATCTCCTTGGAAAGGAAAAATTAGATTTGGCAAGAAAGGGACGTTGAGTCTGAGATTCATAGGACCGTTTGAGATATTGAAGAAAATAGGTGAAGTGGCGTATAAGGTAGCTCTACCTCCTGAACTGGAACATGTTCACAATGTGTTTCATGTGTCAGTGTTGCGTTCATATAAGCCTGATTACAAGCACGTTATATCTTATGAGCCGATTCAAGTCGAAAAGGACTTGTCATATGAAGAAATTCCTATAAATATTTTAGATAGGAAAGAGCAGAAGTTAAGAAATAAGGTTATATATTTTGTCAAAATTCTTTGGAGGAACTACAACGCTGAAGAAGCTACGTGGGAACTCGAAGAAAATATGAGGAAGAATTATCCAAATCTTTTTGAGTAACCTTATGTTGTAATTCCGGGGACATAATTCTTATAAGGAGGAGAGAATGTAATAACCAAGAATATTGGGTCACAATGTAAATGAGGATATTAAATTCTTATCAATGTATTAAATACTTTGTGACTTATAAAGGATGTGTATGTGATTAAATGAATATATATATATACATATATATATTATGTGTATATATTTACATATCATATTATGTGTAATAACAAGAAAGCTTTATAACTTAATTATATACATTAGGTATGAGAATTAAATAACCTAAGCGTTATATTTATTTAAAATATATACTAGTAGACTAATCTAAGGGATTAATTTTATTATCTCAATTTAATTATTTATTTTAAACCTAATTAAAGCAAGTCTAATTGGGTTATGTAATTAAACTCATATGAGTAATTATTTAAAAAGTCCAAAATGAGTGGACTAGGAACCCTAATTAAATAACTAGGATAATGTAAAATTTATGTCTTGGACCCATGATAGTTCTAGTGGACCAAACAATTTATTAGAGAGCCCAAATGAAATTAAAATTGGCCCAAACCTTAGCCCAACTTGGGATGAATCTTCTAGAAGATTAAAATAGCAAATTAAGTAAATAAAGAAAATCAAAAATTGGGCAAAAAAAAGAAGAAGAAAATGTCGGGTGGTTGAATGAATCACATGGGCTCATTTATTGTTGTATTTCATATTTTCGAAGTTGGTATGCCAACTATCCTAGCTATTGTCCCTAATAAAGCTAACTTATTAGTCTAAACTTCACAAATTAGGGGATAGTAAAGAAAATGGAGGGTTATGTAATAATAATATGTATAAATATATATGATATATCTATAAATGTTTATAGCTATAAATATAGCTCCTCATTTGCTAGCAAAAGAGTTTACTTCATTTTCTATTTTCTTAGTTCTAAAGAGAGAGAGAAAGAGTGAGAGCAAAACATTTAAGAGAGAGAGAGGGCTGTCAAAATTTCCAAAGGGAGAAGAGAGAGTTTGTTCATGCCTTTAAACTTCATTCAATACTTTGGAAGAAGAAGAAAAATTGCCACAAAAACTAGGTATAAAATCCTAAAACCCTAATTAGTTTCTTATATTTTATTGTGGTTGTTTTGAAATAAATAATGAGTTTTTGATAATAATCCTTATAACACTAGATCTTCATGTTATAAGGCATTTCATGTTTAGGTCTCATTATTTTGGGTGTTGATTTGTTTGAAAAACAAAAGAAAATGAAACTAGTTTTTATGCTTGAGAAAATCCTAATTTTGAGATACTTTGAAAGCTTACCATTTTAAATCCACAAATTAATTTTGTGATCCGTAAAAGAGGGGTGTTAAATTTATGAGTTAACTGTTAAACCCAAGTGGTAGAACTCAAATTTATTAACTGAGCAAGCCATGACAACTATTTTGGTAAAACAGTCCAGGCGGGCGGAACAAAAATTGTAGGATAAAGACTTATAAGCTTTGAAGTATGGATGGGTCTGAGCTTAAAAACACATGGCATGCAGGTCGGCTTAGAAAATACTATCAATAATTTGGGTTCTCTTTTTCTAACATGATATGTCATATCCATTCCCTTATAATTCACACCAATAGTCTCTCTTGCCTTACTAAATACGGGTTTTACATATATCAGAAATGCCTTTGACCCAAATAAATCTGTATCGCATGTTATATACCTAGTTGATCTTGATGTATTACTCTCCTATTTTAAATTTTTATAACAGGAGAGTGGGGGCAATGTTGGGATATGGCATCTGCAAGTTAGCTTTCTCTATGGGACCACAATTCCACCCAACTCCATTATCAGCAAACTTACTCAAATTTCGTGGGCGAAGAATTAAATTTATTCCTTGTTGGCCAAAAATAAAATAATTATTCATGAAAATAAAATAATAACACCAGAATTTTACGTGGAAACCGAATTTAAAAAAAACACGGGGAGAGGTCTCAGAAATCTACTATAAAAATATTATACAAATTGGAGAAAATAATATTAGTAAATTATTTTCTCTATTCCTCACTTTTTTCTATAACTCAAATGAGTTATTTTTCTGCTATATACTATAAGGTATTAAAGAGAAAGATAAGAAGATCGTAAAACAAAACGATCATGAGATAGAAAGGAATCGTAATATAATACGATTATAAGAAAATATCACAACATGATCTGATTAAATAGGGAATGATAGATGATCAACCGAATGATTGAAAACTTTATAACAGAATTGTTGTACGAAAAAGGTACCAGAGGATAGTACGAAGATAAAACTCAAAAGGAGTTATAAATGATGGAATACGAATTAAAAGTTTGTGTTGAGCAAGGAGCAAGATAAGATTAGGATTATGTGGGTTTTAAAGTGAGGACTCATGTTAGTGGCTGAGTTGTACGATTCCTTTTATGGGTTGGGAATTAGTGCTTGGTTTGAGAACCACTTAGCTTCCTATATCGATATAGTGGTTGAGTTGAACAATTTCTTGTATGGGTAAAAGATTTGTCCTTGGTCTAACAACCGCTTAGCTTCATATATTGATTAGTGGCCGAGTTGACCAATTCCTTGTATAGGCAGGGGATTGTGTTTGGTTCGACAACCACTTAGCTTCCTATAGTGATAATCATTGAAATCTGGTGTCGCCCTATTCGCTATATGTATGTTGAGAAGGTGATTCTTTTCTCATGTGTATAACGGATAGGCATATGATGTAAGATTAGGTGCAAGTTCTTAAAACTCATGCTTATGGTAAGTTTGTGACTAATCATATGGTATATTTTTGAACCCCTAAGCGTATGGACAGTCCCTGATTAGTTCTTGGACTACGTATTGCTAGGACAAGTTCCTAAACTCGTATTATTGTGGCAAGTTCCTAAACTCATAATGTGTGGTAAGTTCGATGAACAATGATTGTGGTATATCATTATAGACCATAAGAGAGGATTATAAATTAAAGTGTGATTTAAGAGTTCTAAGTGATGGACGAACATTAGTAGAATCAGAAGTGAATAGAGATGTTAAGTAAAGTTGAGATGATAAATTGAAGATGATTGAGGATTCTAGGTATTCCCAATCTTCTAGCTATGTTAGATCCTAAATCGTGCTTATATTCACACTTATACGCCATTGAAAAGTCTTTTCATTTGTATGTCTACGCTACTTTACTCAGCTAGAAAAAAATTATTTTAACATCAAAATGTATTTTAAAATCGTCAACGCACCATTACGAAGCATGGTGTTGAGATGATAAATGACGGCATCCTAACACACTGTTACAACAGTGCAGCATTATGTCATCCTATAAATGAATTTTAGTTATATGAACCGTTTTATGAAGTATGTCCATGCTAATTGTGTTGGTTAGACAAAGCTTGTTTTAAAAACTTCAAAATGTATTTAATCATCACTTACCATTAAAGCCGTGGTATGGAGATGATAAAATGACGGAATCCTAACATACTGATTGCAACAGTGCAGCATTATTACGTCCTTAAAATGATTTTTAGTTTACATGAACTGTTAAGAAAATCCTGTTGCTCATAGTGTTACTATGGTGAGACTCAGGAATCCATGTTTCAGTACAAGTTCTGTGAACATAGCAATACTTTTGAAATTGCTTATTTTATGAAATGAGTCGATGTCATTTGTTTCGGCGAGACAAATATTATGATGATTTAATGAAATGTTTTCTGGAATGTTTTTAAGCTGAGATGAACAACCCTGATAAATAGGTAATTATTTTATGTCGGGAAGAATCCGATTGTGCGCACATAAAGTGTAGTAAGTGTTGTGCACGACACCGGGTACAATAGGTTGATCCCCTAACGTACCAATTTGATGGGATGTTTTACAGTATTTATGATTGTTAAAATATTCCTGAGATTGTTTAGTGGAATAATTGTTAAACCTTGTAGCAAGTTCATGGTCTTAATTATGACCACTCAACAGGATGTGAAAAGTTTTTAAAGGAATTTTTATTTTCTATTTGATGATTTGAGAAGTTTTTAAGGAATATTTTATTTCCTGTTTGTTCAAGCTGCTTCACAATTATTGAACAATTGTTGAAGACTCCTGAAAAACTATTTCACTATTTTGGAAGTTGAAAGTTTAGAAGATGTGAACTTCTTAGAGAAGAATGACTATAGAATGTGACGAATAAAGAGAAATCTTTAAAGAAGTAAAAAGTTTAGTAGTTATTAAAGTGAGAATATAAAGGTTGATTTGAAAACCTAATTTTGGTCAATAGAATGAGCAGCAAAAATTAGTATGCTATAATTTCGAGGACGAAATTCTTAGAAGAATGGGTGAATGTGATAACCCAAAAATTTATGAGACTTGTAAATAAGATCTCGAATAATTAAATAAATATTTAAAGAATAAAACCTAGATTTAAAAATAGAGGAGTATAATAAATATAGATGACTATGCCTTAATTTCGAGGACGAAATTCTTAGAAGAATGAGTGAATGTAATATCCCAGATATTTCAGAAATTTAAAATAAGAATTTAATAAATAAAATTTTTATTAAAGGATGAAGTAGATTTGGACATATGTATATATGTGTTTCATATAATGTGAAGTATGTGATTTTGTGTAATGGACTAAATGTGTATATATAGATGTGAAATATATACATATATTGGGAAAATGAGATTTAATATTTAATTAAATCATTAAAGAAAGTGGATAAAATTAATTAATTAATATTAATTGATTGAGATTAAATTGAAATTATATTATGAAATAATATAATTTTAATATTTAGCCTTGGACAGCGATAGAATTATTATGAACTAAATGTCATATACGAGTTAATTAATTCACTATTTGAAAATTAGTGTGTTAAAATATTTGTTTTAATTAATTGAATAAAGAAATTTATTTAGTTAATGATGATAGTTTTATTTATATTACAATAATTACAAGTAATATGAATAATGGTATGATATTTAATATTATGTCAAATGAATGTGAATTAATAGTTGGTTAAGACTAATTAATTTAATGAGTATGAACTAACTAAGGAAGCGAATAATTACATATAAGACAAAAATAGTGGTAGAAAACTCGAATTTGAGTTCGGAGTGAAATTTGGAGACGTGGACAGGACGGTTGAGTCCGGAACGTCGAAAATAGTAAGAATAAACTAAAAACACAAAATGTGTCGGGGTTGACTTTTTGGTCAAAAGTTAACGGTTGACTTTTCGGTAAAATGTCAAACTCGAAATTCGGAGAGGAATTTGATGAAATGGATATGCCCATGATGTTGGGAACGTCAAAATTAGTAGGAATCGACTATAAGTTCAAAAAAGTTGATTTTTAGAACCCAAAATGGTCAAATAGACAATTAAACGGATAAATGAACAAACAAAAGAAGAGAAAATAAATTTTAAAAGAATGTCGGCCATGGGGGCGGCTGATATCTGAATTGTGAGAAGGGAGAGTGATAATTAGGGGAGACATAAGGGGAGGAAAGTAAGGAATAAAGAGAGCAAAAGAAAGATAAAAAGGAAAAAAGATAAGTGAAGACATTATTTTCTTCCACCCCACCTACCACTTCCCATTAATGCCATCCTTTCGGGTGAAACAAAGAAGAAAGAAAGGAGCATCAGCTCCCTCCCTTACACTTCTCCCCATCCGAAATCCGCAAAAAATGAAGAGAGAAAGAAGAAGAAAAGGAAAGAGGAAGAAAAAAAATCAAGAAGAAATCAAGAAAAGGTATTTTCAAAACCTTTGATTTATTTTAAGAATTAAGTTTTATGGATTTTATGTAAAGAGATTATGCTTATACTTGTTTGGATTATTTAAACATGTATAAACAAGAATTACATAAGAGAAATCAAGAAATCAAATGAAATTAATTTTTGCCAAAACATTATGAAACTTGGTGAAAATTTTATAATATCATTTTAGAATTTCTGGGAAATTTTGGTAAATTATTGAAGATCAGAAGTATTTATTATATTTTTAAGCTATTTAAAGTTAGTTTAAAAATAGTGAAAATTCACACAAAATTATGTGAATGGTCGAAAATTATAAAATTTGGTGGAAAATCTTATAATATTATTTATGATTTTTTGGAAATTTTTGGTGAATTATTGAAGAGCAGAAATATTTATTGTATTTTTAAGCTATTTAAAGTTAGTTTAAAAATAGTAAAAATTCACAGAAAATTATGTGAATGGTCAAAAATTATAAATTTTGGTGGAAAATCTTATAATATTATTTATGATTTTCTGGAAAGTTTTGGTGAATTATTGAAGAGTAGAAATATTTATTGTATTTTTAAGCTATTTAAAGTTAGTTTAAAAATAGTGAAAACTCACAAACAATTATGTGAATGGTAGAAAATTATAAAATTTGGTGAAAAATCTCATAATATTATTTATGATTTTATGAAACCTTTTTGTGAATTATTGAAGAGCAGAAATATTTATTATATTTTTAAGCTATTTAAAGTTAGTTTAAAAATTAGTGAAAATTCATAGGAAATTCTATGAATGGTGAAAAATTATGATAATTGGTGTAAAAACTTATAATAATATAAGATAAATATTGATGATGTTTTGAATATATAAAAATTTGTTGAGTTATTATTTCTATTTTGAAGCTATTAAATGATAGTTTTTATAAATAGAAATAATTACAGAAAATTGTTGGATAATCCGAAAAATATGAAAATTGGTTGAAAAGTCCAGAATAATATTCTAAAGACGTTTAAAGTGTTAGTAAGCTCATGAAGTTTTGGGGCATTATAAAATATGGAATAGAGTATTATAAACTAATAATTGTCATCATTATGTAGCTAATTGATATATTATTACAAATGACATTGTGTAGGCTATTTGAAGAGTATTATAGCGTAAGTTGTAAACAGCGCTTAAGGCAAGTTTTCCTAACTTACACAAACTTTATATTGTGTAAGTTTCTAATATCATTCAATTATATTCTCATAAATGATATATGATGTATTGAAGCTTTAATTTACGCAATGCTTATGTTATGTGAATTTTAAACTTATGCAAATATTTTAATATCTGTACAAGTTGTTTGAGCTATGTTAAATTGAAAAAAAAATAATATGATTGGTTATGAAATTTCATTTGTTATATGAGATTCATCTTATTATGCGAAATGATTTATAAAAGAGAGTTATTTGCCATTTGATTCGGCTTAACTCGATTTGTGAGTTATTCTAGTCGGAATATTTATTGTTGTGATATTGAATTGTAATAATTCTTGAATTGTAATAGTTGATTGTGCCAAGTCAAAATTAAATAAATCTTGGGCAATTAATAATATAGGTTGCACCCCGTGCAACAATGAGTTTTATATGAGTAAATGTAGTTATGATTGCACCCTGTGCAATGATGTGTTTGTTAAGCGTTAAATCCAATAACGTGTTAGCCCAATATTAGCACTTATGTGCTAAACTAAAGAAGAAAAGTTCTATTATTGAACTACTGATGTGTTTAAGATTATGTTTATTCATGAAAAATGTTTAAAGAAAAAAGAAAAAAAATTATCCCTATTTATTGAGCTGCTTAATAATTATTGTTCAATTGTTGAAGTTTTCAGAAAGATTATCTATTCATGAATGTTGTTTATTCACTACTTATACTTGTTGGGCAATTAAATGCTCACGCTTGCAAATTCTAAAAATTTTTACAGCTACAGCGGAAAGACCAGAATGGTCAGAAAAAGATAAGAGTTACTAATTGTTAAGGTAGAATAGTTAAAGTATATGACGGGTTGTAATATTGTATAATAATGTTGTAATATTATTTAAGGTAGTAGGTGGAATTATACTGTAATATTTTAATATTACTCTGATCTTGTAGGAATATGTTGAGTAGGTAGTGTTTTGACGGCACCGAACTCGAGTTTGAAGATAGACTGGATTTTCGGGCTGACATAAGCGACTTCAGATGGTATCAAACATTTCAACAGTGTGAGGACGCGTTCCAAGGGATCAAAAGATACCTATCTTCGGCACCTATGTTGATGAAGCCAATCCCTTTAGAACCATTGTATCTTTATTTGGCGGCTAGTTTGTTGGCAGTCGGAGCACTTTTGGTACGAGAGGCGGGGGAAAATAATTCCCCGTCTATTATATCAGTCCTGCGCTTCGGGATGCGGAAACTAGGTATCCGAACCGGGAAAAGTTCGCATATGCTTTAATAATAAGTAGTAGGAAACTTCGCCATTATTTTCGGGGTCGGATGATAGTCGTTTACACAGATCAGCCTTTGAAAAAGATATTGAATAAACCGGACATATCTGGACGACTTGCTGCTTGGGCTATGGAGTTGACTCAATTTATCGTGGAGTATCACCCTAGGACGGCGATAAAAGCTCAGGTTTTGGCCGACTTCATGGTGGAATATTCATTCTTCGAACCAGATTCTACAGAGGCAGTAGTAAGTTCAGTCTCAGATGTTTAGCCGGTTCGAACTTCGTGGACTCTTTATGTGGATGGGTCTTTGACCTCGGATGTTAGTGGAGCTGAGATTATTTTGACAAGTCTAGAAGGATTTAAGGTTCAACAGGCGATTCGCTTTCGGTTTAAGGTAACCAATAGAAGCGGAGTATGAAGCAATTCTAGCTAGATTACGTTTGGCCCGAAGTTTAGAAGTTCAACATCTGGTCATCTTTAGTGACTCCCAACTGGTAGTTAAGCAGATAGTGGGCGAATACGAGGCTCAGGGGGCAAGGATGACTCAATATTTATCTGAGGTCAAGGATCGACTCCATTACTTTAACACATACAACTTTCAAGGGGTGGATCGATCAAACAATATTGTGCCCGATGCCTTGTCAAAGTTGGCCACAACAGAACTTACTTCATTTGGTGGATCAGTGTATCTGGAGATTCTCGATGCTCCAAGTATTCAGAAGACCGAGGTCTTGGTAATTGAAAGGTCAAATTACTGGCTTACGCCTTATTTAGATTATCTCAGTGATGGGAAGCTGCCCTCAGATCGGGTATTAGCAAAAAAGATAAAACACAAGAGCTCTTACTTCTGCCTAATCGATGGGGATCTCTACCGGCGTGCTTATTCTTCCCCGCTGTTGAAATGTTTGATACCATCCGAAACAACTTATGTCTTTCGGGAGGTTCACGAGGGAATTTGTGGAGACCATATGGGGGCCAAGACATTGACGTACAAGGTAATCAGACAAGGATATTATTGGCCGACTATGTTCCAAGAAGAAAAAGATTATGTGACCATCGATTAGGCAGAAGTAAGAGCTCTTGTGTTTTATCTTTTTTGCCAATACCTGATCCGAGGGCAGCTTCCCATCGCTGAGATAATCTAAATAAGGCGTAAGCCAATAATATGACCTCTCAATTACCAAGACCTCGGTCTTCTGAATGCTTAGAGCATCGAGAATCTCCAGATACACTGATCCACCAAATGAAGTAACTTCTGTTGTGGCCAACTTTGACAAGGCATCAGCCACAGTATTATTTGATCGATCCACCCTTTGAAAGTTGTACGTGTTAAAGTAATGGAGCCGATCCTTAACCTCAGATAAATATTTAGTCATCCTTGCCCCCCGAACCTCGTATTCGCCCACTATTTACTTAATTACTAGTTGGGAGTCACTAAAGATGACCAGATGTTGAACTTCTAAACTTCCGGCTAAACGTAATCCGGCTAGAATTGCTTCATACTCCGCTTCATTATTGGTCGCCTTAAACCGAAAGCGAATGGCCTGTTGAACCTTAAATCCTTCTGGACTTGTCAAAATAACCCCAGCTCCACTGACATTCGAGGTCGAAGACCCATCCACATAAAGAGTCCACGAAGTTCGAACCGGCTGAACATCTGAGACCGAACTTACTATGGCCTTTGTAGAATCTGGTTCGAAGAATGAACATTCCACCATGAAGTCGGTCAAAGCCTGACCTTTTATCACCGTCCTAGGGTGATACTCCAAGATAAATTGAGTCAACTCCATAGCCCAAGCAGCAAGTCGTCCTGATATGTCCGGTTTGTTCAATATCTTTTTCAAAGGCTAATATGTGTAAACAATTATCATCCGACCCTGAAAATAATGGCGAAGTTTCCTGCTAGTTATTATTAAAGCATATACGAACTTTTCTAGGTTCGGATACCTAGTCTCCGTATCCCGAAGCGCATGACTGATATAATAGACGGAGAATTATTTTCCTCCCGCCTCTCGTACCAAAACTACTCTGACTGCTAATGAACTAGCCACCAAATAAAGATACAGTGGTTCTGAAGGGATTGACTTCATCAACATAGGTGCCAAAGATAGGTATCTTTTGATCCCTTGGAACGCGTCCTCACACTCCGAAGTCCACTGGAAAGTCTTTTCATTTTTTGGTCCCTTCAGAGTGTCGAAGAATGGAAGGCATCGTTCTGCTGACTTGGACATAAACCTTCGAAGTGCTGCAATCTGACCAGTCAAACGTTATACATCTTTGAAAGTTTGAGGAGACCTCATATCCAGTATAGCCTTAATCTTCTCCAGATTGGCCTCAATTCCTCGTTTGCTTACCAAATATCCAAGGAATTTCCCTGAACCAAGACCGAAAGTGCACTTAGTTGGGTTCAGGCGAATGTTGTGATGTCAGACAATTTGAAAGCAATCCTCCAAATCATCCAAATGGTCCTGAACAGACATGCTTTTAACAATCATATCATCAACATAAACCTCCATGCTTTGGCCTAACTGCCTTTTGAAAACATTATTCATCATCCTCTGATAAGTAGCACCAGCGTTGAGCAATCCAAATGTTATATTCTTGTATGCATAGATGGCTTGATGGGTGATGAAAGCGGTCTTCGGGATATCCTCCTTGCACATTAAAATCTGAATGTATCCTGAAAAAGCGTCCAAAAAACTGAGCAGAGCGAACCTCAAAGTAGCATCTATCAGCTGATCAATATGTGGAAGGGGATAACAATCTTTCGAACACGCCTTATTCAGATCAGTATAATCTATGCACATCATCCACTTCCCATTCTGCTTCCTGACCAGGACCACATTAGCTAACCACTCTAAATAGTCGATTTCAAAAATAAAGTCGACTGCCAATAACTTAGCCACTTCATTGTCAATGATCTTCTGTCGCTCCGGGGCAAAGATCCTTCTCTTCTCCTGAACAGGTTTTCGGGTAGGATCTACACATAGCTTATGAACAACCACTAATTCATCAATCCTTGGCATGTCGCTGGGCAGCCAAGGAAAGATATTGGCATACACTCGTAGCAATTCTACCAAACTTGTTCGAAGGGGTTCTTGCAACCATGACCCCATCCTTATCATTTTCTCTGAATTTCCCGGAATAAGCTCTACGTCTTCAGTCTCCTCGGCTGGAAGGGCAAGGGGTTCAGTAGCTCCCTCTGTAAATGGCTCCATCTCAATCACCATTGTCTGTTTCTGTTTGCTGACCCCGACCCCTAATGTAATCAAAGTATTGCGATAGCATCATCGGGCAATATCTAAATCTCCCTTGACTTTGCCAACCCCGTTTGGTGTAGGAAACTTTAGTTTGAAGTGGGGATAGAAGTCAGTGCCTGCAAAGCTATCAGCCGTCCCAAACTGGCATTGTACGCTGAATCTATATGTACTACAAAGAACCTGACATTCACCTCAACCTGCTGGGGAGCCGTTCTGAAGACAACCGGTAGTTTGATAGTTCCCGCTACCCGAACTAGGTCATTGTTGAATCCATACAAGGGTGGCTCCTGCCTAACTTCCATATTTTTCCCTTCTAGGTCCATCTTTTGGTAAGCGTGGGCATATAGTATGTTAACAAAAGAACCGTTGTCAATCATGATTCTCTTCATATCCACTGGCCCGACTTGTGCAGTGATAGCCAAAGCTCCTTCGTGTGGTTCGATAAGTTCCGATGGATAATCATCATCGATGAAAGAAGTGACCATGCCAGGGTACTGTCGATCTTTATTGGAAGGCTGTTCGGACACTGTTAGTACAGAATCTAAAACTCCTCGTCGCTTTTTTCCAGTCATCTTTCCGATCGAGCCGCCTGTTATTACATCCACTATGCATCGAACTACATGTCCCTGTTCAGATTTTGCTCTTGGTTTATGTTACTTGATTTTCTTTCTGAATCCTTTTGCACAACAACATACTGGACTAGTTCCCCATTCCAAACATTCTTCTCGATCAAATCCTTCAAATGCCAATAATATTCAGTAGAGTGTCCAACAATCTGATGATAGTTACAATATCTGTTTTGATTTCCTTTATATGAACGAGTATTTGTCGGACATGGTTCAAAATAAGGTTTGTCCCTTATTTCCTTCAGTATCTTTGCCCGATTTGTATTGAGGAGGGTGAAGACCTTATTGACGTTACGGTTCGGAAAGGGTGGTCGGCCTCCCCCTGAACCCCCGTTATGGAAACTCTTTTTTGTCTGGTTGTCCGGCCTATTTTGATTATTATCTGTCCTGGGATAGTTGTTCCTATCCCAATCTCTAGGCTTCTCTAAAGATTGTGAATGCGGCCTTAGGCTCCCCATAGCCTCTTCAATGGCGATGAAGTTCTCCACTCGATCATAAGCCTCGGACAAGTCCTTCGGAGGATGAAATATCATGTCCTTCACCAGTTTCTTTGACCTTACCACATCCAATCCTGTTTGAAAATATCTGAGGGCCTGAGGTCCGTTCAGGTCTGTTACCTTTCTGACCGCCTCTCGAAATCTCTTCACATACTGGCTCAGGGTCTCGTTGGGGGTACTGCCTTATTTGTACCAGGGAACCAGTCGGTTTACCTCTCTTTTTATTACTCCCGAATCGACTATGAAATTTCTCGCAAAGTTCCTTCCATGATGAGATCGAATTCAGGGCAAGCGATGTCATCCATTATCGAGCTTCTTTCTTCAGGGTTGTGATGAATATCCGACACTTGGTAGCATCTGAATAATCATAATATTTCATGAGTCGATTGTACGCTTGGGTGTGGTCATAGGGATCACCAGTGCCATCAAAAATCTCAAAGTTTAGAACCTTCTTGTTGGGGTCGGCTCTTACCCGATCGATCTCCGGAGAAAAGGGCAACATTGGATCAATAGGAGCCTCCTTTTCCTGATTGACCGTTGCCAATTTCTTTTCTAGTTCTACCACCCTTCGGGCAAGAGCTTCAGACTCTTTCTTCCTAGGGGATGACTTACGCTTATCCCGATTATTCTATAATGAAGCCACCCACTGCCTTTATCTTCTCCCATCGCTGCTACCCTCTCGAGAGCGGCTCCTATGCTTGTTATTTTCGCGCTGAGAGCTGTCCGGACGATGTGTCCTTGATCGGTTCCCTGGCGATGTTTCTCGACGATGATGATGGCTGGAGGAAACCTCCTGCCTACCCAACAGTAGTGCCATCTGAGCATCTAACTCATTATGCTGAAGGTGTAGGGCTTCCATAGCGTCTTTGTTCTCCTGCATCTTTTTGGCTAAAATTGTTTCCCTTTTATCCCGGCCATCTCGCTTTGAGTTCTGATCTTCGGCACGACTGTGGGGGACTATTGTCTTTTGTGTGGCTGAGAACAACTGTGGCCTGATTGGTGCCGTCTTAGCCTTCGATGGGCCCACAGAGTGACTATGGGGCCCGAGCCTGTCTGAGACATGGTTGGAAGGCCCTAACCTGTCCTTGACCGAGCCCCGGGGTTGGGAAGATGGGTCGACCGTTGATTTCTCCCGTCCATTAACCGTGTTTGCCTTGCTCGTCGCCATATCTCTGATTAGAAAGCTTACAACACGTACTGCGCATACATATCAACAAAAATATAAACGAACAAATATATAGAAAGTTATGGCTACTCAAAGTGTTCGGGTTGATAATGTTTTCAAACTTTTTAAATAATCATCAATGGAGCTTCGTGTAAACTACATACATGGCATACATATGATCGAAATACGCATGCTCTGATACCAATGAAGTGATTTAATACTTGTATGCTAGCATGAGTTTACACATATTCGAGAACCAAAAAACATACCTCTTGAAGCGTATTAAACTTTGGTATGGAAAATATCGAACAAATCTAACGACCCAACGGTGTCTCCGAATTACAATCTTTGTGTGATGAAAACGGAGCTCAATTCCATGATCCGTTCAACAAGAATTTATAGAATCCTTTGGGAGCTTAATATTTGCTATTTTCTTGTTATTATTTCATGCATTTTTCTCTCTCTCTCAATCTCATTCGATCACATTCAAGAGAAGCAACATATACTGCATATATGAAGAAGAGGAGAGAGAGGAGTGAAGAACGAAGACATGAAAACCACATGTAACACATGATGCTTGGTGCAAAACATGTTACAAACTAAAACACATGTTTTGGGTGTGAGGAGAAAGTCCTGTATGGTGTGCCATTGTCCAATCGCTCGCCAAATCACCAAATAACGAGCTAAAAAGACGTTTAACGGTGAAAGATATGTAGCTGTTTAGTGCTTGTGTAAATGGAATAAAATAATTATTCGTGGAAATAAAATAATAACACAAGAATTTTATGTGGAAACCCAATTGGGAAAAAACCACGGGGAGAGATCTCAGAAATCTACTATAAAAATATATACAAATTGGAGAAAATAATATTAGTAATTATTTTCTCTATTCCTCACTTTTTTTATAACTCAAATGAGTTATTTTTCAGCTATATACTATAAGGTATATGCTATAAAAGCTGAGAGATGGAGAGATAAAGAGAATGTAATTATTTCAGAATGCTGAGAGATAGCGGGATGATTTAATTTGGAGCAAGGGATCTCCTTTTATAGCAAACCTCCAGCACACGGGCAAAGAAATTTGGCATGGACAGGCACATGGATTTAGACTTTTTAATTGGCCATGTGGAACCATGTAGGCTGCTTGCCAATTTTATACTCCAACAATCCAAGGCTGCTAAATTACATACGCAGTAAAATCACATGCCAACATTGCCCCCCACTCTCTTATTGTAAGAAACTTAAAATAAGAGAGTACACAAATAAAAGATTCTGACGTGCACCATCCAGTTATGATAAATAATTCTCCCTTATAGATCGAGGCATCTTTATTGTGCGATCAAATTTATCATGATTATGGTATGGACCTTCCCATATTTCTGTTTATTGAAGACCTTTTGATCACCACTCCTAATATTGCCTCCCACTCCTCTATTCAATTCATCATTGTCGGATTTAGGAACTAAAGAGATCCATCATTCCAAGGAAATGAAATAGAACTTAACAAAACAATTCATATAATAGAGGAAACTATGCGAGCAAAACAAGAGGTGTTGTATTTCTTCGGGTGGGTAGTCGATTTTTCCGACATCCCCAACCACCGGCCTTATTGGTAATACTTTCGGAGCCTTCCAGCATGCCAAGTATTTTTTATCTCTGATCCATCCATTGCTCGAAGCCAGTAAGTACCTAGCTTTGGCATTCCAATAACTTCATAAGGACCTTCCCAATTAGGCATAAGCTTCCCTATGTTCAGAGGAGTAGAAGCCTAGGCTTCCCGAAGAACCAAATCACCAACCTCAAACCTTCTTTGCCTAACACCTCGATTATAATGTCGAGTCGTTCGACGTTGATAGATATCCAATCTTACTATCACCCAAAATTTTAATCGGAGTTTTAATCAGAGATATGGTGACGAGCAAGGCAAACACAGTTAATGGACGGGAGAAATCAACAGTCGACCCATCTTCCCAACCCCGGGGCTCGATCAAAGATAGGTTAGGGCCTTCCAACCATGTCTCAGACAGGCTCGGGCCCCACAGTCACTCTGTGGGCCCATCGAAGGCTAAGACGGCACCAATCAGGCGACAGTTGTTCTCAGCCACACAAAAGACAATAGTTCCCCATAGTCATGTCGAAGATCAGAACTTAAAGCAAGATGGTCGGGATAAAAGGGAAACAATTTGAGCCAAAAAGATGCAGGAGAACAAAGACGCTATGGAGGCCCTACGCCTTCAGCAAAATGAGTTAGATGCTCAGATGGCACTACTGTTGGGTGGGGAGGAGGTTTCCTCCAGCCATCATCATCATCGGGAAACATCGTCAGGGAACCGATCTAGGACACATCATCCGGACCGCTCTCGGTGTGAAAAGAACAAGTATAAGAGCCGCTCTCGAGAGGGTAGCAGCGATCAGAGAAGACAAAGGCAGCGGGTGGCTTCTTCAGAGAATAATCGGGATAAGCATAAGTTATCCCCTAGGAAGGACGAGTCTGAAGCTCTTGCCCGAAGGGTGGCAAAACTAGAAAAGAAATTGGCAACGGTCAATAAGGAAAAGGAGGCTCTTATTGATCCAACGTTGCCCTTTTCTCTAGAGATCGATCGGGTAAGAGCCAACCCCAACAAGAAGGTCCCAAACTTTGAGATTTTTGATGGCACTGGTGATCCCTATGACCACACCCAAGCGTACAATCGACTCATGAAATATTATGATTATTCAGATGCTGCCAAGTGTTAGATATTCATAACAAACCTGAAGAAAGAAGCTAGACAGTGGATGACATTTCTTGCCTCGAATTTGATCTCATCATGGAAGGAACTTTGCGACAAATTTCATAGTCAATTTGGGAGCAATAAAAAGAGGGGTAAACCGACTGGTTCCCTGGTACAAATAAGGCAGTACCCCAACGAGACTCTGAGCCAGTATGTGAAGAGATTCTGAGAGGCGGTCGGAAAGGAAACAGACCTGAACGAACCTCAGGCCCTCGGATATTTTCAAACAGGATTGGATGTGGTAAGGTCAAAGAAACTGGTGAAGGACATGATGTTCGATCCTCCGAAGGACTTGTCCGAGGCTTATGATCGAGCGGAGAACTTCATCGCCATTGAAGAGGCTATAGGGAGCTTAAGGCCGCATTCACAATATTTGGAGAAGCCTAGAGATCGGGATAGGAACAACTATCCCAGGACAAATAATAATCAAAACAGGTCAGACAACTAGACAAAAAAGAGTTTCCATACCGGGAGTTCGGGGGGAGGCTGACCACCCTTTCCGAACTGTAACGTCAATAGGATCTTCACCCCCCTCAATACAAATCGGGCGAAGATACTGGAGGAAATAAGGGACAAACCTCATTTTGAACCATGTCTGACAAATACTCGTTCATATAAAGGAAATCAAAACAGATACTGTAACTATCATCAGACTGCTGGACACTCTACTGAATATTATTGGCATTTGAAGGATTTGATCGAGAAAAATGTTCAGAATGGGGAACTAGTCCAGTATGTTGTTGTACAAAAGGATTCGGAAAGAAAATCAAGTAACATAAACCAAGAGCAAAATCTGAACACACCACCACAACCACAAGCCAAACAAGGACATGTAGTTCGACGCATAGTGGATGTAATAACAGGCGGCTCGATCGAAAAGGTAACTGGAAAAAAGCGACGAGGAGTTTTAAATTCTGTACTAACGGTGTCCGAACAACCTTCCAAGAATAATAGACAGTACCCTGGCACGGTTATTTATTTCAACGATGATGATTATCCACCGGAACCTATCGAACCACACGAAGGAGCTTTGGCTATCACTGCACAAGTCGGGCCAGTGGATATGAGGAGAATCATGATTGACAACAGTTCTTCTGTTGACATACTATATGCCCACGCTTACCAAAGGATGGACCCAGAAGGGAAAAAGATGGAAGTCGGGCAGGAGCCACCCTTGTATGGATTCAGCAATGACCCAGTTCGGGTAGCGGGAACTATCGAACTACCGGTTGTCTTCAGAATGGCTCCCAAGCAGGTTGAAGTGAATGTCAGGTTCTTTGTAGTACATGTAGATTCAGCGTACAATGCCATTTTGGGACGGCCGACGCTGATAGCTTTGCAGACAGTGACTTCTATCCCCCACATCAAACTAAAGTTTCCTACACCAAACGGGGTTGGCGAAGTCAAGGGAGATTTGGATATTGCCCGACGATGCTATTGTAATACTTTGATTTCATAAGGGGTCGGGGATCAGCAAACAGAAACAGACAATGCTGATTGAGATGGAGCCATTTACAGAGGGAGCTACTGAACCCCTTGCCCTTCCAGCCGAGGAGACAGAAGACGTAGAGCTTATTCTGGAAAATTCAGAGAAGACGATAAGGATCAGGTCGGGGTTGCAAGAACCCCTTCGAACAAGTTTGGTGGAATTGCTACGAGTGTATGCCGATATTTGTGCTTGGTTGCCCAGCGACATGTCAGGGATTGATGAATCAGTGGTTGTTCATAAACTATGTGTAGATCCTGCCCGAAAACCTGTTCGACAGAAGAGAAGGATCTTTGCCCCGGAGCGATAGAAGATCATTGACGATGAAGTGACTATGTTATTGGCAGCCGACTTTATTTTTGAAATCGACTATCCAGAGTGGTTAGCTAATGTGGTCTTAGTCATTAAGCAGAATGGGAAGTGGAGGATGTGCATAGATTATACTGATCTGAATATGGTATGTCCGAAAGATTTTTATCCCCTTCCACATATTGATCAACTAATAGATACTACTTCAGGGTTCGCTCTGCTCAGTTTTTTGGACACTTTTTCGGGATATAATTAGATTTCAATGTGCAAGGAGGACATCCCGAAGACGACTTTCATCACCCATCGGGCCATCTATGCATACAAGAAGATGACATTTGGATTGCTCAACACCGAGGCTACTTATCAGAGGATGATGAACAATGTTTTCAGAAGGCAGTTAGACCAAAGCATGGAGGTTTATGTTGATGATATGATTGTTTAAAGCATGTCTGTTCGAGACCATTTAGATGATTTGGAGGATTGCTTTCAAACTGTCCGACAGCACAACATTCGCCTGAACCCAACTAAGTGCACTTTCGGTCTTGGTTCAGGGAAATTCCTTGGATATTTGGTAAGCAAACGAGGAATTGAGGCCAATCCGGAGAAGATTAAGGCTATACTGGATATGAGGTCTCCTCAAACTTTCAAAGATGTACAACGTTTGACTGGTCGGATTGCAGCACTTCGAAGGTTTATGTCCAAGTCAGCAGAACGATGCCTTCTATTCTTCGACACTCTAAAGGGACCAAAAAATGAAAAGACTTTCCAGTGGACTTTGGAGTGTGAGGACGCGTTCCAAGGGATCAAAAGATACCTATCTTCGGGACCTATGTTGATGAAGCCAATCCCTTCAGAACCACTATATCTTTATTTGGCGGTTAGTTCGTTGGCAGTCAGAGCAGTTTTGGTACGAGAGCCGAGAGGAAAATAATTCCCCATCTATTATATCAGTCATGCGCTTCGGGATGCGAAGACTAGGTATCCGAACCTGGAAAAGTTCGCATATGCTTTAATAATAACTATCAGGAAACTTCGCCATTATTTTTAAGGTCGGATGATAGTTGTTTACACAGATCAGCCTTTGAAAAAGATATTGAACAAACTGGACATATCTGGACGACCTGTTGCTTGGGCTATGGAGTTGACTCAATTTATCTTGGAGTATCACCCTAGGACGGCGATAAAAGGTCAGACTTTGGCCGACTTCATGGTGGAATGTTCATTCTTCGAACCAGATTCTACAGAGGCAGTAGTAAGTTCGGTCTCAGGTGTTTAGCCGGTTCGAACTTCGTGGACTCTTTTTGTGGCTGGGTCTTCGACCTCGGATGTCAGTGGAGCTGGGGTTATTTTGACAAGTCCAGAAGGATTTAAGGTTCAACAGGACATTCGCTTTCAGTTTAAGGCGACCAATAATGAAGCGGAGTATGAAGCAATTCTAGTCAGATTACGTTTAGTCCGAAGTTTAGAAGTTCAACATCTGGTCATCTTTAGTGACTCCTAACTGGTAGTTAAGTAGATAGTGGGCGAATACGAGGCTCGGTGGGCAAGGATGACTAAATATTTATCTGAGGTCAAGGATTGGCTCCATTACTTTAACACGTATAACTTTCAAGGGGTGGATCGATCAAACAATACTGTGGCTGATGCCTTATCAAAGTTGGCCACAATAGAAGTTACTTCATTTGGTGGATCAGTGTATCTGGAGACTCTCGATGCTCCAAGCATTCACAAGACCGAGGTCTTGGTAATTGAGAGGTCAGATTGTTGGCTTACGCCTTATTTAGATTATCTCAGCGATGGGAAGCTGCCCTCGGATCGGATATTGGCAAAAACGATAAAATACAAGAGCTCTTACTTCTGCCTAATCGATGGGAATCTCTACTGGTGTGCTTATTCTTCCCCGCTGTTAAAATATTTGATACCATCAGAAGCAACTTATGTCCTTCGGGAGGTTCGCGAGGGAATTTGTGGAGACCATATGGGGGCCAAGACATTGACGTACAAGGTAATCAGACAGGGATATTATTGGCCGACTATGTTCCAAGAAGCAAAAGATTATGTGAAGAAGTGTGTCAAATGTCAGCTCAACAGTCCCATCAACATCAGCCTCCGGATGAGTTGTCTTCGGTTTTGTTTCCAATCCCATTTGTTGTTTGGGGAATTGATATTCTGGGTCTGTTACCTAAAGCTAAGGGGCAAGTGAGCTTCGTGATTGTGGCAATTGATTACATGACAAAGTGGGTAGAGGTCAAACCTCTTCGGACTATCACGGAGCAAGAATGTTTAAAGTTCTTTAAAGAGTTTGTGGTATTTCAATTCGGCATCCCTGTGGGGTTGGTATCAGATAATGGTCGACAGTTCGTGGGTGCCAAATTTGAGGAGTTTCTGAATGATTTGAATATTCAATATCGGAGAACTTCGGTTGCATATCCTCAATCGAATGGGCAAGTAGAAGTAACAAACCGGACCCTACTTAATGGAATCAAAAGAAGATTGGATGAAGCCAAGGGTCGGTAGCCCAAAGAATTACTTAGTGTCCTATAGGCTTATCGAACTACACCTCGGACGACGACACAAGATTCTCCTTTTCGACTAGCATATGGTACCGATGACCTTATTCTAGTAGAGATTGGGTCTCCTTCTCTTCAAGTTAGCCAATATAAAGAATTGTATAACGATGAGGGCCTTAAGCTTAATTTGGATTTGTTGGATGAGGTACGGGATTCAGCAATAGTAAGATTGGATATCTATCAACATCGAACGGCTCGACATTATAATCGAGGTGTTAAGCAAAGAAGGTTTGAGGTTGGTGATTTGGTTCATCAGGAAGCCCAGGCTTCTACTCTTCTGAACATAGGGAAGCTTATGCCTTATTGGGAAGGTCCTTATGAAGTTATTGGAGTGCCAATGATGAATTAAATAGAGGAGTGGGAGGCAATATTAGGAGTGGTGATCAAAAGGTCTTCAATAAACAGAAATATGGGAAGGTTCATACCATAATCATGATAAATTTGATTGCACAATAAAGATGACTCGATCTATAAGGGAGAATCATTTATCATAACTGGATGCTGCACATCTTTTATTTGTGTACTCTCTTATTTTAAGTTTCTTACAATAAGAGAGTGGGGGGCAATGTTGGCCTGTGATTTTACTACGTATGTAATTTAGCAGCCTTGGATTGTTGGAGTATAAAATTGGCAAGCAGCCCACATGGTTCCACATGGCCAATTAAAAAGTCTAAATCCATGTGCCTGTCCATGCCAAATTTCTTTGCCCGTGTGCTGGAGGTTTGCTATAAAAGGAGCTCCCTTGCTCCAAATTAAATCATCCCACTATCTCTCACCATTCTGAAATAATTACATTCTCTTTATCTCTCCATCTCTTAGCTTTTATAACATATACCTTATAGTATATAGCAGAAAAATAACTCATTTGAGTTATAGAAAAAAGTGAGGAATAGAGAACTAATTACTAATATTATTTTCTCTAATTTGTATAATATTTTTATAGTAGATTTCTGAGATCTCTCCCTGTGATTTTTTCCCAATTGGGTTTCCACGTAAAATTCTGGTGTTATTATTTTATTTCCACGAATAATTATTTTATTCCATTTACACAAACACTAAACAACTACATATCCTCCACCGTTAAACGTCTTTTTAGCTCGTTATTTAGTGATTTTGCGAACGATCAGAATTTGGCATTAACATTGGCGCTAGAAGGAGGGCATGCTTTAGTGCTAAGATAATTTTTCAATCATCCAAAATTTTAATCGGAGTTTTAATTAGAGATATGGCGACGAGCAAGGCAAACACGATTAATGGACAGGAGAAATCAATGGTCGACCCATCTTCCCAACCCCGGGGCTCGGTCAAGGACAGGTTAGGGCCTTCCAACCATGTCTCAGACAAGCTCGGGCCCCACAGTCACTTTGTGGGCCCATCGAAGGCTAAGACGACACCAATCAAGTGACAGTTGTTCTCAGCCACATAAAAGACAATAGTCCCCCACAGTCGTGCCGAAGATCAGAACTCAAAGCGAGATGGTCGGGATAAAAGGGAAACAATTTTAGCCAAAACGATGCAGGAGAACAAAGACGCTATGGAGGTCTTACGCCTTTAGTAGAATAAGTTAGATGCTTAGATGGCGCTACTGTTGGGTGGGGAGGAGGTTTCCTCCAGCCATCATCATCGTCGGGAAACATCGCCAGGGAACCGATCCATGACACATCGTCTAGACGGCTCTCGGCGCGAAAAGAACAAGCATAGGAGCCGCTATCGAGAGGGTAGCAGCGATGGGGGAAGACAAAGGCAGCGGGTGGCTTCTTTAGAGAATAATCAGAATAAGCGTCAGTCATCCCCCAGAAAGGAAGAGTCTGAAGCTCTTGCCCGAAGGGTGGCAGAACTAGAAAAGAAATTGGCAACGGTCAATCAGGAAAAGGAGGCTCCTATTAATCCAACGTCGCCCTTTTCTCCACAAATCGATCGGGTAAGAGCCGACCCCAATAAGAAGGTCCCAAACTTTGAGATTTTTGATGGCACTGGTGATCCCTATGACCACACCCAAGCGTACAATCGACTCATAAAATATCATTCTTATTCAGATGCTACCAAGTGTTAGATATTCATCACAAACCTGAAGAAAGAAGCTCGACAGTGGATGATATCGCTTGCCCCGAATTAGATCTCATCATGGAAGGAACTTTGCGACAAATTTCATAGTCGATTCGGGAGCAATAAAAAGAGGGGTAAACCGACTGGTTCCCTGGTACAAATAAGGCAGTACCCCAACGAGACCCTGAGCCAGTATGTGAAGAGATTTTGAGAGGCAGTCAGAAAGGTAGCAGACCTGAACGGACCTCAGGCCCTCGGATATTTTTAAACAGGATTGGATGTGGTAAGGTCAAAGAAACTGGTAAAGGACATGATGTTCGATCCTCCGAAGGACTTGTCTGAGGCTTATGATCGAGTAGAGAACTTCATCATCATTGAAGAGGCTATGGGGAGCCTAAGGCCGCATTCACAATGTTTGGAGAAGCCTAGAGATCGGGATAGGAACAACTATCACAGGAAAGATAATAATCAAAACAAGTTGGACAACCAGACAAAAAAGAGTTTCCATAACGGGGGTTCGGGGGGAGGCCGACCCCCCTTTCCGAACCGTAACGTTAATAGGGTCTTCACCCCCCTCAATACAAATCGGGCGAAGATAATGGAGGAAATAAGGGACAAACCTTATTTTGAACCATGTTCAAGAAATACTTGTTCATATAAAGGAAATCAAAATAGATACTATAATTATCATCAGACTGCTGGACACTCCACTGAATATTGTTGGCATTTGAAGGATTTGATCGAGAAGAATGTTCGGAATGGGAAACTAGTCCAGTATGTTGCTGTGCAAAAGGATTCGGAAAGAAAATCAAGTAACATAAACCAAGAGCAAAATCTGAACACATCACCACAACCACAGGGCGAACAGGGACATGTAGTTCGACGCATAATGGATGTAATAACAGGCGGCTCGATCGGAAAGGTGACTGGAAAAAAGCGACGAGTTTTAGATTCTGTACTAATGGTATCCGAACAGCCTTCCAAGAAAGATCAACAGTACCCTGGCACGGTCATTTCTTTCACCGATGATGATGATCCACTGGCCAGTGGATATGAGGAGAATCATGATTGACAACGGTTCTTCTGTTGAGATACTATATGCCCACGCTTACCAAATATGGACCTAGAAGGGAAAAAGATGGAAGTCGAGCAGGAGCCACCCTTGTATGGATTCAGCAATGACCCAATTCGGGTAGCGGGAACTATCGAACTACCGGTTGTCTTCAGAACGGCTCCCCAGGAGGTTGAGGTGAATGTCAGGTTCTTCGTAGTACATATAGATTCAGCGTACAATGCCATTTTGGGACGGCCGACGCTGACAGCTTTGCAGGCAGTGACTTCTATCCCCCACTTCAAACTAAAGTTTCCTACACCAAACGGGGTTAGCGAAGTCAAGGGAGATTTGGATATTACCCGACGATGCTATTGCAATACTTTGATTTCATCAGGGGTCGGGGTCAGCAAACAGAAATAGACAATGCTGATTGAGATGGAGACATTTACAAAGGGAGCTACTGAACCCCTTGCCCTTTCAGCTGAGGAGACTGAAGACGTAGAGCTTATTCCAGGAAATTCAGAGAAGACGATAAAGATCGGGTCGTGGTTGCGAGAACCCCTTCGAACAAGTTTGGTGGAATTGCTACGAGTGTATGCCGATATTTTTGCTTGGCTGCCCAGCGACATGCCAGGGATTGATGAATCAGTGGCTGTTCATAAGCTATGTGTAGATCCTGCCCGAAAACCTGTTCGACAGAAGAGAAGGATCTTTGCCCCGGAGCGACAGAAGATCATTGACGATGAAGTGGCTAAGTTATTGGCAGCCGACTTTATTTTTGAAATCGACTATCTAGAGTGGTTAGCTAATGTGGTCCTGGTTCGGAAGCAAAATGGAAAGTGGAGGATGTGCATAGATTATACTGATCTGAATAAGGCATGTCTGAAAGATTTTTATCCCCTTCCACATATTGATTAGCTGATAGATGCTACTTCGGGGTTCGCTCTGCTCAGTTTTTTGGACGTTTTTTGGGGATACAATCAGATTTTAATGTGGAAGGAGGATATCCCGAAGACAGCTTTCATCACCCACCGGGCCATCTATGCATACAAGAAGATGACATTTGGATTGCTCAACGCCGGGGCTACTTATCAGAGGATGATGAACAATGTTTTTAGAAGGCAGTTAGGCCGAAGCATGGAGGTTTATGTTGATGATATGATTGTTAAAAGCATGTCTGTTCGGGACCATTTGGATGATTTAGAGGATTGCTTTCAAACTGTCTGACAGCACAACATTCGCCTGAACCCAACTAAGTGTACTTTCGGTCTTAGTTCAGGAAAATTCCTTGGATATTTGGTAAGCAAACGAGGAATTGAGGCCAATCCGGAGAAGATTAAGGCTATACTGGATATGAGGTCTCCTCAAATTTTCAAAGATGTACAACGTTTGACTGGTCGGATTGCAGTACTTCGAAGGTTTATGTCCAAGTCAGTAGAACGATGCCTTCCATTCTTCGACACTCTGAAGGGACCAAAAAATGAAAAGACAATACTGTGGCCGATGCCATATTAAAGTTGGCCACAATAGAAGTTACTTCATTTGGTGGATCAGTGTATCTGGAGAGTCTCGATGCTCCAAGCATCCAGAAGACCGAGGTCTTGGTAATTGAGAGGTCAGATTGCTGGTTTACGCGTTATTTAGATTATTGCAGCGATGGGAAGCTGCCCTCGGATCGGGTATTGGCAAAATAGATAAAATACAAGAGCTCTTACTTCTGCCTAATCGATGGGGATCTCTACCGGCTTGCTTATTCTTCCCCGCTGTTGAAATGTTTGATACCATCCGAAGCAGCTTATGTCTTTCGGGAGGTTCACAAGGAAATTTGTGGAGACCATATGGGGGCCAAGAAATTGACGTACAAGGTAATCAGACAGGGATATTATTGGCTGACTATGTTCCAAGAAGCAAAAGATTATCTGAAGAAATGTGTCAAATGTCAGCTCAACAGTCCCATTCCATATCAGCCTTCGGAGGAGTTGTCTTCGGTTCTGTCTCTAATCCCATTTGTTGTTTGGGGAGTTGATATTCTGGGTCCGTTACTTAAAGCTAAGGGGCAAGTGAGCTTCATGATTGTGGCAATTGATTACATGACAAAGTGGGTAGAGGCCAAACCTCTTCGGACTATTACAGAGCAAGAATGTTTAAAGTTCTTTAAAGAGTTTGTGGTATTTCGATTCGGCATCCTTGTGGTGTTGGTATCAGATAATGTTCAATAGTTCGTGGGTGCCAAATTTGAGGAGTTTCTGAATGATTTGAATATTCAACATCGGAGAACTTCGGTTGCACATCCTCAATCGAATGGACAAGTAGAAGTAACAAACTGGACCCTACTCAATGGAATCGAAAGAAGATTGGATGAAGCCAAAGGGTCACTGGCCCGAAGAATTACTTAGTGTCCTATAGGCTTATCAAACTACACCTCGGACAACGACAGGAGATTCTCCTTTTCGACTAGCATATGGTACCGATGCCCTTATTCCAGTAGAGATTGGGTCCCCTTCTCTTCGAGTCAGCCAATATAAAGAATTGTATAACGGTGAGGGCCTTAAGCTTAATTTGGATTTGTTGGATGAGGTACGGGATTCAGCGATAGTAAGATTGGATGTCTATCAACGTCGAACGGCTCGACATTATAATCGAGGTGTTAAGCAAAGAAGGTTTGAGGTTGGTGATTTAGTTCTTCGGGAAGCCCAGGCTTCTACTCCTCTGAACACAGGAAAACTTATGCCTAATTGGGAAGGTCCTTATGAAGTTATTGGAATGCCAAAGCCAGGTACTTACCGGCTTCGAGCAATGGATGGATTAGAGATATAAAATACTTGGCATGTTGGAAGGCTCCGGAAGTATTACCAATAAGGCCGGTGGTTGGGAACGTCGGAAGAATCGACTACCCACCCGAAGAAATATAACACCTCTTATTTTGCTCGCATAGTTTCCTCTATTATATGAATTGTTTTGTTAAGTTCTATCTCATTTCCGTGGAATGATGGATCTCTTTAGTTCCTACATCCGACAATGATGATTAAATAGAGGAGTGGGAGGCAATATTAGGAGTGGTGATCAAAAGGTCTTCAATAAACAGAAATATGGGAAGGTCCATACCATAATCATGATAAATCTGATCGCACAATAAAGATGCCTCGATCTATAAAAGAGAATTATTTATCATAACTGGATGGTGCACCTCAGAATCTTTTATTTGTGTACTCTCTTATTTTAAGTTTCTTACAATAAGAGAGTGGGGGCAATGTTGGCATGTGATTTTACTGCATATGTAATTTAGCAGCCTTGGATTGTTGGAGTATAAAATTGGCAAGCAGCCCACATGGTTCCACATGGCCAATTAAAAAGTCTAAATCCATGTGTCTGTCCATGCCAAATTTCTTTGCCCGTGTGCTGGAGGTTTGCTATAAAAGGAGATCCCTTGCTCCAAATTAAATCATCCCGCTATCTCTCAGCATTCTGAAATAATTACATTCTCTTTATCTCTCCATCTCTCAGCTTTTATAGCATATACCTTATAGTATATAGCAGAAAAATAACTCATTTGAGTTATAAAAAAAGTGAGGAATAGAGAAAATAATTACTAATATTATTTTCTCCAATTTGTATAATATTTTTATAGTAGATTTCTGAGATCTCTTCCCGTGGTTTTTTCCCAATTGGGTTTCCACGTAAAATTCTGGTGTTATTATTTTATTTCCACGAATAATTATTTTATTCCATTTACACAAGCACTAAACAGTTACATATCCTCCACCGTTAAACGTCTTTTCGGCTCGTTATTTGGTGATTTGGCAAGCGGTCAGAATTTGGCGTTAACACTTGTCTTGCTATGAAATGAAATGTTTAGTTTCTAAATTTTTTCGATTGCTAGTGTTTGAAGGAAGTATACTTTTCCTATATCTTGCAGGCCAAGAGTGACATTCTGCGGGTACAGTATTCCTCATCCTTCAGATGCTCATGTAAATATAAGAGTCCAGACCACTGGTAAAGCTTACGTCATCTATCTTTAGTTGCATTTCTAGATTCTTTTGCGGTTGTAATGATATTTTCCTCGATGATTCTGTTTAGTTTCTATGTTCACGGATTTCATTTATGCTATGCTTGGATTGCAAGAATCAATGTGGGAATGGAATGTCTCATTCCTATAATCCTATGGAGTGAAAAAAGTGTTTTTGGTTGTTTATTGGAATGGAATGAACCATTCTCATTCTTGCGAAATTTGTAAATTTTATTTCTTAGGTCAGGGTATGGAATGACTTATTCTAGTCAAGAACGGAATGAATCATTCTTCAGTAATTCCATTCCTCCAATCCAAATGTAGCAATAGTGTCTACATTGTAGACATGACAGATGGACACATCCTGGGCCTGATTTATCTAAAAGGGCCATTAGTCTTCACTTACTGTTGTAACAATTTATCTAAACTGATATTGAGATTTGAGGGGTATTCACTCTGTCCATGGACAACTATCATGCAAAAGTTGTGTGTGCTTGCACAGTGGTGGACCTATGTATGGGCAACATAGGCACCTGCCTATGCTCATTTTTTTTATAGGTATAAGTACATGGTCAAATATGTAACTTAATAAACTTAAGGGGGCAGAATAATGGAAGAGTTAAACTTGGAGGGAGCAAAAAAATAATTTCATAAACCAATTCTAATAACAACACAAGTCCGCCTCTGACCCCTCACAGCCTCACTCATCCTCCTTTCATTCTATTTCTGCAGCTTCTTTGTTTCTGCTTCAACTTTTCATTCTCCTTCTGCTTTTAGTTGCTTTTGTTTCTTTGCATAATTATGTGTGTGGTTTTCTCTCTTAATTTGTTACTAACAAAATTACATAATTAAATGGTCATGCTTGGATTTTCCTGAATATAGAGTAATCCAGTTGTTCATCTCAAGTGAACAAGACGAAAATTTAGTTTAATGGGCCTTAATATCTTTTATCTCTTTTTGTATTTTTTTTATGTGGCGGAATAATTGTTTTTTACATACAGTGAACTGATAATGAAATAATTTTGGATTAATTTGAATAATTGGATGTCTGTTTTCGGGTTTCTTATGTGTTGTTACCTGATTTTGTTTGAATATAGAAAGTAAATTTGGTTTGAGGCTTTGTGCATACAGTTGAAATTGTAAGTGTTTGGGGAATCATTCAAGTTGAACTATAAAAGTAATCGAAGTAAGTTTTTTAAATTCTATCTAAATGTTTATTTATTTTGAAATTTCTTTTTATTTTAGGTAATGATTTATGAATATTTATTATTGTATATTATAGAATTCTATGTACGTTGTATAAAATAATTGGTCTCAAAGAGGTTGTTGACTTGTTATATATATATAATGTAATTACTTGTTATATTAATAATATTGTAACAAAATACATGTTTTATATACGTAACTGGCTGAAAAACACAAAATTATCTAAAAACATTGGCTCAGGGGCACAGCCCCCGAACCCCGCCAAATCTGTTGTAAGACCAAAATTCGCCCCTGCTGGATTTTATTTCTGGATCCGCCTCTGTGCTTGCATGCTTGTCAGTTGTACGCAGTATGTCCATACATTAATTGAGGAATACGACATTAGGTTGTGCCGTGGTGGGCAGGAGTATTTTCCGTGTTATTCGCAATCTTTGCCTCCAGTCTAATTAAACTTGATTCTGACCTTATGTACTTATAATTTGTTAATTCTTACATAGCCCCTGCAAACACTCATTCTGCTTTCCTTATCCTGCCAGAGTGGAGGAAATGTTATCAAGTATAGCACTTGGGCTGATATTTGGCTAAGTTTTGATGCTCTAGTGTTAGACGGCGTTTTAAGATTCACATTATTTTAAAATATTTACTTAAATTCGTCACTCTCCAATATTTAATTTTCTCCTAGGAATTTCAAAAGGAAAGTAGAATGTTCCCAAAGTGCACTCTTTATAATTCATCTGATCATGCTTCCACTCAATTTCTATATTTGTGTCTTGCTTTAAAATTTTGTAGGAGACCAAGCGAGTGAAGTGTTGAAGGATTCATGCCAGGATCTAATGCTGATGTGCCAGCATGTTAGGAGCACCTTTGACCAGGCTGTTCTTGATTTCAGAAATGAGTAAGCTCTCAAAACCATGAACATCAAACAATGAAAAATTTTATTTTCAACCCCCTGCTATTTTAAGCGATTTTGTTAAACCTTAATGTAGCTGATGGCGACAGAATCTTATATATTATTATGTTGACAAAGTGACTCGGTACTTATGAAATTTATGCTATCAAGTCATCACCCTCTTTATTTTTGTCTACAGTCAGTTAATTTTTTAAGCAAGTAAAACTGTATATTACTATTCTATGTACTATTGTTGTAAAAATGTAAATTTTTTTGTTCCTTATTTTTGGGGAGCATGTATCACTGGATGGAGAGAGCTACCATGTACAATAATCTTGTGTATGAGTTTTTAAGTAGACCTCGTATATTAACATTGCATAAGTATTCATGCATGTTTTGGTCATTTTGTAACATTTCAGCCTTGCCGAACAACAATTGCCCTTTCAGCTACATAAGCTTGTTAAAGCATCTCTAACAGTAGTAGCAAAAAAAAACTCTTCAAATTGAAGTTTGTTGACCTAGGTGGCAATTTGAAGAGTATTATTTGCTACTTTAATATTTTGTGTCTCATCAATCTCTTCAATTCAATTAATGTAGTATTTGACTTAAAACAATAATAATTGATAACATTTGAAATAATTAATAACATTCATTTTTTAAAAAGATAACATTCTGGAAAATAAATTATATTTAAAAATTAATATTTAATTAAAACTAAATATTGGATAAATTTTTAATTCATGTGATTATCCAAAGTCATTGGATAAATTTTTAATTCACGTAATTATCCAGAGGGTCATATTGGATAAATCAGATGGTCATAATTAACGTGATTATCCAAAGGGTAATCAAAATAATATTTTATCCAATATGATAAATAAATGAATAAATAAAAAGGAATGATATTAAATTTTAAAATGAACTGTACATCAAACCCATCAAGCAAAATAAATATTTTTAGCCTTTTTCACATGATTTTGATTCTCCCAAAATAAAATAAATGTTTTGAAGAGGCAATGTCAACTTACCAGTTCTGAAGAGAGAGAATGAGGTTGCAGATTTGATGACTAAGGTTGGAGAGACTGTTGAAGATAATTTTTCTAATGTAAGTCACCTATTTGAATTTCCCAAAGTGGTTGAAGAGGTTGTTGGAGATGTTCTTAGTCTAACAGGATTTTAATTTTTCAAAAGCAGGTTCTATCTCAAATGCACTTCTCAGTTGTGTTTATATAACACTGCTACTGCCACAACAGCTGCAGTTGCCCTGTAAATGAACAAGCCCTTAAACCATTTTGTCTCATCCTTAGCTAATAGATTCTAAAAGTTTTCCAAACAAACCCTATGCAAGAATTGTAATCGATATTGAGTTGAGTCGCTGTTAAAAACAAAGCTAAAAACTAGTGAAAAGTAATGCATTTTTTGTTTTTTTTTAACCTTTGAATATTGAAGTTTGAATATAACACACTTCGACTTAATTTTTTGAAATTCGAAATGAACTGAGATAGAATTCACTAGAAATGATAGGTTTTAAATGGACAGACAACATATATTTCATTCAATAGCTTACCAAGATAAAGATTCTTCTTATAATTAAATTCATTGTGTAGAATATGTTTCATCAAACTATTTTACATGACATGTTTCATATTTACATACAATAGTAATAGGCAATACTCTGTTACATATTAAATTTCTCTTATAATATAACTATATAAGAGTAGAAACATAACAAGAAGGCTTGATTACATGAAAGCTGGAGCACTAGCAAAAGAGCTAGAGCTTGGACCTTCTGCAGCAGAGCTTGGTCCTTCTGCTGCGGAGATTGGACCAGCGGCTGCAACAGAAATTGAATCAGAAGCTGCACCAGAACTTAGAAGCTGACTCATTGCACGTCTGGGCATGGTTCTTTGTACCTTGCACAAATCTGGTAAAAACACTCCTATAGACATGAAAGTGTATACTCATTAGAAAAAAGTTGAACACTTCTAAGAAAATAAATGTTACTCCTATGTACCCCCATGTACCACAAAAAAAGTCTCATTTGTAAAATTTACAAATTTTAAAGATATATTATCGTTTTGTGTTTACCCTGAAATTCCTCGAGTGTTTAGTAAAATAGTGATGAACTGATAATGAACTTTGATGGTGAACTTGAGTGTCATTTTATCCTATCATCAAAGATACGTGACTCTTTTATTGGAACAAATTTTTTTTTTTTGGGCAACTGGGACTCTTTTTGTGGAACAAAGGGATTACTAAAAAGGAATTTAAAATAGTAAATAGTTATGTATCAACTTTGGATCCTGATTATAAGCAGTTCAAAATGGACAGTCTATAGAAACTAGTTGCATATATAGGCTGCCCAAATGGATTACCAATTTTGAACTGTATGGAATCAGAATCCATCAACTTTGTATGATTAAGCTGAAGGCTACTAAAGTACCTTCTCCTAAAGCTAAATGGTAGTAGAGGTCTACAATATTGGGACAGTTTTGGTAGCAGGCTGATGAGCAAAGCTTGGCAGTGGAATGAGGCTCCATTAGGAAATCAGAGGAAATCCCAACAGACTTCCTGTCAACCCCACATGAACTCACACACTCATCACTCTCAATCCATTCAGCCATATTTTTCACAACCGCCTCTGAGGTTTTGCACTGGAATTTCATGTTTCCATCATTCATCGCGTATGTCTCTAGCAAGCATCGCTTCCCAGAAGACGCGATAGAAAAAGAGCACATCTCTGTAGGCAATTCGTCGCATACAATCTCACCTACAAAGTAAAAAAGAACTTAGTGATGATCAAAAAGTTAAATAAATCACGTCAAATTTGAATTTAAAAATATCCTAAGTTGACTTTCAAAAGTTAAACTTAATCGTATATTTTGGGACGGAGAGAGTATAAAACTAGAGGAAAAAAGTGTAGTGGGGTTACCAAGAGCTCCATGGAGAAAGAGAGAAAAAACAAGGAAAATGATCAATGCCATTTTAAAGAGGAAAAAAAAAGGTTTGTGATTTTTGAAAGTTGATGAATGAAAGAGTGTTTGATATGAAATAATGATTAGAGAAGGTGGTATTTATATAGAGAATAAATTTGTTGAAAATTAGTATAAAATGACAATGGATAGTATAATAGTGTTTAAGAGGTTTTGACTTGTAAATTGAATTCTCCTACTTTTGGTTCCTAATTTTAACATTAATTTTGTTTTTAAGATTATGACAGTATTTAGCACTTAGCAGGTTTGAACAGAATTTAAATGCCTGAGACCAAAAGGTAAGCTACCTTTTCTTCTTGTTTTTGTTTAAGGTTTTCTCCTTGAATGTTGGATTTGTGGCTTGTATTATACTGGATTCATCCGAATCTTTTGGATTTGCTAGTTTTGGTTTTAATAATTTTTTTTTCGGGATAAAAAATAAATAAAATAATACTGTTACTAGTTACTACCTGGGCTGAACACTTTCTTGGCTTGGCGTAGTCTTGGCGTAGGCAAATATTTAACTTAGCTAACCGCATATTGATACTTGTGTACTTAAACGTCGTATTCTTACGTACCAATACTCTAGATTTGACATATATTAGTTTACTGTTGTTTTACGATTTTATTTATAGTTACACAAATATTAATATTTTAATTTGGTATTGAATCCTCAACATCACATTGTACTATCTTATTTACAAAACAATCAACTTGTTGATTTAACTAAAACTGTTCATAAAATTTAGATTTATTGCATTTAAATTGTAAGAGAATTTCTAACTATAAGCATCCCTATAAAGCTATCAACTGTACCGAGTTTTAACATATATAACGTACCGCGTACTCATATCAGTTTCACAAATTAAAATGAACCACGTGCCTCCAGATTATGTGAAACTAACTCTTGTTATGCTTTTGGCGCACATTTCAGTTTCCTAATAATTTTAATTCCTGTTGCACATTTGAGTGTCATGGTTCTAAACTTTTTACTCTTTCGTTTTACAAAAGAGTTCCATTTGCAAAAAGAAAAATTATTCTATCAAAAGAGTACTTTTTTACTTATTTATTTATTAATAATGGTATAAAATATTATAATATCCTCAATTTTAACGGCATGATTTCACTACCAAGTCATCACTAAACTAAACCTTCATTAAATATGGGGATAAACATGGAAGAAAAATATATCTATAAAGTTTGTAAATTTTAGAAATAAGAGTCTTTTAGATGATAAAGAATAATTTATAGAACACTATATTTGAAATATTATCTCATATTATGACGCTTGTGATGCTTGGATGCCATCGATTCTGTGCTGTGAACGCCAAAATCTAGCTTCTCGCCAAATCACCAAACAACGAGTTACAACCCTGCACAGTGAACAAATAGTGAACACACTAAAAGCTTGACAACTTGAGCCGCTGGAGGATAACTCTGGTGTGAGAATCAATATAGGCTAGAAACATTAACAGTGAAAGTTTAAAATTGTTCTAGTGTATATGAGCAATAATTGTGTGTACCTTGACATTGATATACAATGATATTTATAGTTGCCCACAACATCATGCTAAAACACACCCGAAGCCAATTAAGAATAGGAATCATGTTAGAGTTGCCTTACAACCGGAAATCTCATTGATTAGATAGGATTTTTATTCCTTAAAAATATGAAATCAAATAGCTATGTTAAGGAATCACAAGTCACTATGAATTTCGACCCTTCTAAAACTTTAATTACACCAAACCGCCAATCAATCAATGAGCCATGCGGCACGGATCCCATCATTCCCCCTAGACTCAATAAATCACATCTTAACATTGCTTCACTCCCCCTGTTATAAAGATTTTGTAATCGGGGAGTAGAAACCAAAACTTATCCTTTTAATATCATCTCTAAAAATGTTTAAATGATTGACCTTCAATTCCCTATATAAAAAGAAGCCCACGTGTCAGAATAAGGAGTTAAACCACCATCACCGCGCATCACTAGCTATGCTGTAAATTGGGAAGAATAATGTTAGAGACACAAATTATTTTACAAATATTTTACAAACTTGCTGATGTGACACTGTTGTATTGGTAATAGTGTTGTAGTGGGAAGATGTTTTTTTTAACTATCACCAATACAACAGTGCCACATCAGCCAGTTTGTAAAATATTTGTAAAATAGTTTGTGTTTCTAGTATTACTCAATTGGAAAACGTGCACATCATAATAACACCAGTTCCCAAGTCCTCCTAAACATATCCGTAATTCACTGTTCTTTCCTCAAAAATATCTACACCATCTCTAATCCTCCTTCCTCCTAACTCCCCATCAACACCAAACGTTTCTCAACTTCAACAAAAATGGCGCGAAACCTTACTAATGGGAAACTTTCGACCGCTGCCACTGAAGAGCAACAAAACCTTGTCCTCGGCACACGATCCACACCCCAATCCACCGTGCAACCTCCTCTAACTACCACCAAAACATCCCCAACGACAAACAAAATCAACCACCTTAACCCCTTTCCACCGACGTACAACCCCTTCAAACCACCACTCAAGACACCTTCGTTTTTCCAATCACTGAGGATCCCCCTTCTACCAAAATGAGTGAAGTGAAAATCAAGGATTCAGAATCATTACAAATCTGGTAAGACATATGCTCATATTAACATAAAAGCCACTGTATTCGAGCATCTTCTTCCCAACCTTTGTTTCCAATACCAGATCCCCAATTAGTACAAGCTTTAGGCCCCAAAACTATCGGAGAGGATGTACTGGCGGTCGAAGGGTGAATGAGTTGCAATCCCTATATACGCATTAAGGTACAGAGTTAAATTTCCCTTAACGAATTCATATCCTCCTTTTTATGCTTTGTGGATATCGGGTTCGCACAACTGGTGTTGAACTCCTATATTCATCTAATCTGTTTCATAGCCTTCTGTCATGAGTATGGAGTAGAGCCATCCTTGGACTTCTTCTTTGCGATGTTTACTTTAGGTTAATCAAAACCCGAATACTGCCAATTGAATAAACAAGCAGGTCAACATGTCTGGATGAGAACCCCTTCAAGCAACAAAGGGTAGCATTCATACTGGGTTTATATCAAAGGCCACAACACCCATCTACTTCCAAACTGGGGAGAACCCTCCAAAACCCCCTTTGGATTCGACCAAGCCCCTCAAGAATGGGAAGAAGAATTCAATGTATTTTACGCCAAAATGCCGAAGACATTCTAGTCTTTAGATTTGCTATCCGACTAATCATGGCTCTTCAAACATGAACGTAAGCCGATATATTCTTGTACTTTCCCTTATGTTACTAAAATTCTATTTTTAAGTCATTTATTGTTACTTCTTACTTTAGTGACTATCTTCAAGCCGCAACTGATCCCTCAAATCAGAACTACCTTCGAATCCTCTCTAGACATTATACCTCCTAAAGTCTTTGTCGAGCCAACTGCTGATACTAACCCCGAAAGTATCAAGCAATTAGAAAAGCCAATATACATGATTCCTTTAAAGACAATCGCTATGCCCGATTTTGCACCACCCCCGAAGGGCACATTAGCGCTTAGCGATGAAGAGAAGAGGGTGATGGCCAAAATAAAAAAGCGAAGGCTAGTCAAGGCTTCATAAAAAAATATAGTCAAGTCCCTAATTTCAACCACTGACCCTCCTAAAGATATTGTCCCTAAATACACTCCTCCCCCTATTCCAGAGACAACACAAGGAATGATCCCATTATCGAAAAACAAAAAGACCCCACAAGATCAATTCCCAAACCCCCACTTCTTAAGAAACCACGCATCAAACAACCGACTGAACCCAACCTCCAAAACTTACCGAATCCCAACAAAACTTACCTTCCTCATTCATTCCCCCACATTCCACTCATATCTGGAACCCAATTTGGCATATTTCTGAGTCGGCCACTCTCTGGCTTGAAGATATCTATAACGATTACCCTATCGAGCTATATGACTATTTCATTCTCCCTGTCGATGATAAAAAATTTGAAGGACTGTCCCCACAACAACTTATAGTCACGAGTGTTGTTCACGGAGGAAGGCTAAACATTACTTAATAAAATATAATCTTTCTCTCTTTCATATTTGTTTTTTAGCAATTTTAACACATTTCCCTATCGTAGGCTCTTGCTGCCTTAGGACGAGTCCTCCCAATAGAAAGAACTGAAACACTCTGATCCGATCTGAAACAAGCAAAAGATAACAACACCTTTTCCTCCATCAAAATGTAAGAGCTAGAGTACCAAATGAAAACCCTACGGTGGTAGAACTTAGAACTCACTGAGCAGAGGCAAAAGCTCCTCGAAGACAGGATCGAGCTCAAAGAAAAAAAATGAAGAGCTAAAGAAAACCATCAAAAACTTTGAGGATAAGATCCGGGACAGACATGCCCAAATAAAAAACTTGGTTAAAGGTGTATCTCAGCTTGAGAGAGAGCTAAATGGACTCCGAGCCCAAAGCGAATAGATCTCAAAAGCCAATAAATAAAAAATCATCACAAAATACAAAACTTCCCCGGAACTGACCTGAAAGGTTTAAATTATACTACTGTTTTGATGATAACAAAATAAGAATTAAAAGTATTTAAAAAACTAGGATAAAATCCTCTCCATAAGATTTTATACTACACGGTACAAATTAACTCTATGAGTTTGGTTGTTATGGATTTCAGTATATAAACGTAGAGTAAAATCCTCAGATCATAGAATGACTTAACTCTACGATACTAGTAGCTCTGCTATACGACCGAAGGTACACTTAATAATGTCTTTTCATTCTTCGCCCCTTCAAAGTGTCGAAAAAGGGCAAGCAACGTTCCGCTGATTGGGACATGAATCGTCGAAGTGCCGCTATCCGTCCTGTCAACCACTGAACATCTTTAGAGGTTTGCGGGGACTTCATATCTAAAAATAACCTTATCTTTTCTAGGTTGGGCTCAATCCCCCTTTTACTCACTAAATATTCAAGGAACTTCTCTAACCCAAGACCGAAAGTACACTTAGCTAAATTCAGATGCATATTATAGTCTCAGATGGTCTGAAATCATTCTTCCAAATCGTTCAAGTGATTCCGAACCATCGTGCTTTTGATGATCATATCATCCGCGTACACCTCCAAATTTTTCCTGATCTGCTTTTGAAACACCTTATTCATCATACGTTAATACGTCGCCCTTGCGTTAACCAATCCGAAGGGCATCTTCTTATAGGCATAGATTGCCCGATGGGTGATAAAGGATGTCTTCAAGATATCCTCCTTGTATATCGAAATTTGATTATATCCTGAAAAAGCATCGAGGAAACTCAAGAGAGCGTAACCTGATGTTGCATCAATCAGTTGGTCTATATGTGAAAGTGGATAGAAGTCCTTTAGGCACGCCTTGTTTAAATCAACATAATCTATGCACACCCTCCATTTACCATTCTACTTGCTGGCTAAGACCACATTAGCCAACCACATAGGGTAGTTAATCTCGAAGATAATATCAGTGTTAAGCAACTTAACAATCTCTTCGTCTATTATCTTTTTCCTTTTCGAAGCAAAAATCCTTCGTTTTTGCCGAACAGGCTTTCGATCCGGGTCCACACTAAGCTGATGGACGGTGACTAACTCATCAATCCCTGACATATCACTAGCCGTCCATGAGAAAATATCGGCATACGTTCTGAGCAACTCAATCAAGCTAGATCGGATCGGCTCGTCAAGCTCGGTCCCAATCTTCACTACCTTCTCTATATTTCCTAGGATAAGCTCCATATCCTTCATTTCTTTGGCTAGCATAGCCAGGGGTTCGGTTGCACCTTCTATAAAGGGTTCTACCTCGATCACCATTATTTGTTTCTGCTTACTAACCCCAATCGTTGATGATGTAAGGGTATGTCGATAACATTTTTGCGCAATATTCAGATCTCTTTTAACCTCGTCGACCCCATGTCGACGCCGGTTTTTTCTCTTTCTCGGTCTCTTCCAAATTTTAGCCTTTTGGTTTAGATGATTTTTGGAAAAGGTCGGCATTGAGGTCGACGGGGTTTTGAAAGGTCGTTTTTTATGATGAGCCAATTAACCAGAGTCGCCAGTTGGTATATTTGAAATGGATGTACCAACTCATCCGAATTTCGTTTTCGTAAATCGCTGGCTCATATGTGACTCCGAATTAATTGGTCTGCGAATCGAGATTCATAGAGTTCGGGGGCTTGTTTAAGTGAGGGGAAGGTGTTAGGCACCCCTCGACTTCCGTGAAACACGGTTACCGCAATCTTGATACTTTCCTATCCTTTAATTCATGAATGTGTGTGTGCGCGCGCTTGTGTGTGGGTGTGTGTGTCTATGTGAATGATGTGGTGAGTTTATATGAAAGAATCATTTGGATTTTTAGGGAAAGTCGTGCTTTAATTTGATAACGCTTCGGAATGTCTTTTCGGTATACACGAGCAAGCTTTATTCTTTATGAGAAAGGTTTGATTTTAATTTATCAAAACTATGAGATTTTCATTAGGTGTCGTTTTGGCAAAACAAGAGTTTTAAACCTTCGTCAAAATAGGAATCGAGATCTATACGTTGCTTTCGTGAAACGATCGGGCAATTTCTAGAATCTCTTTCACCCTATGCACAAAGATTTAATAAAATGTTACTTATTTGCAAAATCATTTTGTGTGATATTTGAAAACGATTTTTTTCTTTGGCTTTCTCGTTAGATAGGAATCGACATTCATTAACATTTCTCAAATTTTTAACCTCGTGATTCTAATATCCTACTTTGATTGATTTTATGAAAATCTTATCATTTAGCTTTGAAATCAATTTCGTGTCATAAATCAAATCAAGCATAAACACGCGTCGGGGCTATTCATGGGCATGTAAGCCATCAAAATATCCCCGAACGCCAATAATCACAAATTTCACTATTCCGGGGCCTTAAACACGATTCTCGCCTTAGCGTCGTTTTAAGGCCCAACGATTACATATTTACAATGAAAACTACGTCATCTCTACTTCTTACATCAAGATATGTCCATCATCGGATGGGGACCCCGGGGTCGCTTTCCTAGGCTCACAACCAAGTATCCACACGCAAACAATCGGATATTACAAGAAAATAAACCAACCCGGATAATCTAACAATACCAAGACGTCCTAAAATAACGATTTAAAGGAATTGATACCAAATATAACACCTTAAAACAAACAAAGAAATTAATGAACGAATATCATCGGGTTATTAGGAAGAGTTTCATTCCGATGGAAACTTCATTCATAATCCCTAATTCATTGTTCAATCAATACATTACATGAAAAATTGCATCTAATTTGATCAAATGATATGATAGAAATTGATATCACAAAAAGATTTCACCTTGCAATTGATATCCAAATGGATGTGAACTTGATGTATTTGAATAGAAGGAAAGAAACTATTTGATACAATCAAATCAAAAGAAAATTATTCCTCTCTTTTTTCTCTCTTTTCTTCCAATTTGATTGCAAAATTTATGCTATTTCTTCCTCAATTTCCGAGTTTTGCTGCTGTTTTCCGCTGGATTTCTTCTTCCTCTTTCAAAAACTGCTCCCCCCTGTATGCTGCCGAAGCTGGCTTAAATAGGCTGGCCAAAGCCAGCCGCAGATCTATCTGCGGCTGGCCGCAGATGGATCTGCGGCTGGCCAGCTGGCACGCCTCCCATCGCACTCAGCTGCTGAGTGCTGATTTCCCGGTTTTCGTGCTGGCGCACCCACTTGGCCGCAGATCTATCCGCGGCTGGCGGGCTTTGACTTTCTCGATTTTCGTGCCACGCCTCGATTTTTCGTACCGCAACGTCGGTTTTTCGCTGACAGGCTCGTATTCCGCAGTCCGGGAACTTCCGGGAGACGTGCCACCATCATTCGGAAATGCCCTGCCTCCGGTCGGTCATGCCGTCATGTCGACTTGGGCTGCCCAAATCATTGCGGCGTTGCCGGGCGCTCGCCCTTGTGCCCGCTCTTTTGCTCCTGCAAGCTGGTTCAATTGACGATTTCGCCCTCCTGTCAAGGTTAGTAGAAGGAAACGCAAAATTTGGGTGTCTACAGCTGCCCCTCTTTATCATGTTTATGAAATGATAGATGAAATGAACAGGATAAAGAATAGACACTCGATGCATGAATGACAGTGTGTAAGAATGACAGTGCATACATGATGTCTCACACATATAGCTTATGATGCAACCTAAGATGCAATGCATGCAAGACATTCGTAAGAGTGTCAATGTATCAACCCCTTGACCGTGTTCGTTAGTCTTTGGGTTCACTCCTTCAACCTGTCGTCTCGTTCGGGGCCGGGTATCGTTGCCGGCCGGTCACCCATCGCGTAACCCCCGGTTATCGTCGCCCGGTTGGTTATCTGTCGGAGCCGGTTATCGTCGCCGGACATCCATCTCGTGATCGCCGGTTATCGTCGCCGGTCGATCGTCATGTCGGGGCCGGGTATCGTCGCCGGTCCACCCATCTCGTAACCCCCGGTTATCGTCGCCGGTTGGTCATCTTGTCGGAGCCGGTTATCGTCGCCGGTCATCCATCTCGTGATCACCGGTTATCGTCGCCGGTCGATCGTCTCGTCGGGGCCGGGTATCGTCGCCGGTCACCCATCTCGTAACCCCCGGTTATCGTCGCCGGTTGGTTATCTTGTCGGAGCCGGTTATCGTCGCCGGTCATCCATCTCGTGATCGCCGGTTATCGTCGCCGGTCGATCGTCTCGTCGGGGCCGGGTATCGTCGCCGGTCACCCATCTCGTAACCCCCGGTTATCGTCGCCGGTCGGTTATCTTGTCGGAGCCGGTTATCGTCGCCGGTCATCCATCTCGTGATCGCCGGTTATCGTCGCCGGTCGATCGTCATGTCGGGGCCGGGTATCGTCGCCGGTCACCCATCTCGTAACCCCCGGTTATCGTCGCCGGTTGGTTATCTTGTCGGAGCCGGTTATCGTCCGCCGGTCATCCATCTCGTGATCGCTGGTTATCGTCGCCGGTCGATCGTCATGTCGGGGCCGGGTATCGTCGCCGGTCACACATCTCGTAACCCCCCGGTTATCGTCGCCGGTTGGTTATCTTGTCGAAGCCGGTTATCGTCGCCGGTCATCCATCTCGTGATCGCCGGTTATCGTCGCCGGTCGATCGTCATGTCGGGGCCGGGTATCGTCGCCGGTCACCCATCTCGTAACCCCCGGTTATCGTCGCCGGTTGGTTATCTTGTCGGAGCCGGTTATCGTCGCCGGTCATCCATCTCGTGATCGCCGGTTATCGTCGCCGGTCGATCGTCATGTCGGGGCCGGGTATCGTCGCCGGTCACCCATCTCGTAACCCCCGGTTATCGTCGTCGGTTGGTTATCTTGGATCTCAGCCCTTCCCAGGGTTTGTTTGTTTTTTGTCTTCTTTTTTTTTTTTTCTTTTTGTGGATATCAGCCCTTCCCAGGGGTGCTCACCATCTTGTTGTGGTTTGCTTGGATCTCAGCCCTTCCCAGGGTTTGTTGTTTTTTGTCTTTTTTTCTTTTTGTGGATATCAGCCCTTCCCAGGGGTGCTCACCATCTTGTTGTGGTTCGCTTGGATCTCAGCCCTTCCCAGGGTTTGTTGTTTTTTGTCTTTTTTTTCTTTTTGTGGATATCAGCCCTTCCCAGGGGTGCTCACCATCTTGTTGTGGTTCGCTTGGATCTCAGCCCTTCCCAGGGTTTGTTGTTTTTTTGTCTTTTTTTTTTTTTTCTTTTTGTGGATATCAGCCCTTCCCAGGGGTGCTCATCATCTTGTTGTGGTTCGCGTGGATCTCAGCCCTTCCCAGGGTTTGTTGTTTTTTATCTTTTTTTTCTTTTTGTGGATATCAACCCTTCCCAGGGGTGCTCACCATCTTGTTGTGGTTCGCTTGGATCTCATCCCTTCCCAGGGTTTGTTGTTTTTTGTCTTTTTTTTTTTTTTTTGTGGATATCATCCCTTCCCAGGGGTGCTCACCATCTTGTTGTGGTTCGCTTGGATCTCAGCCCTTCCCAGGGTTTGTTGTTTTTTGTCTTTTTTTCTTTTTGTGGATATCAGCCCTTCCCAGGGGTGCTCACCATCTTGTCGTGGTTCGCTTGGATCTCAGCCCTTCCCAGGGTTTGTTTGTTTTTTGTCTTTTTTTTCTTTTTGTGGATATCAGCCCTTCCCAGGGGTGCTCACCATCTTGTTGTGGTTCGCTTGGGATCTCCAGCCCTTCCCAGGGTTTGTTGTTCTTTGTCTTTTTTCTTTGTGTGCATATCAGCCCTTCCCAGGGGTGCTCACCATCTTGTTGTGGTTCGCTTGGATCTCAGCCCTTCCCAGGGTTTGTTGTTTTTTGTCTTTTTTTTCTTTTTGTGGATATCAGCCCTTCCCAGGGGTGCTCACCATCTTGTTGTGGTTCGCTTGGATCTCAGCCCTTCCCAGGGTTTGTTGTTCTTTGTCTTTTTTCTTTGTGTGGATATCAGCCCTTCCCAGGGGTGCTCACCATCTTGTTGTGGTTCGCTTGGATCTCAGCCCTTCCCAGGGTTTGTTGTTTTTTGTCTTTTTTTTCTTTTTGTGGATATCAGCCCTTCCCAGGGGTGCTCACCATCTTGTTGTGGTTCGCTTGGATCTCAGCCCTTCCCAGGGTTTGTTGTTTTTTGTCTTTTTTTTTTTTTCTTTTTGTGGATATCAGCCCTTCCCAGGGGTGCTCATCATCTTGTTGTGGTTCGCGTGGATCTCAGCCCTTCCCAGGGTTTGTTGTTTTTTATCTTTTTTTTCTTTTTGTGGATATCAACCCTTCCCAGGGGTGCTCACCATCTTGTTGTGGTTCGCTTGGATCTCATCCCTTCCCAGGGTTTGTTGTTTTTTGTCTTTTTTTCTTTTTGTGGATATCAGCCCTTCCCAGGGGTGCTCACCATCTTGTTGTGGTTCGCTTGGATCTCAGCCCTTCCCAGGGTTTGTTGTTTTTTGTCTTTTTTTCTTTTTGTGGATATCAGCCCTTCCCAGGGGTGCTCACCATCTTGTTGTGGTTCGCTTGGATCTCAGCCCTTCCCAGGGTTTGTTTTTTTTTTTTTTTTTTTTTTTTTTTTTTTTTAATTGTTGGGATGTGTGATCGGCTTCATGTCCTGGATCACCCACCAGTATCGTCCACGTACCATGCCGCAAAAGCCATCACTCTGATCATTTGTGAGGTTGAAAGCGACGTGCTTGTACTTTTCCTGAAGATTTTCATTTTGATCGTACCTGCATGCATGAAAAAGATGTTATGCATGATCTGGCAGATATGTTATGGACAGAGGCATGTGCACAACATATGTTTTAGATAGAAATGACCCCTGATCAGTCAAATGATACGATTCGACAGCCGTTGCTTTTTGCCAACATTTGACTGGATCACGCCTCGTCGTGAAGTGTAGCTTCTAGACTTCAACATTGGTTTGGTACTCTGCCTGTTCCTGGTCGTCTTCATTTGAGGCAGTCTGTTTCATTGGTTTGGTATTCTGCCTGTTCTTGGTCGTCTTCATTTGAGGCAGTCTGTTTCGCTCTCAGTGATGATTGACAGCTATGTTGGGCTCCTTGGCCTTTTGCTCATTTCTGATGGCCGATATGTTGTCTTCCTGCCTATATCATCCTCGTATATGCTCATGCATGTGGATCAATTGGATGTCGAGGCAGTGATAGTCAGGATTGGGGAGAGGCCCAATGACGAGAAGTTCTGTGCAGCCTTATCTTCCTTCCATTTCACGATTCTTAATTGCCCCAGCCTTGGCGCGTGTTATTATCAAGAATTTCTATCGAAAACTCACGATGTTGACCGTGCTGAGTTATACACAGCTCTGCAAGATCCTGCATATCAGATGACTAACAAATGCCAAAACTTGAAGGCTCGGGCCATTAGTGTTAGCTCAACACAAAGATATTACAATCTCGACAACAATGCAGTTAAAGCACATTAAATTGAATATCTATTGATCGCACAATCTAGCAAGTTGTGAACCGTGAATGTACTAGATTAATTTTTTTTTTTTTTTTTTTTTTTTTTTTCGTGAGTTGATGATTTTCTATTTGACGAGTTATGAAATCGTAAGAAAACCTTCAAGCATTCATGGTCATTGTACGTGAGTAAGGTCGAATTCAAAAGAACTACCTTCCCTCGTCAAAGGTATTCTGTCTCCATTCTCGACGACGTTCTCAGCAGGATTGACGTCATATGACAAATGCACTATGCGATGCAGCATTCAGTAGGGGTTTCTCTTCCATGACCTCTTGTTTAAGGCTGGGAGTTTTTTTCGTATTATCTTTTCTCTTTGTTTAGCCCACTTCACTTGTCTCGTTTTCTTAGGCTATTCAAAGTTACCCATTTAACGAGTTTTGGACCAATGACTCCCGAACCAGGCGATTTTGGGGCATTAGGTGTACAGACACCCCTTCGGGTTTATTTACTCGAGTAACAAAGGCCACGGTTCGAGACAAGCTGGTGGTCTGCCCCATTCATTCTTTGCTTGACCTTGCGCAAGATTCGTTTTCTTAGGCTTGAGTTACCCATGTAGCGAGTGTTAGGCCGGTGACTCCCAAACCAGACGACTTTAGGGGACCAGATGCAGAGACATCCCTTAGGCTTAATTACTCGAGTAGCCCATGCCACGATTCGAATCTGCTCGGGCCTCCTCTACTGTAATGCTCGTTTTCTTAGGCTCTGAGTTACCCATGTAACGAGTGTTGGGCCAGCGACTCCCAAACCAGATGGCTTTAGGGCACCAGGTGTAGAGACACCCCTCGGGCTTAATTACTCGAATAACCCAGGCCACGATTCGAGACATTAGCTTGATAATCATTTATCGTCTGACTTCTTGATTTTAGCTTGATAATCATTGACTGTCTGACTACGTGTTAATTGTCATCAACGTCGTCATAGTTTTATACCCCATAACTGAAAGTTTGTGCAAATGCAAAGTGAAGGCTGTCACATGAGGTCAATTCTGTCGCAAACGTTGCTTTGAATTAAGGCTTTGTACCCGATCAAAAGGTTGAATAGCCTTCTTCGTCTAATCATACTCACGATCGTGCTCCACGGTTGCTTGTCAGAGTGAGTCCGATTCCGTTGAAGTCAAATAAAATCCCCCCTCACGCGGGTCCTTGTATCCCGGGAAAACTATGCTTGACAAATGCCAGATGATCATACCGTTGAAGATTGAATTGACATGAGGTAGCATTTGATGATGACGATGCATGTTGATGGGATTGTTGCATGGGTGCCAATTTGCACGTCACCATTTCCTGGGTAGTTGATAAATGCCCCAGTGTTAAGTTATTTTTCTGTGATCTCCCTCATACTGGTTGCATCGGTATTTCGCTGGGCTGACAAAAAATCCGGTCCTTTGACTTGTTGAAAGGCTTGGGGATTTTTGACTTTTGAAAATTTTCGATTTTTGATTTTTGATTTTTTTTTTTTTTTTTTTTTTTTTTTTTGTGGTCGAATTTGCCCCTACTCCGGGTTCTTTGTGATCGTTAGGGGCTCTGATGTTTGATGGCGATGGTTTGGTCTAAACTGGGTTTGGGTTTACCTTCGACCCATCCTTTGATCTCGCCAGGCGTATTGTCGATATCTGTCTCGTCCTGCTCGATCCCCATCAGATCGAAATCTAGCTTTATACCAAAATCGTGATCCTTCTTCAAATTTGGCCTATTGCTTGTCAGGCTAGAATGCCTCAATTCGGGGTACCTGACATAAAACAAAATGCTTGTCATATATATAAAATATTTCAGCACATGATCTTCTTTTTGGATAACATGACAAAATGACATGAGCGTGCAGGGATTTGAAACTCAGAATTTTAAAACCCATTGATCTTCTACTGGCCGGGATTCACTGCCATACTCCTGGATTTACCCCTTCCTGGATATCACCTGCTGCACAGTCCAACTGGCCACGGTGAGTTCAAACAATGGAGCTCATTAGGGGGTGCATGGATCGCATTGGCATGGATCTGGCATTGATGGCATTTCCCGACATGCGTATCGCAGTCAGTTTTCATGGTTAGCCAGTAGTAACCCGTTCACATGATTTTCTTTGCCAAAATGTTCTGCTCATATGGCTCCGCACACATCGCCATGTACTTCGTTCATTAATCTATGGGCTTCTTCGGCTTTCCAGATATCTCAGCAGTCCCGTAGCTTAGGAAGAGATTCACTGCCCCTCCTTGGATTCTCTTTCCCTGGTCAGATCTGCATTTTCGGGAGAGGAGCTGTCTCGAAGGAACTCTTTAATGTTTTGATACCAAGCCCATTCAGGAGGGGTGTCACTATGGGAGATCTCTCCGATCTGATCATCATAGGCCGGACAAGTCTGTACCACAATTCTCAGGGCTAATCTCAGTCCTAGGATGCATCCCTCGTATTCGGCCGTATTGTTGGAGTGGCATAACTGTAATTTCATGGCTACAGGCTTCTGCCATTTGGATGGATGGAGTATGGACTTTATGGCCTCTCAGTTGGATCCTAGGGGCAATCTCACAAAACAAACAAGGGCCGTAGTTTAGCACTGTGCCAGCTACAAATTGGCAGATGCATGTTAACACTGATGCTTGATTTTTATTTCATTTTTTTCTCTTTTTTTTTTTTTTTTTTTTTTTTTTTTTTTTTTTCTTTTTTTTTTTTTTTTTTTTTTTTTTTCGGTTCTCTAATCTTATCCTGCAAAACAAGGTCAGTGTTTGATGACAGGATAGTATTCAGAAATTTTAGAAAACCTTGGTACGTGGTATGGATGGCCCTCCTGCAAAACCATGTCAATTTTCTCTTTATATGTGCAGGTAATGCAATCACATGATACAGGACATATTTATTATGATGATGCCGGTATGACAGTTGTATGCCATTTACATGACATTTATTTATTCGACTGAATGATAAAAGGGCATGAAGAAGCTTCCCTTTCGTTAGGTTTATCAGAGGCTGACCTACCCTAGGGTTACTCTCGCGGGCTTTTCGGCATGAAGGTTCCCAAATCTTCGCAATCTACTCGTCTGAGCCCTTTCGATTGGAGCGGATTTGAGTGGTGCGTTTCCTGAGCCATCTCCGGGGAGCAGCCCCATCGAGTCCAGTAATAAGCAACCGACGGGTTCGCCTCAGGAGGAGGTACTCTCTCAACATACATTCACATTCATCGTCCTCACCGTATGCAAATGATTACTTTAAAGTAAAGCAATTCCATTCAATCATTCATTCATTGGACAAAAGGCACACATTCACACACAACAATAAGTAAAACAAGTCAAAATATCGCACGTACATACACATTCATGAATTTTAGAGGATATGATAGCATCAAGATTTGAACGCGGCTTAAGCCCTCTAATTTCCCCAGCAGAGTCGCCAGCTGTCGACGCCGGTTTTTTCTCGTCTCGGTCTCTTCCAAATTTTAGCCTTTTGGTTTAGATGATTTTTGGAAAAGGTCGGCATTGAGGTCGACGGGGTTTTGAAAGGTCGTTTTTTATGATGAGCCAATTAACCAGAGTCGCCAGTTGGTATATTTGAAATGGATGTACCAACTCATCCGAATTTCGTTTTCGTAAATCGCTGGCTCATATGTGACTCCGAATTAATTGGTCTGCGAATCGAGATTCATAGAGTTCGGGGGCTTGTTTAAGTGAGGGGAAGGTGTTAGGCACCCCTCGACTTCCGTGAAACACGGTTACCGCAATCTTGATACTTTCCTATCCTTTAATTCATGAATGTGTGTGTGCGCGCGCTTGTGTGTGGGTGTGTGTGTCTATGTGAATGATGTGGTGAGTTTATATGAAAGAATCATTTGGATTTTTAGGGAAAGTCGTGCTTTAATTTGATAACGCTTCGGAATGTCTTTTCGGTATACACGAGCAAGCTTTATTCTTTATGAGAAAGGTTTGATTTTAATTTATCAAAACTATGAGATTTTCATTAGGTGTCGTTTTGGCAAAACAAGAGTTTTAAACCTTCGTCAAAATAGGAATCGAGATCTATACGTTGCTTTCGTGAAACGATCGGGCAATTTCTAGAATCTCTTTCACCCTATGCACAAAGATTTAATAAAATGTTACTTATTTGCAAAATCATTTTGTGTGATATTTGAAAACGATTTTTTTCTTTGGCTTTCTCGTTAGATAGGAATCGACATTCATTAACATTTCTCAAATTTTTAACCTCGTGATTCTAATATCCTACTTTGATTGATTTTATGAAAATCTTATCATTTAGCTTTGAAATCAATTTCGTGTCATAAATCAAATCAAGCATAAACACGCGTCGGGGCTATTCATGGGCATGTAAGCCATCAAAATATCCCCGAACGCCAATAATCACAAATTTCACTATTCCGGGGCCTTAAACACGATTCTCGCCTTAGCGTCGTTTTAAGGCCCAACGATTACATATTTACAATGAAAACTACGTCATCTCTACTTCTTACATCAAGATATGTCCATCATCGGATGGGGACCCCGGGGTCGCTTTCCTAGGCTCACAACCAAGTATCCACACGCAAACAATCGGATATTACAAGAAAAATAAACCAACCCGGATAATCTAACAATACCAAGACGTCCTAAAATAACGATTTTAAAGGAATTGATACCAAATATAACACCTTAAAACAAACAAAGAAATTAATGAACGAATATCATCGGGTTATTAGGAAGAGTTTCATTCCGATGGAAACTTCATTCATAATCCCTAATTCATTGTTCAATCAATACATTACATGAAAAATTGCATCTAATTTGATCAAATGATATGATAGAAATTGATATCACAAAAAGATTTCACCTTGCAATTGATATCCAAATGGATGTGAACTTGATGTATTTGAATAGAAGGAAAGAAACTATTTGATACAATCAAATCAAAAGAAAATTATTCCTCTCTTTTTTCTCTCTTTTCTTCCAATTTGATTGCAAAATTTATGCTATTTCTTCCTCAATTTCCGAGTTTTGCTGCTGTTTTCCGCTGGATTTCTTCTTCCTCTTTCAAAAACTGCTCCCCCCTGTATGCTGCCGAAGCTGGCTTAAATAGGCTGGCCAAAGCCAGCCGCAGATCTATCTGCGGCTGGCCGCAGATGGATCTGCGGCTGGCCAGCTGGCACGCCTCCCATCGCACTCAGCTGCTGAGTGCTGATTTCCCGGTTTTCGTGCTGGCGCACCCACTTGGCCGCAGATCTATCCGCGGCTGGCGGGCTTGACTTTCTCGATTTTCGTGCCACGCCTCGATTTTCGTACCGCAACGTCGGTTTTCGCTGACAGGCTCGTATTCCGCAGTCCGGGAACTTCCGGGAGACGTGCCACCTCATTCGGAAATGCCTGCCTCGGTCGGTCATGCCGTCATGTCGACTTGGGCTGCCCAAATCATTGCGGCGTTGCCGGGCGCTCGCCCTTGTGCCCGCTCTTTTGCTCCTGCAAGCTGGTTCAATTGACGATTTCGCCCTCCTGTCAAGGTTAGTAGAAGGAAACGCAAAATTTGGGTGTCTACACCCCATATAGTGTGGAGAATTTGATCTTGAAATGAGAAATAAAAGTGACCACATGCAACACAACCAACATTGTCTACCCCAAAATGACATTATAAGCAGAATCAACTTGTACCACAAAAAATTTAACACTCACCTGAACTTGTTGAGGGGTTGTGCCGAAGACTACCAGTAGCTCAATGGTGCCGATCACATAAACAGGATCATTGTTAAATCCATACAACAGAGATTCTTGCTCGATCTCCATCTTTCGCCCCTCCAAATCCATTCTCTGATATGCATGACTGTAGAGGATATCCACCGAAGAACCATTGTCTATCATAATTCTTCTCATATTAACAAGTCCCACCTGTGTCGTGATAACCAATGCTCCTTCAAGCGGTTCCACCGTATTGGGTGGGTAATCCTCATTAGAAAAGAAAATTATTGTGCTTGGATAAGGGAGCTCTCCTTTCATCGGCTAATTAGATACCGTCATAACAGAATTTGTAGCACCATGTTGCTTCTTCCAAGTTAATTTGCCAACCGATCATCTTGATATCATATCCACAACCCGTCGAGGGTGTACATCTCAATCGGGTTCACGATCTGACTCCTGATTTCAACTATCCTTTAATTATGGTGTCGACCTCTCCTATCCAACCACATAATGTATCAACTGCCCCATTTTGAATGTTTTTTTCAATCTAGTCCTTTAACTTCCAACACACCTTGGTTGAATATCCTGCACTCTGATGATACTGGCAAAACAAGTTTTTATCCCCCCTTCGGCTTACGATCACGTACCGGACAAGGTTCAAAAAAAGGTTTATCCTTAATCTCATTCAGAATCCTTATATGATCAATCCCCATTACATCGTCGATGGCTATAAAGTTCTCTGCCCGATCATAGGCCTCCGATAAGTCTTTCGGGGGATTGAACATAATAATATATTTCATTAATTTTTGCGAATGTTCCATATCTAACCCCGTACTAAAGAATCTAAGCACTTATGGCATGTTAAGATCTGTCACCGTTCCAACCACCTCCCGAAACCTCATAACATACTAGCTCAAACTTTCGTTAGAACGCTGCTTTATCTATATAAGCGACACCGTCAACTTTCCCCTTCTTCTATTACCACCAAACCGATCGCAGAATTTATCACACAACTCTTGCCAAGATCTAATAGAATTGGGTGGTAATGACGTCATCCATAACCGAGTCCCCTTCTTCAATGTGGTAATAAATATCTTGGCATCGAGCTGCATCGGAATGACCATAATAACGCATAAGTCACTCATACGTGTGAGTATGGTCATATGGGTCACCCGGGCCATCATACGTCTCCAAGGGAGGCATCTTCTTTGACAAATCGACTCGAACCTTGTCTATCGTCGAGGTAAAGGGGGACTTCGGGTCAATTGGCAATTGTTTTGTCTTAGTAACCGCTATCTTCTGCTCCAACTCTGTGAATTTCTACATTATGGGTTCGGGTATGTCTTTCGAAAGAGTTCTTCTACAACGGTCCCGAACATAGTCCAGGAAGTCAACCCGCTGTCGTCGTTCAACCCAGTCACACCCCTCCTTCAATTCCTTGGAATATGCCCTTCGTCGAGTTTGTCGCTGTGATAATCCAGATATTCAGATATTATTAAAATAAGAAAAATAATAAATAAATTTCTTTTTTTAATATATGTTAAGTGTGTTTGACTACATTAATTTTTATGTGCTGTAATTTTTCCTGATGGATTAGATGTATATAATAAATGTGGAAAATATAAATTTATTTGAAGAATTATATTTAATAAATAAGTTACCTTGAATTGGCTACAGGATGAAATGAGAAAGGTAATTCACTAATTAAAATTTGTGGATTACAATGTTTATTTTTAATTAAATAAATAAATAAATTTATTTATTTAATAAGGATAGTTATATTTATGTTACAATAGTTACTTGTAGCTTGAATAATAATATAATATTTAACATTAAACCAAATGGATGTAAATTAAATATTTTTACAAAGTATGGAATATATTAAATTATATATTTGTAATGTCAATAAATTGTTAGAAAAAAATTTATGGAGAGGATAAGATGATTATATTTAATTATACATTTAATATAGAGAAATTATTACATTAAATATATTATTTTTATGTATAATTATATGGAAAGGGATTTTTGAATATATAGTACATTATAATATTTAATATGTATTATGTATATATAGTATACATAATAAATTACGCGATAAGTACTGAAGGTACTTTAGTCTTATACGTAAATAAGTTTGTAAATTAGAAAAGAGCAGGAGCTGGATAACTATCAGAGCACTAGCCTTGTGATTCAGCCAAGACTATCAAACGTGAAAGCCAAGATTAGGGAGTGAGGGCCAAGCAAAAATCGTGGGAAGCAAGTATAACAATTTTATAAAACAAAGCCAGAAGTCAGCCTTCCCTTTTCTTCTTGCTGGCCAAACCGAGCCATATCTCTTCCCTGTCAAGCTCTACCCGGTCACCCCTTCCTAATTCTAACTGTTCCATCCATTTTCTCTCTTCCCAAGCTACCAAGTTGTAAAATTACTCAAGTGTAATGAAGGATGGATAATACAAACTGAAATTTAGATACAATTAAGATTAAGCGAGGCTTGGAGCAAGATCATATGAATTCAAAATCAAGAATTTCATTGGCATAAAGCTCTCAAGAGGTAATATATTCACTTTTATTAGTTTATATGCTAAATTGGTATAAATTAGATAGTTTATATATGAATTAGTGATGTAATCAAATGGTAATTGTTAAATTAGAAACAAAGAGCATAGTTGTTATTGTGCGAAGTAATAAGGAAGGAGATTTTGGTTTAAAACATAAACGAATGTTTAAGAAATCTGTCCAAAATAATAGCGCACGTGTTATGCTCGCTAAATGTCCTAAGAAAGCCATTTTGTTTAAAAACCCAAAACTAAGCGAAGTTAAGACTCAAGTTGTACGACCCCAACTTTTTATGAATAAGATTTTAACTTATCTTCTTATTATTATTCTAAAACTGTTAGGTGTTAAATTGATATAATGATAAGTTAAGGATAATATGTGCAATTATACAGTATGTCGGGGAATATTCCTTCTGTCGGGGAATATTATATTCGGTAAAGTACGACGGCGCTGAAATAACCAAACATTGGTGGGTCCCACAACAGAATAACTGTCGGATATAAAAAGCGGTAACTTTTTAAATTGGCGGCAAGACTTTTACCGTTAACTATTGAAATACCCGGTAATAAAAGAACAGTAACACGCGTTCTTCCACAGTAACACGCGGTACTCCACAATAGCACACGGTATTCCACAATAGTACACGGTATTGCACAATATTTTATATTATTGGTTCAATAATTGCTGCAGTGATAATAACATAGTATTTTATTATTGACTTAATAATTATCACAGTAACAACTACACACTATTTCATATTATTAAATAAATAATTGTCACGACACAGTAATTTATATTATTGAAAGGATATTATTAGTTAGCATTATTGACAATGTCTAGAAATTCTGTCGAGGAAAGGGGTTATTTAATTGCGCGCCATTTTTATGAAAGGCCCCCTCTTTCCTGAGAATGATCTGGTTGCCAGTATTGCGAGTATATGATATCTGTGATATTAATGTATTTAACACAATAATATAGAAAATGGATATATTATATTAATAATTTTTGATAATGGATTTATCTTTTCGATAATGGATTAATCGTTTTGAAAAAATAGATGGATGATATAGATTGAAGAAAAAAAATGGATGGATAATATAAAAAGAGTGTGATAATTGATGTGCGGTAGATATTGATACATTTTACTATAAATAGGGAGCATAAGGAAAATCATAACTTCCTTACTTGCTTATACTTCCTTCCACTTTCTAAATTTCTTTGTGTAAGTTCTCTCTAAGTGTGCTAGACTATCTTGAGTTTTTTTGTGAAGATCAGTAAGAATACTGGTATTGTTCAAGTTGATAAACTTCATAGAAAGTAACATGCAGTCACTTGCTAATTGAGACTTAAATTGTGGTGAAAAGTTCTCTTTAGCCCGTAGTGCAAAGATGAACCGGTGATTGACATGATTATGACCAGGAACTGTGTACTGGTATAATCTTGACCTTTGGTGTTACAAACAAAAGCTTGTGGTGAAAGTTCTCTTTGGCCCGCAGTACAAAGATGGACTGGTGTTTGGCATGATCATGACCATTGGTATTGCAAATGAATATCTTTGGCCAGTAGTGCAAAGATAAACTATTGATTTGCAGGAACTATTGATTGGTGTTACAAATAAATATCTTTGGCCCGTAGTGCAAAGATAAACTATTGATTTGGATGTTCATAAACAAGAACTGTTGATTGGTGTTGTTACAGGGATAAAATATTAGTGGTGAACCTTGAACTTATAAAAGATGGTGGATATTATAATCTACTTGATTTTTCTAATAGATTATTTGTTCCGCTGCAGTTGTTATTATTGAAACACTTATAATATCTTTAAATCTCTGATTTATTACTGTTAAAGGCTAAAGATAATTTATTCTTCATTATATTAGTCATGATATTCTTTACTGGGCTATTTGAGCTCACCCTTTTCAATTTTATCGAATTGTTCTTCTCAGGAAAGGAAAATGTAGCTGGAACTAGCCGGAGAGTGGAGTAATGGTCTGAGTTAGTGGTTGTACTCATCAAGTTATAACATAGTGTAATAATAATTGTACTGAAGACTTAAAACGTGTGTTGCTATCTTTTTACAGCATTTTAATAATTTGAGTTTGGATACTGTTGTACCATATACGATACGATATTTGTATTGAACTCACAGTATTTGTGTTGTCGTATTTTGCACGACAGTATAATAGTTGTAAATGAGAAAATTTGTATTTGTAGTATGTATTTTTGACAACTCAAAATGGGTTGTGTGGACCAATTTTGAGGGCGTCACAGTTGGTATCCGAGCTTAGGGACATGATCTCTAATGGAGATCTGAGGGTAAACTAGGAGAAGAAAGACGAATAAAATTAGTCACTAGTGTGTCCTACCTAAGCTATTTTGTTATTTAATTAACCAGTTTAGTTGTAGGGACAAGAAGTGGCATGTCAATTTCTTTAACTAATCTTTTCTTTGTGATCACATTTCAGAATGACATCTGAAAATCAAGAGATGAACTATGAGACAATTGTGGCTCAGAATCAGGAAGCTACAAATAATACTGATGCGAACTCAGATAACCATGATGCTAATAACATGACGAATGATGAGTTTTTTCGGAATTTCATGCAATTCTTGTAGAACCAGGAGAGAGAAACTACTACTAATAATACCAGGAGAAACGCGGATAACTCACGAATGGTCAATGCCAAGCAGTTCAAGGAGTTGGGACCACCTAAATTTCTCAGAAAGCCGGATCCACTCAAGGTAGAGGCATGACTCAAACAATTGACAAAGATATTTGATGTACTGCGTTGCACTGACGAACAAAAGGTTCCTTTCGCTACCTTTATGTTGCGTGGAGAAGCGGATCATTGGTGGGAATCTGTAAAACGTACCCGTCACTTGACACTCGAGATGTCTTGGGTCGAGTTCCAAGAATTGTTTAATGAAAAATATTTCCCGGAAAGTATTCGCCATATGAAGGAAGTGGAATTAATCAAACTGGAACAGAACAACATGACCGTTTCGCAGTACGAGGCCAAGTTTATCGAGCTATCTAGATTTGCGTCCCATTTGGTGGACACTGAGGAACGAATGACGTAAATATTTTTACGAGGTTTGAAACCTGAAATTTGTCAACATCTAATTTCTCATAAGTTTCATCTATATTCAGATATCATGGATAGGGCTTAATTAGTGGAACGGGAGAAAGAAACATTGCAACCAGAGAGGAATTAAGATAATAATTGTAATGGTGGAAAAAATAATTGAAACAATGATAATTAGCGAGGAGGGAATCACCACACCAGAAATGATAACCACTTCGGTGGAAATCATGGCCCAGATAATAGGAGAACTGAGTCAAGTGGCAACAACTTCAGGAAGAGAAGGTTCAGCAATAACTATGGAAAGGCATCGGCACCAGCACCAGCGTCATCAACAGTCTCAAGGGGAGGAGAACGACCACTAGTCAAATGTTACAAGTGCGGACAAGACGGACACATCAGCCCAAACTGTACGCAGTCACCCAAAGTGTGTTACAGTTATGGAAAGAAAGGTCACATAGCTCGAAGTTGTCTTGTAGCAAAATCAAGCCCAGCTGTGATGGTGACACCAAAGGCCATCATGGACAAGTCAAAGCATGTGGTCTAGGGAAGAGTTTTTGTCGTGACGTCTCAAAAAGCATGGAACCCGCACGAAGTTATCATGGGTAAACTACTTATTAACTCTTGTGAAGTCTATGCCTTGTTAGATACTAGAGCTACCCACTCTTTTATTTCAACTGCATGTGCTCAACGTTTAAACTTGACTCCTGAAAAATTAGATTTTGACTTATCAGTTGAAACACCATTAGGAGAAATAACCATTACATCTATTCTCTATAAATCCTGTTTGGTCCAAGTCAACAACCTCACCTTACCCATTGATCTCATCTCTTTGGCAATGCATGAATTTGATATGATTTTAGGAATTGATTGGTTGACTACTCATCATGCTAAAATTGATTGCTTTCGTAAAATCGTTAGTTTTCATATTCCTAATCAACATGTTATGAGAATTCAAGCAACCAAACCATTGAAATCAATAACTATCAATTCTAGCCATAAAGCCATTCGTTTATTGAAAAACGGATGTCAAGCATTCTTAGCCCATGTCACTGACTTAAACAAAAATTCGTCAAATTTGAATGATATTCCTATTGTTAATGAATTTCCTGACGTTTTTCCTGAAGAACTTTCCGACTTACCCCCAAACCGAGAAATCGAATTTTGTATTGACTTAGAACCCGGTACCAAACCTATTTCTAAAGCCCCATACCGAATGGCTCCCATTGAACTCCAAGAGTTAAAAGTCCAACTTCAGGAATTGTTAGATGTTGGTTTCATACGTTCGAGTATATCGCCTTGGAGTGCTCTTATTCTATTTGTGAAGAAGAAAAACGGAAGTATGAGACATTGCATTGACTATCGAGAGTTGAACCATGTCACCATCAAAAATAAGTATCCGTTACCTCGGATTGATGACATGTTTGATCAATTATAAGGTGCTCAATGCTTTTCAAAAATTGATCTCCGCTCTGGGTATCATCAGTTGAAGGTTAAAGCTGATGATATTCCTAAGACTGCTTTCAGAACTCGCTACGGGCACTACGAGTTCTTAGTCATGCCTTTTGGATTGACCAATGCTCCCGTAACTTTCATAGATATGATGAACCGAATATTCAAAGAATATTTGGATCATTTTGTAGTTGTCTTTATTAATAACATCCTCGTATACTCTAAGAGTCGCGAGGATCATGAACAACACTTGAGATTAATACTCCAAAAGTTGCGTGAGAATAAGTTATACGCCAAGCTGAAGAAATGTAAGTTCTGGCTCGAGGAAGTAACATTCTTTGGACATGTGATTTCTAATCAAGGAATATCGGTTGATCCTGCGAAGATTGATGCGATTTTAAACTGAGAACAACCAAAGACAGTCACCGAAGTACGAAGCTTTCTAGGTCTAGCTGGTTATTATCGGAGATTCGTAGAAGAATTTTCTCGAATTGCCACTCCGTTAACTCAGTTAACTCAGAAAAGTACAAAATTTGAATGGAATGAGGAATGCGAGAAGAGCTTCCAAGAACTCAAGAGTAGACTTATTTTGGCTCCTGTTCTGACCATACCATTAGGATCGGGAGGATTTGTTATCTACAACGATGCTTCAGGCAAAGGTCTTGGTTGCGTCCTCATGCAACAAGGAAAAGTTATAGCTTATGCCTCTCGACAACTCAAAGATTATAAGAAGATTACCCTACTCATGATCTAGAGTTGGTAGTAGTCATTTTCGTATTAAAGATCTAGAGACACTACTTGTATGGAGAGAAGGTGGATATCTTTACAGATCACAAAAGCCTCAAATATTTCTTCACCCAAAAGGAACTCAACATGCGGCAATGACGTTGGCTTGAGCTGTTGAAGGATGACGACCATACAATCCAATACCATCTTGGAAAGGCGAACGTGGTAGCCGGCGCATTGAGTAGAAGATTATATGCGAGTATGAATGCGATACTAACAACACAAGGACGCATTTTGCACGACTTACAAAAGATGGAGATAGAGATAAAGACACCGGGGACCTTTATGCATATTGCGCATATACGAGTTGAACTAGTTTTAATTGATAAAATTAAAGCTGCTCAAACTATCGACCCAGAATTGATAAAGATGAGGAAGAAGGTACAAGAAGGTACTATTTCAGAAGCGAAAATCGACGAGGAAGAGATACTTCGAGTTAATTCTCAACTTTGTATCCCTAATGATCCTGATTTGAAGCATAAAATCATGATGGAGGCACACAACACATCGTTTGTAATTCACCCTGGAAGTACCAAAATATATCGTGACCTTCGACATATATTTTGGTGGAACAACATGAAAAGAGAGATCGCAGAGTTTATCTCAAGGTGTTTAACTTATCAACGTGTCAAAGCAGAGCATCAAGTACCTAAGGGTCCATTACAACCACTCAAAGTTCCAGAATGGAAGTGGGAGCACATTAATATGGATTTCGTGACAGGTCTTCCCAAAGTTTCTCAAGGCTTGGACGCAATTTAGGTCATTATGGACCAAATCTGCTCATTTCTTACCCATACAAGAAAATTATTCCCTTGAGCGTCTTGCTAGTATGTATATAAGCGAGATTGTGAGACTGTATGGCATGCCAATATCCATAATTTCTGATCGAGACCCTAGATTTACTTCACGATTTTGGGTTAACTTGCAGAAAGCTAAGGGCACTGAATTATGATTTAGTTCTCTATATCATCCTCAAACGGACGGGCAATCGGAAAGGATAATTCAAACTCTCGAGGATCTATTAAGACTTTGCGTACTAGACTTCAAAGGAAATTGGGACAAATATTTGCCATTGGTCGAATTCTCCTACAACAACAGTTATCAAGCAAGTATAGGCATGGCCTCGTTCGAGGCTTTGTATGGACGAAAGTGCCGCTCTCCAATATGCTAGAACAAGAAGCAAAATTATTGGGACCCGAGTTAGTGCGCATGATAACAGAAAATATCCAAAGGATTCTACAACGTATACAGGCAGCACAAGAATGACAAAAGAGTTATGCTGATCTTCATCGAAGGGATGAGAGATTCAATGTTGGGACCATGTATTTTTATGTGTTTCTCCATGGAAAGGAGTTATGAGATTCGGAAAGAGAGGAAAGGGTAACCCTCGATTTATTGGCCCTTTTGAAATTCTCGACCGTGTAGGAGCTGTGGCCTATAGATTTGCTCTACTGCCAAATATGTCTTGCATTCATAATGTTTTTCATATATCCATGCTACGTAAGTATGTGAAGGATTCAAATCACATCACTGAGTTGGAGCCAAACATAATTACAGAGGATTTAACATATAAAGAGGTACCTATTAAGATCCTAGATAAAAAGGAACAGATTTTACGCTCAAAAGTCATACCTCAAGTCAAAGTTTTGTGGAGAAACCAAGATACAGAGGAAATGACTTGGGACCTAGAATATGAGATGAAGGCTAAGTATCCTTACCTCTTCTAAATGCTAGTCAAGATACCGGGTACGTCAATTTCGGGGACGAAATTTCATAAAGAGAGAAGGTTGTAAGACTCCAACTTTTTATGAATAAGATTTTAACTTATCTTCTTATTATTATTCTAAAACTGTTAGGTATTAAATTGATATAATGATAAGTTAAGGATAATATGTGCAATTATACTATGTTGGGGAATATTTCTTCTGTCGGAGAATATTATATTCGGTAAAGTACGACGGCGCCGAAATAACCAAACATCGGTGGGCCCCACAACGGAATAACTGTCGGATATAAAAAGCGGTAACTTTTTAAATTGGCGGCAAGACTTTTATCGTTAACTGTTGAAATACCCGGTAATAAAAGAACAGTAACACGCGTTCTTCCACAGTAGCACGTGATACTCCACAGTAGCACACGGTATTCCATAGTAGCAAACGGTATTGCACAATATTTTATATTATTAGTTTAATAATTGCTACAGTGATAATAGCGTAGTATTTTATTATTGACTTAATAATTATCACAGTAACAACTGCACAGTATTTCACATTATTAAATCAATAATTATCACGGCACAGTAATTCATATTATTGAAAGGATATTATTAGTTAGCATTATTGACAATGTCTAGAAGTTCTGTCAAGGAAAGAGGTTATTTAATTGCGCGTCATTTTTACGGAAGGCCCCCTCTTTCATGAGAATGATCTGGTTGTCAGTATTGCGAGTATATGATATCTGTGATATTAATACATTTAACACAATAATACAGAAAATGGATATATTATATTAATAATTTTTGATAATGGATTTATCTTTTTGATAATTGATTAATCTTTTTGAAAAAATGGATGGATGATATAGATTGAAGAAAAAAATGGATGGATGATATAAAAAGTGTGTAATAATTGATATGTGGTAGATATTAATTACATTTTACTATAAATAGGGGGTTTAGCATAAGGAAAATCATAACTTCCTTACTTGCTTATACTTCCTTCCACTCTCTAAATTTCTTTGTGTAAGTTCTCTTTAAGTATGTTAGACTATCTTGAGTTTTTTTTTAAGATCAGTAAGAATACTGATATTGTTCAAGTTGATAAACTTCATAGAAAGCAACATGCAGTCACTTGCTAATTGAGACTTAAATTGTGGTGAAAACTTCTCTTTAGCCCGTAGTGCAAAGATGAAATGGTGATTAGCATGATTATGACCAAGAACCGTGTACTGGTATAATTTTGACCTTTGGTGTTATAAACAAAGGCTTGTGGTGAAAGTTCTCTTTGACCCGTAGTGCAAACATGAACTAGGCATGATCATGACCATTGGTATTGCAAATGAATATCTTTGGTCCGTAGTGCAAAGATAAACTATTGATTGGCAGGAACTGTTGATTGTTATTACAAATAAATATCTTTGGCCCGCAGTGCAAAGATAAACTGTTGATTTGGATGTTCATAAACTGGAACTGTTGATTAGTGTTACAGGGATAAAATATTGTGGTGAACTTTTAACTTATAGAAGATGGTGGATATTATAATTTACTTGACTTTTCTAATAGATTATTTATTCTGCTGCAGTTGTTGTTGTTGAAACACTTATAATATTTTTAAATCTCTGATTTATTACTGTTGAAGGCTAAAGATAATTTATTCTTCATTATCTTAGTCATGATATTCTTTACTGGGTTATTTGAGCTCACCATTTTCAGTTTTGTCCCGTTGTTCTTCTCAAGAAAGGAAAGTGTAGCTGGGACTAGCCGTGGAGTGAAGTAATGGTCCGAGTTAGTGGTTATCCTCATCAAGTTATAACATAGTATAATAATAATTGTACTGAAGACTTAAAACGTGTGTTGCTGTCTTTTTACGGCATTATAATAATTTGGGTTTGGATACTGTTGTACCATATACGATACGATATTTGTATTGAACTCACAGTATATGTGTTATCGTATTTTGCACGACAGTATAATAGTTGTAAATGAGAAAATTTGTATTTGTAGTATGTATTTTTGGCGACTGAAAATGGGTTGTGTGGACCGATTTTGGGAACGTCACACAAGTTTTATACATATATGTTATATATAACTAGTTAAAGGGTATGGGCGAATCGAATTAAGAAAGGAAGCATTTTTGAGACAAAACGAAAGGTTGAAAATTAGTATAACAAGTCATTTTTGAGACCTGTTATGGACTGTCAAAAGGACCCGAAATGAGTAGTTCATATTTTTTAAAAATAGTCTGCTATGGTATCTATAGCATATCCAAAATTGGGGGCAAACGAACTCATGTGCTGCACTGCGCAGCGCAGGGCCAGCCAGGTAGTTTTGGTATGCGGTTTAATTCGCCTATTTTACGTGTTAGTTGTAACTTGTATTTTATTTAAATAGGTGGGTATACCACCTATATCATACCAAAAATACGTCATGAATGAATTAGTAGATTGGGAGATAAAAATACACGAAATAAAAGAAAGGGGAATGGGGGTTGTTGCCTAGCAATGGCAGCAGAGCAGTGACAGTAGCAGCAGCCACAATTAGGCTATGCCTAGTTGTGGCCTGTTTTGATAACGCGATGCGATACTCATAGTTTAGTTATAAAAATAAATCATTGTAAAAGCATAACAAGATATAAGAACTAAAGAATATGTAAATTCGTTTTAATACAGAAAAGAAAACTAAGAATGTGTTATAAAACTTTAAGTATACGGACTAGAAAGCAATCATATAGTATATCAAGAGCGATATACAAACTAAAGGGATAATGATTCTATATCTTAAAATTTATTTTGAAACATTTTTTTTGGAGTCTAAAATTATTTAATCAAATAAAAGTTTCAAGAAAAATTTAAACAAAGGATTAACTATGAATACGCAAATGAAATCGAATATGTCGTATGATTTCAAAGTTTCGTATAAGGATAAGAAATGTTCGTAAAATGGCGTAAATGGCTTGTAAACTGAAAAGATAATGTTTTGATATGTTAAAATCCATGTCAAAGCATTTTTGACGTAAAATGGTGACGACACGCAAAATATTTTAAATGAATACGTAAAGACTTTAAGACAAAAATGAAAGATATTAGTTAAATGAAAAATATCAAGTGTGGTCTATATGGTTATCTAATATACATACATGAGTACGTGATATATTACATGGATGTATAGCTAATGGGTGTATATATGTGATTGTAACTGTGTAAAGCTTATGGAGTGATGTTAAGCTAAATTATAATTGTTAAACTATACGCAAGGCAAGTATCCTAACCTACGCATTTGCTTTATACAAAAGGCCTATGATTACGCAAGTCTCTTAAACTTATATCCTTCTTGTGTAATATTTTTAAATTATACAAGTTATCTATGTTTGTATGCTTGTACAAGTTTCCTAACTTGTGCAATTCAATTATTGTTGCAAGAATCTTACCTGTAACTTTCTAAATTCTTTACAAGAAAGTATCCCTAACTTGATTAGGTTTGAGCAAATAATTTATATTTTAATGCTTGTACAAGTTTCCTAACTTATATAATTCAACGTTTGTATGCAAACTTTCTCTATTACTGCAAGTATCCCAACTTTGTGCACTACTTTTCCATTGTACAAGTATCTCAGTTTGTTGTAAATATCTTATCCTTGTACATTAGTCCTTAATGTACAATTACTATATTCGTTTAAAAATTCTTTTATAAATATCCATATGTATTAGTTCTAAAATTTATGCAACTCTTTTATCGGTTGCGTAAAATTGGTCCAATTGTTATAACGTATGTTTTAAAAGTTCCGAAATATCTAAACTGTCTAAACAGCAAGTCTAAGCCATTTGATACAGCTAGACTATTATTTCTTTACTTTTCAATTTAAGTCTTGAAATATTATTGAGATTAGGTAGAGATTTCCATCCAAATTGTTGTGGTTTGGAATTCAAGTTTGAGTATGAACTTCCTTTATTTGGGAAATTTTTATGTGCCAAAGGCGATTATGATGAACGCGAATGTTGTTCCCACATGTACTGTTGATCAACGCAAGGCATAACAGGCTGATCACCCACCGTGCCTGTAAGTATGTCGGTTTACAGATGAATTTATGTACAAACCTTATTATAAACTTGGAAACAAAGTTCATGGTCCTTTTGACCACTAAGCATCTATAATATATATGTTGTTTCAAAAATGCAAATGATTTGATATGTTATTCGGAATTATTTCAGTTTCTTCGCAACTATCGACTCGTTGTAAAAGAATATCCATATAAAACATTTAATCCTTTCATACGATGTTTGTTAATTGTTATTATTTGCTGAGCAATTGAATGTTTATTCTTGTTTTGAAATTAAATATTTTTAGTTAAACCCGAGCGAGTAGAAGGGACCGGCAAGGACAAAGGCAAAGGGAAGCTGAATGAGTAGTCGGTGATCGTTACTTGTAATAATTAGAAATTGTAGTATGATAATATTTTATTTATCATGTAATCAAAGTACTTAAAGGTCTTCGTACCTGGGATAGCAAACTTTGATGTAACCTTTTTAATAATTTAATATATCAAGTAGTTTGAATAAATGGTATCGTGGAGCACCAAGTACGGGTTTCAAGTACCCGGATTTGGGGGCGCCACAGTCGCTTCGAGGAGTCTCCCGATCGATGAGCTCAGGATCGACTTTGTGGCATAGATTCCCGACCCCCATGTTGAGTCGAAGAAATCTCCCCTTCTCCTTCCAACTCTGCCAATTGAGCATCTCATTCCTCCTGTTGAAGGCGTAAGGCTTCCAGAGCTTCCTTTGCTTGTTGAATTTTACGTAGCCGAATTAATTCTCATTTATCATGTCATTCGCGCCCTTGACTCCACTCTTCCCGAGTGTGGGTTTAGGATTGGTTGTTCGTCCCTCGCTTATGAAGATTGGGGATTCGTTGACTTGATGTGGGAAACAGTTGTCGTTGGACCAGTGTCGGGTGATCTTTCGCCAAAATTGATTTGAGATTGTTAGGCTCGAACCTATCCTTGACCGACTTACAGACCTAATAGGTCGACGGGGCGACTGAGGACCTTTCCTGGTCCGGAACTATCTTCTCTTTATCCGTTATATCTTTAATCTAAAAGTAAACTAGTGATTTAAAAGATGACATTATAACAAGGCCCCTAATTCTAGCGTCAATGTTAACGCCAAAATCTGACTACTTGTCAAATCACCAAATAACGAACTACAAACTTGCACAGTGAACACATTAAAAGCTTGACGGCTTGGACCGCCGGGAGATAGCTCCGGTGTGAGAATCAGTACATGACAGAAACGTCAATAATGGATGTTTAAAATTATTCTAGTGTATATGGGCAATAATTGTGTGTACCTTGACCTTGATACACAACGATATTTATAGTTGCCCATACCATCCTGCTAAAACATGTCACAAGCCAAGTAGGAATAGGAATCACAATTAGAGTTTCCTTACAATTGTAACTCGCATTAATTGGATAGGATCTTTGTTCCTTAAAAATATAAAATCAAATAGGTTAAGGAATCACAAGTCAATATGGACTTTGACCTTTCTAAAATCTTAATTACAGCAAACTGCCAATTAACCAATGAGCTACGTGATACGGGTCCCACCGTTTCCCCGGTCCCAATAAATCACATCCTAACATGTGCATAACTAGCTATTTTCTGTGCAAATAAATGTAGCCTTGATATAACAATAGTGGTTAAATATGTATCGGGGAATCGGATAAAAGATGTAATGGAGGGACCGAAGCTAGAGATTGAAACTGATCATATTTATTGATTAAAAAAAAAAGAGCTGTTGTAGCAGTTGCTACAATTTGAAGGTGGCTTGTTTAATGTGCAAGAACTGATAAAGTTAAAGACACAATAATTTGTTTAATATTCATAAAGACAACTATTTCTATATGCATTTACATATAAAGTAGTACATAGCCCTTACAATAAGTTGTACTTATATTCTATACTTGTAACGGAATGGATGAAACAACCAATTTCACTATAAATACAATAACTAGATTACATGGAAGTAGGAGCAAAAGCAATAGATTCCATCTCGCTAGAGACGGGACCTTCTGCAGCAGAGACGGGGGCAGCAGCTGCAGCAGAAATCGGAGCAGAAGCTGCACCTGAACTAAGAAGTTGACTCATTGCTCGGCGTGGCATTGTTCTTTGTAACTTGCACAAATCTGGCAGAAACACTCCTGTAGAAATATGGCACTACTACTACATAAGTAACTTTTTAAGGTCAATTCATCATAAAATTTAAAACTGATAGAGAGTTTTGATTATACCCCTCGGTTTCAAAATAACTGTGCAATTTTGACTTTTTTGTCGAGCTGACTACTTTTAGAATTAATAATTAAACATATATAAAAGTTGGGGTTTGCAGTAAATTGTATGTAATTTCTAATGGTTACGATCTTTCACCTATATTTTGTCAAAAATGATAAATTTAACTAAAAAAGGTCAAAACTAGACATTTATTTTAAGACAAAAGGGTAATTAAATATAATGATAAATATTGTAAATTGTCTAAAGTGTTACAAATTACAAAATTTATTGTTCTGGAAATTTAAAGATTTTGCAAAATGACTTCAAAATGTCAAAATTAGACTCTTTTATGGAATGAAAAGAGTACCATATACCCAAAAATGTACTTGAGTATCATAATCTAGAAAAGTTTGCAAATTAATTTATGCAATGAAGACAAATTAATTAAAAAGAAAAGGGTATCAGCTTTTGTATTCTAAGCTAAATAAATGCTAATAAATCACCTTCTCCCAAAGCTAAATTGTAGTAGAGATCCACAATATTGGGGCAGTTCTGGTAACATTCTGGTGTGCAAAGCTTTGCGGTGAACTTAGGCTCCATTAGGGAATCCGAGGAGATCCCAACAGACTTTCTATCGACTCCACAGGCGCTAACGCACTCATCAGTCTCAATTAATTCAGCAAAATTTTTAACGATCACCTCTGAGGTCTTGCATTGGAATTCCATGCTACCATCTCTTAACATATTTGTCTCTAACAAGCATCGCTTTCCAGAAGACGCGACGGAAAAGGAGCACATTCCAACAGGCAATTCCTCACATATAATTTCACCTACATTTGATATCAAAAGATTCATTAATATGAACGGATAAGGGAATATGTGGCATATGCCGTAGTAGTATTTGATACTAAAATAGTACTCTCTCTGTTCTTTTTTATTTGACGTTTAAGGTTATGCACGTAAATTAAGAAATACAATTAATGATTTGCCTGGTTGACTAAATTGAGTATAAAATTTCAATATTAACCTTCTAAAATTCATTGGAAAGATGAGTGAAAAATAAATTAGTGTTTAGTTATAAGGGATAATATGGAAAACTAAGTATTTAATTTTTTATTAAAATCTACAAGCAACAAATATAAAGGACCAAAATTCTTTTCCTAAAACGACAAGTAAAAAATAACGGATGGACTAAAATATCTAAAATGCTATTAATAAAAATGCGTAAAAGACGAAAATGTCATTAATGAATGAGTGTGATCTATAGTTAAGGTTGGTTATGACAAACCACATATTCCTTTCCCTAATGCCGAAAAAGAAAATATGTGACATATGCCACGATCAAACTTGACTATAGATGAGACCTCAAACACTGTAGCATTTGATAATAAAATAGTGAAATATCTAAAATGCTATTAATGAAAATTCTAAAAAGGCAAAAATGTCATTAATAAATGAGTGTGACCTATAACCAAACTTGACTACGACAAGTCACATATTTCTTTTCCTAAACCCGAAGAAGAAATAGCGAAGAAAAAAGAAGAGATAAATATTTAGGAGAAAGTGGAAATCTTGTGGGTTTATGTTAATTACCAAAAGTTCCTTGGAGGAAAAGAGAGAAAGCTAGGAAAAGGATAAGTGCCATTTTCATTGTTCTAGAAATATGGTAAGGTTTGTTTGTTTGGAATATTGACGAAAGGAAAGATGGTATGATTTATGTGAGAGTTGCAAGGTGAAGAACTTCTTGTTTATATAGAGGATAGATTACTAAGAACCACATATAAAAAGACAAAGGAGAGTATTTGTAGAAATTGCAAAGTATTTGGGCCGTAACGAAACCAAGTTTAATTAGAATAATACTACTAATCTCTCTGTTTTTCCATTAATTTAATATTTGTTGTCACCATTCTGATACAAAACTGAATGCTCAACTGGACTGGCTTTTGCTTTTCATTATTTTTCATAAGGGAATGTTTTTCTTTTTCGACTAAATTTTAAAATTGTACCCTATAGTTTAGACTTAAACTCGATTTCACCCCAAACTTTATTTTTGACTAAAAGAACCCTAAATTTTGAGTATCCAAATAATTTGCACCCTCCGCACTACTGCAGAGGGTGTTAAGGGTTGTGCAAATTGTTTAATTACTCAAAGTTTTGTGTTATTTTGTAAACAGGTCCATACAGCAGCCACTAATCAAGTAGCATCAGATAATGTAATGTGAAACATAAGCTACTTTAGTAGAAAAGAAACACCATTGATTACAATTTTGAAGTATGAAAGTCCCTTTCTTTTGAATTATGCTACTGTATTGTTGTAGGTGTGAACTAATTATTTCAACTCCGTGACTGCATCTTCAAGCTGAAAAGGAATGTTAACCAAGGAAATCTTTTCTTTTTTGACAAAGCCTTAGAATAAGTCGGGAATAATTCTCATTGATAAGTGAATCAAATTACAAAAATACTAGAGTTGAGGTGATATATTCTCTCGTCCAAATTAAAACTCGAAACTCGAGATATATATTTATAAAAAATAGACAAAAATATACAAATTTGCGTAATTCTTTAACACGAGCAACGAAAACGAGACCGTTGTGATAACCTCACATCTAAATCTGAATTCACTGATTAAAGCCAATCAAACCTCCTCCACAGAGAGATCATGAAAAAAAACTTCATAGAATGAAAAAATCTCAAACTTGAAGAAGAAATGCTCCATAGATTGAAAAAATCCAAATTACAAGAAATAATACTCTATAAAATGAGAAAATAAGAATAATTAAACGGAAACATAAAAAAAACTTGGGAGATAGTCTCTTTAGTGTAGATTAGATTCTTGCTGGTAGCTTATATGCAAAATGCTAGTCAATTACAAACAAGAATCTAATTCTAATCTTACAATAGGATTAAATATTATTATTGTGGAGAGTGACAATAGTAGAGTTATTGATCGTTATCTGATAGAAGAATTGATAGTTCATATCTAAATGATATTATTGAGGATTGTCGCTTGCTAGCTAGTGATTTTGAGGAAGTTGTTTTTAGTCGTCAGGCGATCTATATATAGAGTAGCACACGGTCTTGCGAAGCTAGCACAATGTACGGAGCTCCAAGATCCTACTTTTTTAGATGGACGAAATTCATTTTAGTATCAATCCTTTAGTTGTATCCGATGATTCAAATTAATAAAAAAATTTAGTCTTTGACTGTTCTTCAAAACAATATATATATATATATATATTTATATATATATATATATATATATATATAGGATTGTGAACTTTAATAAAATGTAATTAAATAGAAAATTTTATTTCCCATAAATTTAGTTACCAAAATTAATGAAATTGAATTGAGGTGGGGGTAGGGGTAGGGGTAAAAGACATGACATGTTCATGTTCGTGTTCATGTTCATGTTCATGTTCACCAGATTTCTTTTAATATGAAAAAACATATAAAAAATACATTTGAGTTCTTAAAAATCTTTAACCTTTTTCTCATATTCTCTTTGGACAACAGTAAGCCCTTTGCATTCTTGCTTGTCTATTTCTCAAATCTAAAGCTTTATTAATTAATTAATGCTTCGTTACTTGCTTATATTTAATAAATTTATAAAAATTTAGATTTAATATAAGTGGATAAGAACATATTATAATTTTCTAAACAATTTGCATGTCATGGTAAAAGAAAACTAAAATAATTTTTACAGTATGCTTTTCAATTATATACTTATTAGCTTTACAACCACAATGACTCAACTCAACTGAATAACGCATCTTATCTCAAACTAATTAGAGCTAGACTGCAACCAAATGAAAGCGAGAAAGTAAAAAAAGAACAAAGAACACATAGAAATAGAATGAAACGATAAAAAATAAATAGAAAAAAGAAAAGAAAAGAGAGAGAAAATAAATAAATAAAATTAATTGGAGAGAAATAAAAGTAAAACTCCCAATTAAAAAAAAATTGAAAAACAAAATCAGTAACACTTTACTCGACCTCTGAAGTGCAAATTGCATTTTATCAATTTCCTTATCACAGGTCAAATCCCACATTATATTCCAATCCATCAAGTCTTTTTGTACTACTTTCTCTAAGGCCATATTTATTTGTAAAAATTATTTGTCTTAATTTAACACTATTTCGAACTATTTTATCTCATGATGAGGAATTAATAATCTTTTAAATAGTTCTATAGACTATTTTTGTCATTTCTAAGGTTATTTATGAGGAATTATATAATCCCATGTTGAATCTGGAATAAATAGTTCTCTTATTTTAAACTATCAAATGACTTTATGTGACTAATAGTCCCACATTAAGAGACTAAATAGTCCTTCGTCAAAAGATTAAATAGTTCGAAATAATGTTAAATTAAGACAAAATAATTCAATCCCAAATATATTTTTTTACAAACAAACATAGTCTAAGTATTTTCCGGTCGATCTCTCCTCTTCCTTGCATTATTCTCTTTGACATAATATTTTTTTTTCTCACCAGAACATTTAAAGGACTGTAAAATATGACCAAACCATATATCGCTCATCTTTTACTCAATCGACACATTTGGAGTAGTTTCTCGTCAATTGAAAAAAAATACTAATTACTAATCTCATGTATCAACAATCGATTATGAGAAATAAATTTGGATGTTAATATATGCACATATTAGAGTGATAGTTACACATCTAAATATGTTAAAAAGACTATATGACTCTTAATATACATAAAATAAATTAGTCATTTAGTATTTATCCATTTTTCCATAATTTTGTTATACCTAATATTTATAAGATAGAATGTGTATACACTTATAGTTAGCCAAATCTTAATCCTCGAATTGAATTGAACTATTTTATTAAACTTATTATATTTTTACTTAATAGCATTCTTTTTAATTTGTGATATTTTATAATACATACTTAAAATTTTGAGTTAGAGATTAGAACACATACGATATTATTAGAAAACCTAAAAAAATTTATAAGTGGTAAACCTTCTTGTTCGTGTATTTTTAGACAATATATAATTTAGCTTGCTATCTTATTAAGTATTATCCACAATATGATTTATTGGTCCGTCTAATTCAAAAGATTTATTTTGACTTGAAATCAATTTTTACAAAAATTTAAAATTCAAAAAAAAAACAAAAAATAGAAAGTTATTTAGTCAATATATAAACTTTTAGATATCGTAAACTATATACTCTATTTAAAAAAAGATAAATAAAAACTTTCAACTAGAATAGACAAATGATAAATATGTTAATTGACTTCTCATTAATTAAGGGAGACAACTATATTTTATAAAAGACAAGAAATTAGGGGTAGGGGTGGGGGAATTATTTTTTTTTAAAAAATATTGAAGAGGTAGAAATCAAAAACATACCCAACCATGACAGTTGGACAGCCGCTTCAAGTCATATAACGTTTATGGGTTGCATGTCACCCGTGGTGGGTGTCGTTTTAAGCTGGTTACAAGTCGTAATATAAACAAGTGAGTAAAGTACTAAAACAACCGATGTTGGACTAAGATAGATTTTCCCTTGTCTTTAAGCAATTTCTTCTTCTTCTTCACATTAATGCACCACTTATGGTTATAATTCCGAGAAAATAAGCAAGTCATTAATGATACTCCCTCTGTTCTTTTTTATTTGTCGTTTTAAAGAGTATAATTTATTCTTTTTTTACTTGTCGTTTGTAAATTTCAAGAAAACATTAATGACTTAATTTCTCATATTATCTCTATATTAAATATCAACTTGTTTCTCTTTCATCATTTCTAATGAATTTTAAAAGTGTAGTATTGAGATTTTGTAACTATTTTGGTCAATTAAACAAAACATTAATTGTATTTTTTAATTTTTGTATTTTTTTTTCTAAAATCACAAGTAAAAAGTAGCGGAGAGAGTAATTACCTTCCAACTGAGAAGGAACCTAACAAAGAACACAATTAATTTGCAGCGAAAAAGAGGGGGAAAAAGTAATAAGAAGAAGGAAAGTTGCATACAAAAATTGATATTAACACAAGTTACATATTCATGAGATTTGTTGACTCTTTTCTTTAAGAAGATTAAAGCTTAATTAGGATATGCTTCAGAGGGTTATTTTTTTTTCTATATTTAAAGTTTTAAAGGCAAAAATTTTCAGTTATTTGTTAACTTGGGTATTAAACTCACACACGCATTGATTTGAGGGCCATCATATAAAGATTTTGGACACCAGCAACAAATTTCGTCTCACAAGACACGATTGTCATTCTTTTTTTTTCACCTAACTCAAAAACACCCCTCCCAACACACCTTTCCCCCTTGTTTAAAGATTATTTTTACCCCTTCAAATAAATCTAACCCATTAAAGGAAGATAAATCTATGCAATGATCATTATCTTTTTTTCACTTTTATTTGCAAACTTGAGCATTTGAGAGTCCTCGAGAGTTAAAAATCTGACTGCATTTTTCCGGTGCTTGTCCATTTTAAAGGGTCAAATCCTACTGCGAGACGGATCCATTCAAGGGCAAGGGTGGCTGACCACCCTTAAATCTTTTTAATTTTCTGGTAGTATATTTTGTATGTATGATATTTATATACAAATATTCCTTTCGTTCCAAAATTAGACTACATTTTTAAAAGTAACAATTTTTAATAAAAAAAAAATTTTAGATAAATTCTTAACATTTACTAGAGATGTGGTAGTGATAGTATGATAGACTTGATACTATTCAATTTACCCAAAATATAGGTAACGCCACTTTATAGTCAAAACATAAAAATGTATTTTTAATTTTGAACGAAATAAAAAAAATAATGTATCACTAATTTTGAAATGGGGAGAGTGTTAAAGTTAGTTAACTGAGTCAGGTTATTTTCATTTTTATCTATTCAAAGTTACTTTAAAGCTGAATAATTTGATTTATTTATTATCATTGGATGAGAAACTTTTTGGTGTTAATTTCTTGTAACTGTTAATTTTGGTGAGATTTTTATATTAAGTTGATTAAATATATTGTCCATTTAATAATTTAGTTTTTGGTGTTTTTAATAGTTAACCAAATCAAAGAAATTTGTTGTGTTGGAATTTTCGGGAATAATTAAACCAAAAACATGGAACCAACATTCTGTTAATGTTGTTTTCAGACCCTGAATCCACTAGGTCCGTTCCTGTCTAATTAGTTTAAAGATATGAACCAAAGAGACGCAAGTTAAATAACGTGGAAATGAAATCTCACAACAACATGCTCTCACTTCTTTATAACGAAGGGATCTTAAAGTACCAATCAGGATATAGTTACTTTTTCAACAGCCTAATATGGAACTTTTCTTTATTAATAAAAATATTTTAAAAAATTATACTATGCAGCGTTTGTTTACCTCTTAATATCTCTTAACGGCCCCACATCTAATTCGATAAGAGGGTAAAGTTGTTTAATAAAATTTTGTTTGTCTCTTATCGTTTTTTAATCGGTAAGAGAAAGATAAATTCAAATCATTAAGAGCTGCCTCTTAATGAAAAATTTAAATTTATGGAGCCTTTATAAATATTGTACTCCCTCCATTCTAAATTTTAAGATCATTATTGATTTTGAAAAGTTAATTTGAAAGATAATTTTAAATATTTAAATTGATATTTTATAAATTTAAAAGTTATTCTAGAGTATTTTATACTTTTTAGTTACCAAACATCTTTTTAAGTTCAGAATACTATTTTCACTCAAAATGATCTATATTTATTACTAAGAATATACTAACTTATTCAGATTCTTAATTTACTTAGTTTTAGACATGCACAAACAGGGCCGGTCTCGCCTGGCCTTGATCTAGTCCTGCCAGGCTATTGACCATTGACCAGGCCAGGCCCCAGGCTCAAAAAGAAGAAAGGACCCCAGGCCCAAGATAATTAAGATTAAAAAGTGGGTCTTGAGGAGGCCTGCTGGCTAGGGCCTTTGTCCAAGCTAAGCTAAGACCTATTCTTCAAGGCTCCATGCTTACAAATTTTTCTTCCCATTCTTCTCTATTTTTATAAAAACCGATGTAGGACTTCTATGTCCTTGCTTTAGACGATGTGTGACTTTGAAGCCTGAAACTACATACCATGTCCAAACAGAGGTAGGGACTTCCATGCCTTGCCTTGGAATCATGGATTCCTAAATTATTGATCAAAAGGCTTCAGATTTGTTACCTTTGCATCTGAAAGTATGAAGCCAAAAAAACCCATAAACAGAAATTAATGGAAAGGTTTTGTTGGCCTTTCTTCCTCCATATGGAAGTTTTTCAAAACTCCATCTGGTTTCAAAACAAATGAACCATCTTGTTGCCTGTTACCATATTCTCCTCCTGGTCCCCTCTTTTTGAGTTATTTTCCAAATCTCTTCCCAGTCGCCAAACAAAGAACGAGTTCTTGCTGGGTGTGTGTTGAGTTTTCAACGAAGATCGAGAAAACAGTAACTTTCACTTACTTCTTTTGGCTCATGTCAGTAATCATGGAAGGACTATGTTTCCTTATGAATTTAATGGGTTGAATACTTGTATTGCTAAAGGAATTTATTTATTTTATAGGAACAAGCATGAGCACTATTATTGAAATTGGTGGTTATGTGGATATGAACCAAGTCCCACATCGTTTCATATATTATAAGTCCCAAGGAAAGATTTCATTATTAAATTATAAAATGACTTACTTAAGTAATGGGTACATCCTCTTTAGCAGGCTAAGGCTTCTAGGACCATGCCGGAGCTCAGGCCGTAGGCCAGGTCAGGACAGGCTTTTTAGTCCAGGGGGACTGGGCCAGGCCAGATTTTTTTCAAAAAATCAAAAGGCCTTTTCACGGCCTT